>VZSF01008977.1:139474-171398 GCA_013398295.1 Chionis minor | reverse complement strand
GGGCAAGGGAGGAGGGAGCGGGGGGGAGGAGGAGGAGAGGGAGGAGGAGGAGAGGGAGAAGGAGGGGAAGGGGCGCGGGGCCGCCGCTAGCGCCCGGGAGCGGAGGGGAGGGGCAGGGCCGGGGCGCGGGCCACCCCGGTGGCCGGCGAGCGGAGCGCAGCGACTGTCACGGCAACGGGGACTCCCTCGGCCCCAGCGCCGCTGACCAGAGTTACCGTCCAATATGGCGGACACAAGGGGAAAGTGATCCCCCTTTACGTCGGGGGGCTCCCCCTTGCGCTGACGGGAAGCCGCCCCGCGGGGCACGCCGGGAGACGTAGTCCTCGCCCCGCTGCCCCGGCCCGCCGCTGAGGCGGGAGGCGGACTACAACTCCCGGCGTGCAACGCGGGGCCCGCCCGGGCGCGGCCGGTGAGCTCGGCCGCCGCCGCGGTGCCCGCTGGGAGCTGTAGTCCCCCCCGCCGCCGTTAGCCCCGCCGGCCGACGTCGCCACCCCGGTCAAGGGACTACACCGGCTCCCGGCAGCCGGTGAGCACCACGTGACGCGCGCCCCCGCGCCTTAAAGGGGCCGCAGCTGCCGGGTTTTCTCTCGGGGGGGGCTGAGGCGCCGCTCCGAGGGAGCGCGGGCCCGCGGCGTGGGGCCGCTTTAGCGTTGTTGCCACAACCGGCTTTTTTGGGGGTGGTTTTGCCCCAGCACCCCACAAATGCCGCCTTCCCCCAAACCCCGGGCAGGGCGGGCCCAAAATGGAGGTTGTGCNCCACTCCAAACTCCGCCCTGAAGACCCCCGAGGCCTTTGCCCCCCCCTGAGGCAAACGGTCCTCTGCTCCTGAGGCGCCGGCCTCCCGCTTTAGGCCGCAGGAGGTTCTCCCGGGGCATGACTCCATCGCCCGCCTATGGATTAGAAACCGCTACTGGGGTTGCCGTCACTTGTCCTTTGCAATAGCACACGCGGGCCCCAGCGAGATGAAATGCCGTAGCTTTGGCATGGCTGGGCTGGGCGCGATGTGAAAATAATGGGTGTGGGCATGTTAAACCTGGCTCGTCTAAACCTCCCGTCTTAATGGCAGCGTTAAAATTTTGATGGCGTTGGGTGGTGGCGATGGTGGGTCACGCTGTGCTTCGGGGGCACCAGCATGTTTGGCTTTCATTCACCGATGACCACGTGCACTGAGAAAGCCACGGAAAGGACAGCTTGGGAGTTTTGGGTGAGAACTGGAAGAAGGCACTAATTTCAGCCTGTCCTGATGAGTGGCTGGCAGCTCCAGTAGGAGCTACCATTCCGTGATTCTATGCTGAAGCTGCTCCAGGCTTAGCTTGCCTCCGTACACGCGGAGGAGCTTTGCGTGTACACGCAGGCAGCTGTGAAACCAGAACATGTTTGTTCGTTATGTGGTCTAGTAAATGGTGAGGTTTTTGGGGCAGGGCCCTAGCCTTCATAAATGCGTTCAATGCTCCCCAAGTGCACACACAGCACTGCATAAACAGCAAATAGCAGGGGCAAGAGTAGCGGCTGTACAAAGCTCACGCAATTGTATGCAGCCTTTTGCCACAAACAAAGAAATTCTAGGCCTTGTAGTATAAATTTGAAGCTGTCTTCATGTGACGTCTCTTCTTAATATATGGCATTATTTTCAGAGCTAACATCTTTCACTTGAAATGGTGACACGTCTTATTTCAGTCTTATATAGGGCCGTCGTTATCTTCCTTTCAGAATTATATTTTCACTTGGCCCCTGTTCATTTAGCACCATGCTTCTGAAAGAAAGATTATAGCTCTGTCAGTCTCTCTATCCCCTATGTATTACAGATAAAAAGCATTATCATGAGAAACCATTATAGTAAAATCACTCAACCGTACCGGAGCTAAAGTAATACTACTTAGTCTGACATCACAGCATTTAATTCACATACTCTCGTTATAGAAACATAAATGTTTGCCTTTTACGCTTCAGAAAATAAGGGCAGTCCAGCTGATTTTTTTTAAAATCCAGCTTTCAATGTTACAGAAAATTCACAGTGCAGGACAGTAAGTTTTCATAAACTAGGCAGGTCAGTGTCTTTTTAAAAACCTGCTAGTAAATACTAGTGCTCAGGAAAATTAATTACTTTTATGGTTTTGAACTGAACTCAGCTACCACACCTTGTTTTTAACTTACAATTAGCTGCTGAGCCAGTAGGTTGTTTTAGAAATGAACTTGCCCCTTTGGTGTGGAGTCAAACATTTGTATGAACCTGAGCGAACGGGAGAGGAAATTAATTTCACTGCTGCGAAGACCTGCAACTAAGTTTCTTGCCCTTACTTGAATCAAATTACTTAAAATGTTCTACCTCATCCCTAAGAAAATAAACTCAGTCATTTGAACAAACTAACTTTAATTTACCTCATTGTTAATTTAAAGCGTGGCAATACACTTCAATATCCTTTGGGGGGAAAATTATTTATACTCTGAAAGTTTTTCAGCTTTTGCAGGAATGACATGTATAAAAACTCATTGCATTAACAGCGCAGATCACCGCAGTGCTTTCCCATGCTCTTCCTTTGAACCAGCCCCATTCCAGCAGCGTTGTAGTTTTCTCTTTGAGCCTTAAAGTCAACAAAAGGCTGTATGGAGAGTTGTGCAGGTCACAGTTACCTTCCAGTACCTCCTTCAAGATGCCAAGGTGAAGTGGGAAAACTTCATATGGTTTTACCACCTCGCTGGAATACTTGCGGTCTCACATTGCACGTACAATAATGTAAGGAATCTATACACTGAACTGTTGCTATAACTGTAATTAAAAAATAAGAGATCCGCTAATCATTACTGTTCTTGAAATAATAGTCTCTGTGCTCAGGAGGCAAAATTTACAATTTCTTTAGTTCCAAGGGGTTCTTAATTATGCACTTAGTTCCCAATTCTGCAAATGCTGCTTAGTGACATTAGTGATAGACTGAAGTCAAAGGAACAGCTCATGTGCAGGGCAGCCCTGCAAAGAGTTTAAAGCCGTCCTCCTGTTCTCCACGTTCTCCAGTTACCCTGATTCACTGGGCTATTGATTTATTTAAATTTCCAAAACTTAGTTTAGGGTACTGGTTTTCACTCCGTTTTTCCCATATTGCTACAGTTTTGCCAAGGACTGGGGGCTCTGCATTGACATAGATGTTGTACAACTCAAGCAATTTGTCAATGTAATTATTCTGCAACTAACACTAATTTGTCTTTGCTGTCCAACAAGCTGCCATTTTAATAGCAAGTTCATTTTTCTGAAAAGCTTCTCTGCAGGAGAGTGAACATGCCCGTCTGTGGGTATAGGGAGGGGATGTATTTACATATTTACACGTGAGGTGAAAACAGTTAGAAAATATTGATCCCAGACCCTTTGTCTCCTCTGAGCCCCCTATGACAGGGGCTGTGGCGTTAGAGGTCCATGTTGTTCACCTCCAGAGGCTGTCCTGTCTTTTGCCGAGGTTGGTTTAAGAGGACCTGCTGTACCAGGCCTTACCACAGCACGGCATGGGGACTAGATAGGGCTTTTCCAGCCTTGCATTTCTACCACTTTGATTTAAGGATCATCCTAACAGTGAGAGACCCCCTCCATGATCCACGTAACAAACTCACATCCCACCCACCGCCCTTTGGGAAAAGCACCTGGAGGTGACCAAGGTCTCCCAGCGGAGCTCTGTGGTCACACAGTGGTAGCATCATGATTACAAACTGGCCTGCGGATCACTAAAGCAGCGTCACAACATGTATCTGCACTGAGTGCCTTTAAATCAGCTTACCTCCAGTACTCATACGTGGTGCCAGAGTACCTGAGCTCCTTCTGCATACAATGGATATTGACAAGTTCCTGGATGGCCTTCACGGAGTCCTAGGCACTGCCTCCTTTTCAAAAAAGGAAAATGTTCTCAGGATAAGGTTATCGATTTATTGGCGTTGGTTGAGAGACTTTTTGGTTGCTTGGTGAGACTAAACCAAAGAATGATACAAGCAACCTCGTTCTTCTAGCAAGGCTTTCTGTAAAAAAAAAGGACTGAGGGTTTTTCCTTTAGATGGCCGAGTTCAGTTTCACCTGATCTCCTCTGGAATTTGTTTCGCAGACAGATTCCTCAGCTGAGAAAACTTTATCTAATGATGAAGAGATTTAGAGCAAAATAAAAGGAATCTCACATGTTGTATAATGCAATTTCATTTCAGGAGCTTTATGACCTCTTTGGCTCTGTGGTTATTGGCTTTTTTCTAGACAATCTTCACTGGTCCTTAAACAACATGTGCTTTAAAGCTGTAAGCACAGAGGTCTTGCAGAAAGTCAGACTTTCTCCAGAGCATCCACCATGGAGAACAATATCCTGGGGAAAACCAGGACTTGGTGCTGTTGTAGCTGAGAAGATGTGTGATTCCTGGGTGCTTGTTCCCAGTGCCAGCGCCGAAAGACTCCTGTGTTGTGCTGAACTTACAAACAATAAATGCAGAAGCAGAAAAGCAAGATTTTATTTTTTTCTCCTGAAAACCTCAGTAAATAAACTGAATGGTCTGTTTCTTACTATGGGAATGCTAGAATGTGTATGTCTACTGAACTGATCTCAATTCAGCAACTTTTCTCCCAATATTCCCTTGTTTCTCAGCTTCCCCTCTCTCCCCCCGAGTAAACTCTTTCAGCCTATTCTGAAGAATGTTTTTTGAAACATAATCTGCATTTTATAAGGCATTGTTTAATTCTGGCCACTGAAATATGGGTTATATCATGTAATATTGCTCTCTGCGAGCTGACATTTTACATCATAAAATATGGTGCCTTTTTGCATTAAAAAGCCAGTTGCTGTCCCTTGTTGCCTATTGAAGCAGTTACAAAGAATCATTTTGCACATCAGTACTCAGACTGCAGATGAGACTCCGCATTGCTTCCAGTTTTTCCTAACAAGAGTGTGAGATATACCTGGATGTAGGAAATGTTATAGCTGTGGGTTGCTGGCACACAGCTGCAGGATGTCCTATCGGCACTACCAGCAGCAGTTCTAAACGAAGCAGAGCAGCTCAGACAAGTCTGCCCTCAGATGCTTTCAAACCCTTGAAATACAGTGTACAGGAAATCAAGTTTAGTCTCTCAGCTCAAGTTTTGGAAGAAAATCCAATTTCCACCTTTCATCATAGGTGTTAACCTACAGATTCAAGATTTGCTGGTGTGCTGGGGGAGCAAGGAGGATATTTCCGCAGTGTGATCTTCTCTATTGACAGACTTCCTGGGCAGTAGGGAAACACAGCAGCAGTTTCCTTGGTCACAGTTTCCAGTCCTGCCTGCCCAGCCAGCTCCGTGCCTCGAGGAGCCCAGGCTCTCCGCTCCCTCTGAAGGCCACGATCACCAGCAATGTTCACCTTCTTTGCCTTTTCCTTCTGTCATTGTTGCCAGTAACCCTTAAAATTAGGAACTGGCAGCCGTTTGCTGAGAGGTCTCTCAGCATTTCGGGTTGGTTCTACCCCTCGGGTCAGAATTATTCTAGTAGTGTTTCTCCTGTTTCCAGCTACTGGTGTATAACAAGGTTTGGGGCTCTTTTGACTCTTTCACCTTTTAAAAGATGCTAAAGCCATCCATCAGTTTTAATCCACAGTGTGACAGCTGAAAGATCAGAACCTGCCTCCTGGTAGCCATTAGCACCTACAAGCACATGTCCAATTTCACCACGAGTTGTACTGATAGGAGCATGTTCTGCTTTTGCAGTTGTTGATCTGGAGCTTTTTAACACTATCAAAATGAACAATGCAGTTTGTGAGTCTTTCTTACAGTTTATCTGTCTGCTTCTTTGGCTTTTAAATCTATGGCCACAAGGGAAAAATTAATATCTCATTGCTCTTCTGTCAGCTGTTTCCTCAAAATACCCCAAATAATTTATTTTGCCCTATCACTGAGTTGTGGTTGTAGTAGCAAATCTCATCATAACATGAGGATGCTCAACTGAGCTCATGGATCACCCAGGTTTCCACCCTGTGTCTGCAAAACCCAGCAGAGTACGGGGATAAAAATGTTCAGTTTCCCTCTGCTTCTCTCTGAGCAATCAAGTTCATGAATTTTAATAGCTATTTGTAGAGCAGTGGAACCCAGAGTAACAGTGAGGGGTTTTATGGGCTTGTGTCACCTTCCTGTGACGGCAGGAGAGAGGCAGTTGTGGATGGGAACATCTCTCCACCAGCATGACACTGGGCAATTAGCAGCAGTCACAGACGGCATCTATTGTCCGTCCTGGTTGAACAGAAAGAAGTGGAGAACTGGGGCCTTACGGTGCTGACGTCATAGACTTTAAGCCTAGAAAAGCCCAATTTACCTGACCACCTTCAACACCATTCCTTAAATTTCACTTATTATTGGAATGACAGTATGTTTTCTGAAAGATCTCTGGTCCCAACCTGAAAAATACTGAGTAATGGAGAACACGTGGTCACAGGAAAAGTTCACACGAGGAAGCACATTACCTTCCTTGTTAAAATGTTAGTACCTCTCCAGCAGCCCAGACTTCCCTGGCAGAGGGAAACAGCAGTGTTAGTGATGCAAAGGCCTGGCAGGCTGGACCGGCCACACCTGGAGTGTTGCCCACTGCCGTCTCCAGGAAGCCCAGTGCCACTTCATGCATCTGGAACATGTCCCTTCTTCATTGCACATTTTGACAGCTTCCCCACTTACTGAATGAGGAGCACGTGGGTGCGCCCCTGGGAATGACCACCTAGGAGGAGGGAAGGGATGGCAGCAAAGTGAGGGCACTACCCATCCTTTACGATGGGCTGGGTGGAGAGTGAGCGGGAAAAAGCAACACATGGATCAAATCCAAGCAATAAAGATTCTGTGCTGGCAGTAATTGTAACGCGGTTTAGCAAGGAGCGGGGCCTGTAGGTCTCATGGTGGGGCAGAAAGGGTGGGAGTCACGTTCCGCATGTGGGCAGGCTGAGGGGAGCAAACATGGGGCAGATATTTTGAGGAAGTTTTGAAGCCGTGGCAGGACACTGGTTTTTATGGCACTGGTTTTTACGGTGCCTTGCTCAAACAGACGAGCAGAAACGCTGATGAAGCCGATAATCCTGTGTGTTTCAGGTTCTTCATCTCTGCCTCTCCCTTCTCCAGGTCTTCTGCAATGTGGCAGTCCCTGTTTTTGTCCTGCACCTGAGCGGAGTATGAGAGAGAAGAGGAATACATTCAAACCCATATGAGCTGCCTGTCATCTTTGCACCCTGGGCTGTGGTGCAGACCCCTACCGCCAAACCATGATGCCTTAGCTACAGGACACAGTGGAGAACAAGGCACCAAAACTAAGTTTTGCTGCTTTTGCTCCTGACACAAGTTTAATGTGAATCACCCGACACCATGCAGTAGACACATCCCATGTTTTGAGTGAGGTTTTTGGCTGCAGAAGACCATAACAGTTTAAGAGCTAAAAAAGAAGCAAGCTCGAAAAACTAATTTCTGTAAGCTATTTCTAGCAGTAGCGTGCAAAGGAAACCAAACAGTGTGCTAGTCACCTTGCCTCAGTGACCTGCTTAAGAATTTTTTTAATCCACCGATCACCTTCAGTCCCGTTTGACAGAGGCAGAGATCCCTCAGATATGCCATCCTACACATTTTAGGTGGACATTAACTTTCACATTTCCAGGTTAGCCCACAAAGGGAAAAACACTTTCACTCTCACCTGAGACTGTCTCTTACCTAGAGCCAAGAACCCACCGGCTAGACAGCCCATGTGTAGCTTCAAGCATGGGATAAAAGATTCTGCCACTTGCCCAGCCAGGCAGAGAGGAAATGAGAGAGCCGGCAGGGGAAGCAAAGGAACGTGGAGATGCAAAGTCCCACCCCATGGGAAACTACATTTCCACTCCTCATAGAGCAGCATATTTCAGTGAAGACCGAGGTTCAGAGGTGGCCTTGCTGAGATGCCTCCAAGCCTGGGGCGTTGGGGGCTAGCGTTTGGTCCAAGATCAAAGATCGTGAACCAGTTGTGAAGTTCCAATCCAGACTGAATTCCTTACCACAGTAAGCATCTGTACTTCAATTTAAATATTTAAGTTTACTTGATGAAATTATTGGAACTGAGTGGGCTTGCCCTTGGATTGTCGAAACATTTCCATCGTGTCTCCTAAAGTTCAAACTAGGCATTTAATCCTCAGGAAACCTGAGCAGTTAATATAACAATGTGATCCAAAAAGATGCTGAGCACCAGAAACCTCATAGCAGCAAGTATAAATACGTTTGGGTTTCAGCTGCAGGTCCTTTAAGAGCTACCTGTTATTGTAATGACTTCACATCATTTGTGCAGTGGGGCTTTTTGCTGGATTGATAAGCAGTTCACTGTAAGCAACTGTTTTGTGGTATTTATATGAATACAGGGTGTCATAATTCTGAGCTTCTCTCCTCCCTATGAGAGAAAATATTTAATGAAATTCCCCAAAAGGTAAGTTGCATTTGGATAAGGCTGGCGTCACTCCAAGAGTGTGCGATTGCCAGAGAAAGGGAATTTATTTGAGGAAGAATGAGAATATAGCATTGTTTACCAGCTAAGAGCTGATTCTGCAGGGGGTAGAACATCGTTTGCCTTGGTATCAGAGGAGACTGAGGCCGCTCCACATCTCAGCCCCAGATTTAATAAACACTGACATGTTTGCACAGTATGCGCTTGCAAAAGGCATTTCTGTAAGTCCAAGGAGGCAGTTTGTGCATTAGCAAGGCCAGCAAAGACATTTTCTGAGCCACTTCAGTATCAGAGTTGTCAAGTGCAACCACGATATCAAAAGCTTCATCAGAAATGGCCTTGTTAACGTACAGTTTCTGGGTGCAAACAGTTAGTAGAGGGCTATGGTTGCTGGATTTCAGGGCTTTTGCTAGTCTGAGTTTATCTGTCATCCATCTATGTATCTATCTATCTATCTATCTATGTATGTATCTATCTATCTACCTACCTACCTACCTACCTACCTACCTACCTACCTACGTACCTATTTTGAACTAGTAAAAAATAACACATGCACTGGATTGTTCGTGTATATGAATGAAAAGGAACTTAACCCCTATGGTGGCATTTAGCATACACGTTTGAGCATACCTTTATGTTTAACTCCAGAGAGAAATCAGGATGCAGTTGTACACCGCGGTTTGTTTTTAAAGCGTCCACCTTCAGAGAGCACATCGTGCCATCAACCACGTGCCATTTGTTTGGGAAAGGGGTGGAACAAGGAAAGACTGGACATTGCAAACATTTTGCCACGTGCAGCCGTACCAGTTACAGAGAACATCAAGAGGGAGAGCGCATGTAAAAGCAGCTTTAAAGGCGCAGTGCTCAGGTGGGTTGCTCCATTGATTTCTGCCTGTTTGATCCCCCTGGCAAATACTGGCAAGCTTAGGCGCAAAAGCAGCCTCTTTCTGTCTTCTTCGGTGCAAGTCTTCCTCCCAGTTCTCCCAGTTCCCTCCAGGATGGCACCCAAATGATTTAGAACAGTGAGATAGCACCGCAACTTTGAATAGTCAGAAATTGTTTTTTCAAGGGTAAATTTTTCCCATCCTGGCTAATCGGTGTCTGAGTCAAGGCTGACCAAGAAATTAGAAATTTTCTCTTCCCCCTGTTAAAATGTCTACATCATTGCAGGCAATTCATGGCAACTGAAGTAAAGGGAAGCAGGCTGGGTTTCGTTATGATAACTTTATTTATACTTATTTCTATCACATTGCAGCTTCTACAGGCCATATAACAGCTCCCTGTCTTTGGCTAATGAAGCACTTGTAGTCATCTCATTCAAAATTAAAAATACGACATCGCTGTTGTGCCAGATAAGAGATGGGTGTATTCTCTGAATTCTTTTATTTCTTGATGACTAAATTGGAAACTGACTGGAACAAAGAAGAGATATTTCATTACATGACTGCAAATAAACGGTATATAAAACCACTACATCGTGTGCTTCGGTAGAATAACTTGCTGCTATGAGAAGTACTCTGCGCTAAAGATTTACTTGAAAATCCTGCCCTTCTCAAAGAAGGGTCAACTCTCTACATTTCAAGCAATTCTATTTGCTTCAAAGAGCAAAAGAAAAAAGCAGAAAATTCTTTATTTAAGAGCATGTGGTAGCTGGATGCATCATCGGTAAAAATAATGGTTAATAACTCAAATCGAGAAGGGGCAGCAGAATCAGCCTGAATGAATTCAAAAGCTTTGTCAAAGAGAGCAATTCATTTTTGGCAGCTTGAGAGCTTAGAAAGTGGGTAGGAGAAGGGCTGCCAGAAATGTGTTGCTTGGAAGATGTCTTTCTACTGACGATACCTTTTAGAAGTCGATCTAACCTGGGTTACCCCTTAGGATATTACTTGCTGCTCGTGCTCCTGCTTAGGACTGGGTTGAGTTTCCTTTTCTGCCCAATGCCCTGTGTGATTCTGACCATTTATTTAACCTCCCTGGGCTCAGTTTCCCTTGTATAAAATGGAAATAAAAACCACTGTGAAAATCTTCCTTCTGAGCCTCTCTGGCCTGGTATCTTACTGTTTACAGAATAAATCATTGCAGATTGCAAGGACCATATAAATCTGATCTATAAAACAGGTTGATCTGCAAAAAAAAGCTACCATAGTTGAACTAAATCGTCATTTTCTCCTACAAAACAAAACAGTAACATCATGTAAGAAGTCAATGGAATTATATTGGCGCAGGTCAAAATACTATAAAACAATCTAAGAAGTGGTATCTAATATGGACAACAGCTGAAAAGCTGCACTCTCTGTTTTGTCATCCTGTTTTAGGATGGCTTAAATTTCAGGTAATTCAGATCTGCAGTAAGGAGTTGATATATCCACTGCCTTGTCACAATATTTGTGATGGTTAAGGCATCATCCCTCAAGCATTTATTACAGCAGTTCAATTTTTTAATTTTTTTTAAATGGCAATAAAATACTAAATCACTATCTCATAGCAATTTAATAACTGTTGTCGTCCTACCAGTTACATACAGTATTTCCTTATTGCTTCACTGTTAAGGCCTTACAAAAAGACCACGGTCCCAATTTCCTCTACCGGGGTGAGATGCTGAAGTCTGAACACCATCACGTTAAGCCGAAGGAACTTGCAGCACTTTCCACTCCGTGAGACGCTGGTCTGCTTATAACTCAGGGAAGTAGATCTGTCTGGGTTCACGCTGAGCATGTTCTTAGCTGTTAAAGCAAAATCTTCTTCCCCTCCAAGGTTTTAAAATATGACCCTGTTTTCCAGAGAATATCAGTGACCATTTTTTTAAGTTCTGCATAAAATTGGCAAAAGCACCCGTTGTTGCAGTTAAACAAGAAGTCTCAACTGTTTTGCCTAGTTAACTTGGGTGAGTTTTTACAGCATTTTCCTCCTGTTATCTTTGGAGGTCTGGTACAATGAAGGCTTTATCTAACCCCAGCTATAATTATTGGTAAGAACAGAAAGAAGAAGGGAAGTGGAAGAGGGAGGAGAAGCACATCCCTCAGGGCACATCGCTGTCTGCCTGCGACGTTCAGGGCGCGGTGGTGTCAAATAGCTGCCTGTGGTGGGGACCAGAAGGGCTTTTGTGCAAATATGTGTGAACGTATTTGGGTTCAACTGTGGGCCAAGACAGGATCGGGTTTGGATTTGCTTGCTACCTCACATAAAAAAGCCTAATCCAAGAGAAGATGAGAGGGAGAAGGTGGTGATATCAAAGCTGCCATGTCCTGTGTCAGAAGAAATAAGGAGAGAAGCCGTTTCTACCTGGCCAAGCAGAGAAGTGAGGCAGCAGTTGGAGTGAAGAGCTGCTGTGTGCCCAGCGGTTGTTGGGCCAGGAGCACAAAGTGGGCTTGGACGTGCTGAGGAGCAAATGAAGGAAATGCCATGGCTGTAGAAGACATACCCATAAAAAAGTCCAGGAAACCCAGAACCTCACAGGGCTGTGAGTCCCAAAAGAGCTGGGAGGTGGGTCAGAGAGAGCAGGTGAGTGTCCTGTGAGTGAGTGTTGTGGAGGGGGGGTAGCGACTGGAGGGAAGAAAGGAAGACATGGATTTGGGAGATATTTCTGGGACTTCAGTTGCAGTGAGGGTCTCCTGAAGAGAAGCCAGCAAGCTTCTCTGCCAACCAAGACGGGAACGAGGGAGGGTGGGGAAGCAGAAACCAGGAGAAGATGACACAGAAAATGCATCCCGTGGAAAACAGAAGAACAAAAAGCAAAGGGGACAAGGCAAAATGTCGAGTTTTTGAGCCACGCCATCTTTCACTTTATTAGGTCCACATGCAAAGGCAGCCCATGGCCAGAGCACATTTGGGGGTCTGTGTGATACAGTTAAGTGTAGTGATAAGCTCAAAATGACCCGCTGCAAGACATGTGAGCTCATCCATGTCCCCTCTGCACAGGATGAAACCTTTTTCTTAAAAAAAAAAAAATTGAAGCATTTTCTTAAAAATTAATGCTTAGGTTACATCCAAATTACTGCAACCTCCTGTTCTTTCTCAGCAAGTCCAGCCTCAGAGTAACCATGGCAACACCAAACACCTGTTTTCTCTCTTTTTTTTTCCCCAGTTGTGTCCACTGCTGGGGAAGTTGGTCCTGGCTTTGCTGCAGCACTGGGGAAGCTGTACATGGCTGCACGTCTTCAAGCTCAGGCCTTCAGCTGAAAAATCTAAACATCTGTAAATAAAAAGGTTATTGTCCCCATGAACTTACCTCGTTCTTTCAAAAGAGCTCTGCTTTGCCCAATAATTATGCTAATTAATGGTTTTCACTTCATTTCCGTTGTCACATGCCATCACTTCGAAAAGCCCATGGCTCTTGTGGTGCCTCCGTCATCTTGAAATGAAGGTGAGCTTCTTTTGCCACAGCCTCAGCCAGCACCAGAGACAGATGTTTGTATTTTTTCATTTGCTTCACTCTCTGTGGATCGTCCGATTTTCTCAGCCCGAGGCATCCTGCAAGAGTCAAGGCAGTGAATGAACCTGCTTGCTTTATGGTTTCAAGCCATCCTGCGTGGCTGCCGAATTGCTCTGTGTGGCCACGTCTTTCAGCTGAGGCTCACAGAGATGTAGAGGGACCATCAACACACACACAGCCCCGACACATCAGCTGGTGACAGCTTCTCCTGGCTTTATCTCTGTGAGATTGTGTCCCGAGTCCCAAAGTCTTGTTTGCCTCCATCCGTGACGGGAATTGTGCGCTGGGTGTCACTGGTCTATACCGATGCCACGTGTTGCTGCCGGCACCAGGAGACACCGGCTCCCTCCGTGGCAGGTGGCAGTGCGGGCTGCTGAGGGCTGCGTGGTGTGAGCTGCCGGGGTGGAGGGCAAGTCATTCACCCGCAGCGAAAGCAGCAAGCTGGGAAACGCTCCGTTTCCACTGCAGGTGCAGCATCTCCGCCTTTGACCCAGGCAGGTTTTCTGTCTTGTCAAGACCAAGCATGGAGGAAAATGCCTTTTCCGTGTCAGGAGTTGTCTCAAAACGCTTCATCTTTAGCAAAATCATCATCCTGCCTGCAAGCTGAAGTGATCCTTGTTCTTACAGCGTCCCTGTGTCACCTCTAGAAATAAAGGTGCATACAAATATCACAGACAGCTGACAAGCTGAAGACAATTAGTGCTCGCTCTCTCTGATGCCCGATCATGCAATCTCTGCTGGTCTTCTGCTATTTTTCTGGCTTCTCTCTCACCAGCATCCCCGTTACTGTGTTTTGCTGTGAAAATATTACAAAATGCAGCTCAGTTCATGAGCAACACAACACAGACAGGGGCAGATGTAGCTGCCACGTCACTGCAGGCTGCAACACTCCCCCAGCATGGTGGCATCTCCCCCAGCTCTACCATCACTTTTGCACAGGATGGCTCTTGTGAAATTCCCTGGTAGTTAGATAAAACAGGCAGGATCCTCTTGGTTTGCAGCAGAACAAATGCTGTGAGACTGACCTACTCTGCAGGTGGCTTCCCAGGGCTTCGCTTTGCCTTATTTATGGTGGTGGATTGGAAGTGATCTCTGGGGTGGCCAAAACACCACGGAGACCTTGCAGCCAACCCTGTGGCAGCCAGCAGAGCTATTCCATGTGCACGGAGCGAGGGTGGATGACAATACTGAGCTGCTTGGATAAGGTGTGATTAAAGGAAGAAGGAAACAACAGCCTGACTTTATTCTACAGCATTGTAAGTGTTTGTGTCACTCACATGTTTTTTCTACAGGGATTGATACAGCTTTGCTGCTTTGTCTTTGATGACTAAACCCTTTCTGTGAGAAGCTGAATGCACGCGTTACCATTTTGACCATTACCAGCCATAGATTTGCAGGCTCCGAAGCCATTCCTTTCCCCAGTGACATCAGCCAGTGGAGGAAGTGATTTATTTCAGCACGATGCAACTCCTTGTAATTGGAGTCGTGTTGCTGCAACAGCCACAGGCTCCCCCGGCGGCGCAGAGCCTTTTGACGCAGTGCAAAGACTCCTCCTTATGATAACAGAAGAGGTGTTGAGGGATGTGCTTGACAGACCTCTGCCACCAGTACCAACGCAAGTCTTGGGAACAACGTCCCAGGTTGGGGAACCGAGACCCTTGCGCCCAACCGCGCGCACCCTGCGGACCCCACCGTGCTTGGGGCTGCGGAGACGGGGCTGACGGCCGCAGGCACCAGCCCACACCAGTATGCATCCACCTGGGTGCCGTGACCTACCATAAACAACAGACTGAGAGCGCTTTGGAGAAGGGCAATGCCTTTTTCCTTTCCCTGCAAAGGATCCCGCTCTCCTCTGGACACTGCAGAAAGCTGCTCTGCCGTTTCCAAGGTGATGCCTGGAGGTGAAGCCTGTTACATATTCTCTCGCAGGTAGCAGCAGCTGTAGCCGAGAGATGCCCTTGGACGGGCCATTGTTTGAAAGGAGGTGGGAAAAAGGCAGAAAGAAAAGATCTATCGGTAATCATTTTTTAAAGACTGGTAAGAAAAAAAGACAAATTAGCGCATTTATTTTATGAGATGGTGAGTGTTTTCTAATGCAGTTCAAGCCCTTGCACCTCGGAATGAGCACTGTACCTTCATTGTAAACAACAAAATTAATCATTTGATCCTTGTTTAGCTCTGCCCTTTAATGTGATGCTTACAAATGTTGTTCATGCCTAATATTAAGTCTTGAGGTGCCTGAGAAATTCTCTGATTTTAAGGTTTCTCACTTTATAAATCAAAAAGTGTGTGTTCCTTTCTGTGGGCTCCTTAGAGGGAGAGCTTGGTGTGGATGCAGCACTTGGCCCCTCGCTGCCTCTGGGACCTCCTGAAATCTTGGGGAATATTTTCTAAACTTTAAAACATCTTTCTGGAACTTCTTCTGCAGAGTTTTGCCACAAATCAAAAACCACATTTCTTTTAAGCTTGATTACCCTCACTGGAGTCTTTCTGCTGACCTCCTTCAGCTCAAAATTTCATAACACCTTGTGGTTTTGCAAGCAATGGATGCTTGGTTTAATAGACGCATTTCAGTCAGTGTCCTAAGAAAACAAACAGAAAGCTGACAGCAGAAGATGCTTGTCTTCTTTTCAGTTTTCCTTCTGGTGATTCCATGGGGAAACCATAAGCATATACTGTACACATTTGGATGTAACATACATTTCTTTAAAACATTACAATCTCTTCTTGCAGGGTAAGTCTTTGATGTCCACCTAGGTCAGAGCATCTCCTCGTCTGGGCTGCAGGCTGCCTCCAACCAATCAATGCCAGACATTTTAAAGGAAACTTGGTAAAATCAGACCCGGGCCTTGAACATGGGCAGTTTGCAGGACACTTTTCCCAGTGCAGTTTTGCCTAGTCCCATAGAGTTCAAGATGAAATTAAAGGTTGGGAGATGGTAAGCAGCAATGCGCCATGGATGTCTGAATCGCTGTCATCAGCCTGTTGAAATGCGATGGAGGAGGGAACAAGGCAAGGTCAGCACTAGCCTGGCCAAGAAACTCCTGAAGTCCGGAAAACTGGGAAGGAGGAGGATGGATGGCGATGAAGAGAGCTCTGGTCACCTCTCCTGGTCCCTCCAGTCCTCACCAGGAGAGCAATATGGTTGTGGTCATGCAACCGAGCACTCACTGAGCTGGAGATCTTCTCAACCATGGCCTCTGATTCCACGGAGACTTGCAGAGTCTGGACTGGTGTCAAAATATGATAGATGACAAACATATTCATGTCTCTATGAGCTGGGTGGTTTATTTCCTTCCTTCTTTCTCGAGCACAAACCCCCGGGACCACCCCTGTTCTCAAAGCAGGATTTGCTTTGCAGCGAGAAGACGGGGAGGACTCTCCTGTTTTGCAGGCAAGCTGTGGAGCAGGACCTGTATTGCAAGGGAAAGAGCCTGGGGCAATTTCAGCAGCTTTCGATTCCCTCTGTTCGCACTGCTTAGCCTGGTACAGAGCGTGGCCGGTGCAGCAGGGCTCTGCTGCCCCTGCACAACTCAGGGCTGGTGCCATCCTGGCTCTCCCCACAGCAGGACGGTGACCACACAAGAGCTGCTGGTGGCTGTGGCACGGTGCCCAAACATCAGCGTGGGGTGCTGCGAAACAACCTCTGCCTCCACATCCAGCGGCACAGCGCTGCCTTAGGTCTTGTGTTTGTTATTTGTACCCAGAGAAATTGGGTGGGGTATGGCAGGGAAATGGTGGAAGTTTATTTTCTGTGGAAAACGATGAAAGCCACGTGCAAAATCAAAACCACACTGACCCTTGCGCTGCGCAAATCCCAGGTTTACAGCAGCTCTGCTTTCTGGCTATGTAAGAATATGGGTATTTATTTGCTGTGCTGAGTTCCAGGCAGCGCGGCAGTACATCCAGAGGGCACAATATGCATCTGAATTAGGGCGCAAGCATCCGTTCGGCAGCATGTTGTGTGTGTAGGCACTGGCAGATTATAGACTTCTTATGCATCAGGTCTAACTGGCGCAGGCAGCACTGGGGAGCACCAAAGCTGTTTCGAAATAAATCTCTCTCAACGCTTACATCTGTTTGTGAGAGTTACGGCTTTTTAATCGGCCTCTGATGTACTGAACTTCTGCAACACTTTCGTTGTTATTGATTTACAGTTCTTCGGAGTGTATTCAGGGCTTGGAACAAAGTGCCAGGCAAACAGGGCAAAGGGAAAGAGGCCGCCGCAAGCAGGGGGCTGCCGCCCCCCCTGTATGCAGTCACTGTCCTCGGCGTGGGCTGCCTCACGTGACGCCGTGGGCTGTGCTCGTGCAGCAGCTACAGGGGTGACACGATGCCCTGCCTGTCCCTGGGGGACTGTTGCCATCGCCTGTGCCCTTTCATCACCCAGCTGGCCACCCAGGAGCGGGCTGTCCATCCCTGTCACTGGGAAGCACGAGTGATTTGGCACTTTGCTCGGAGAGCCAGGTTTGGCTGCCTCTAGCATAAATCGCCAGCCAAACCCAGAGGCTTTTTTTGAGGCTTCTAGGTGAAACCGGGTCTGAACCCAGACTCTGGTTCTTCTCGCCCAGCAGCCCCCTGGGCCACTCGATTCCCTGGAGCTGGTCCATCTCTGCGTTTGCAGGCGGATGCCACAGCTGGCTCTGGAGTCAGCCGTCATCTGCGCCTGGCTCTGCTGGGAGCACAGAGCCTTGGGATGCTGGTGGAGCCGCAGTGAGCGCTGCGCTGCTGCTGCTGCTGCCGCTGCCGGTGGGTCATGCTGCGTGAATTGTGCAATGCAAGTCCTGGCAATTAAAAGCTGTCACAGAGTGTCCCTTTGGGAGCGTTGAGGTAGACAGAGGAAGGCGAGGGGCCAAAGCAATAACTGACCGCAGTTTTTTCTGCAGACTGACATCATGGAGACCCGTGTGTCCAGGCTGGGGTCAGGCTGCACGTGCATCCGCAGGTGTGAGGCACACTGGGGGCCTGTTGCTTTAAATGTGCCCTGATTATCAGTTGTATCATGCAGCTCGTGTTCTTACATCACAGCTGCCTGCTCCTACATCAGTTATTCCAGGAAGTCTGTCGCAGCATGAAATTGGGCGCTAATTAAATGTGGCAGCTTGTACCACCGAGGCATTCTCAGCAGCAGTGCTTTGGGAGAGGGGATGTTAAATGTCGGAATTGTGTTATCTTTACTGGAAAGAGTGCCAGCTCCGATGCTAGAGAGGAACGGAAGGGGCTGGTGGAGCCAAAGGGCAGATTGCCCGAGCACACAAACACTCATGCAGGAGACAGGGCTTGGGACAAGTCAGCTCACCAGGCACAGGTAGCTGGTGTAGAATCATAAGAATAGAATCAGAATCATTTTGATTGGAAGAGAACTTTAAAATCATCAAGTCCAACCTTAACCTAGCACTGCCAAGTTACTACTAAACCACGTCCCCAAGTGCCACATCTACACGTCCTTTAAATACCTCCAGGGCTGGTGAGTCCACCGCTTCCCTGAGCAGCCTGTTCCAATGCTTGATAACCCTTTCAGTGAAGAAACTTTTCCTAATATCCATCCTAAATCTCCCCTGGCACAACTTGAGGCCATTTCCTCTTGTCCTGTCACTTGTTGCTTCGCAGAAGAGACTGACCCCCACCTCGCTAGAACCTCCTTTCAGGTAGCTGTAGAGAGTGATAAGGTCTCCCCTCAGCCTCCTTTTCTCCAGGCTAAACAATCCCAACTCTCTCAGTCGCTCCTCATAAGACCTGTTCTCCAGACCCCTCACCGGCTTCGTTGCCCTTCTCTGGACACGCTCCAGCACCTCAATGTCTTGTAGTGAAGGGCCCAAAAGTGAACAGAGGACTCGAGGTGCTGTTGAGCATCCTGCAGGCACTCTGGCCTTGTGTACACCTACTCATTAAATAGCTGCTCCGTTCTTAAGCTGAGCTGTTTAAGTCATTTACAGCAATTTCCTTAAAAAAAAAAAAAGGAAGAAAAAGGAAAGCTAATCAAGATGCTTCACGAGTTTACACCAGTTACACTGAACTGTTTCAGTGATGGAAAAACTCACCTGTGGTGAAATAGATACAGTTAATATTTTGAAATGCTATTTTTACATAGACCTTTAGAAAAGAATTTAAAGTTATTAAAATTGTTTCTTGCATTCACTGAAAAAAATGTAAGAAACAATTTCAGATTAACAGGGAATGATTTCTTCTCTAATTTTTTTGAAGCTGCAGTGGAAGAACATGTTTACACACCAGGGCAGTGGGAAGTACGGCAGGGTGATGTTGCAGATTTAACAGTCATCAAAGATGCTTTACAGTGAGCAAGTCCTAAAAGAATATAAAGGTTTAAGATTAAGAGATTTTAAACCCATGCAGGAAATAAAGATGGTGTCCATCAGAGAGCCTGTCCGCCTGTGGAAGGGGTGACGATTTTGCAGCATATGTCAGGTCACAACTAAGGCAAACACATGGCTGGGTGTCTACGACTTTCAGGAGCTACGTTACCTTTCAGTGAATCCTATCTAGACCTGAACAGATATGTCAGTCTTTTTCATACAACAATGTAAACCCAATTGAATTTCAACGTAAAAGTAATGAAAGGGCCATATTCAAACTCATTTACCAGGGTGTGTAGTGCTGAGAAGCAGCTGCCTCCAATCACAACCCTCCCAAACCATAAGTGATCCAGGTGCCCATTACTTGTGAGGAGTGGAGCTCATGGAAATTACAGTGAGCTTTCCTCTGAAGCCCGTCTTCCACCACTCTCTTTCCTGCTGACCCTGTGCTACGTCTTCAGCTTCCCCATCTCTAACCAGCTGGTGCAGGCACAGGTGTCCACCCAGCAGGTCTCGACCACCCATGACTAGGCACCCTCTCCTCCAGCCTGAGTGAGAGCTACCTGCACCATGCAAGGTCACCCTGCCATCTCCTCCAGTCTTCCACCAAAGAGCGCGTCTCTTCCAGCAAGCCACCAAGCATTTTTGGGTGGAAAGCCACAGATACGGCAGGCAGAGCAGCTCAGTGGGGGGAAAACATGGAACCCAACCAGAGAACAGGGCTACCCCCTCACTCACAGCCGAGGGACGTTGTCACAGGAGTGGCTCTTGAGGGCTTTCCCACGCTGACGCAGTGACTTCTCCCTCTCCACCTCATCAGCCTGTGCCTTTCAGGGCGAGTGGCAACAAAACTCCTTAATGATTTTGGCTCCCATCAGCTCCAAAACCCCCAGGACTGGTAGAAATTCCCCCCTCGGGAACAGGCCCATCGCTTGCTTGGCCAAGTCAGGCCAGCAAAGGCACCCAACGCCTCCTCTGGGGCCAACACCAGCTTCCAGCCGCACACGGGGACACACCGCGGCATGGCTGGTGGGGAGCCAGCGGGAAACCACCAACACGTTCCATGCAAGAATGTAGACGGTTTATCCCTAGTCTTTAATGGTCTTGAAACATCAGGAGAACTTCGTAGGGGTCAGTTTTCAAACCCTACGGAGGGCATGAGAGAGGTGAGAAGCGCTTCCTCGTGTGGTGGAGGGGCTTGGAGGAGACACTAGCCAGCGGCACCCGGCTGCGGCCGTGACTCGGGCTGAGAGAGCACAACTACCTCAACTGGCATTTCTCCAGGATCCTGGGATTAATGATCAGGTTCTCATAAGAAGTGTCAGGAAACCTATTACCTCCCCATAAATACTCAACAACGTTTTAGAGAGTTAATTTATTTTCCTCTCATCCTCTCTTCTTCTGCAATTTGCATTATCAGTTGCTAAATATACTACGGCGTGCTTTACCCCGATTCACCACTTCAAAGACCTCCCTGTAGCAATTTCATAAGTAATTCGCTACTTGATCTTATAACTCCAGCACATATTGTGAACCACAGGAATTTTATTTCAGCCCAAATCACCATCCTTTTGAAAGTTAAGATTCATTATTTTGCTCTAGTAGAGTTTCATCTGCTCTACAGCAGTAGAAAGAAAATATTTTGGTCTAGCTGGAACCATTAGGTGGAGATCTGTGTAATGGAGACATCCCAACACTGCCTGTTAATCTCTCCGCTGGAGCTGAGGTCGTTTGGAAAATATGAGTTTTCGCTTCGCTCATCTCTGATCTCTAATCTGAGGCATAATTTCTTTTTCCGTGTGGACCCTAGAGTACACAGTGAGCCATCGTTTAAGCCCATCTTACCTCCAGGAACAAAATATGATGTGAATTTATAATGCAAAGGTCCTCAAATACTCACTGGCTGGCCCACGGGTGAGCAATGCAGTGGCATGCACCACAGCACCAGTGACCACCTTCTGTCACGAGCAAATCCAGAGAAAGTTGGCACCTATGGACAACAGCCAGCGCTGGAAAATCCCTGTCGTCCTGTCCACCGAAGACAGTCATGAAGCTCCCTTCCTGTATTTTGCCCTGTTTGCAATACCTGTTGGATATACATGAACCAAATGTGCTGGCCCTCGGCAGGGTTCCTGGAAAAAACAGCTTTCAAGATGGTCTTATTTTCTGAATAACACATAGATGTATATTTTCTCATCTTTGCCCCTCCATGTGGGAGAGTGATCCTTTGTTTCTGCCATGCCGATATCTTCTGGTATTGGTAGACTCTCGTCCTTCCTCGGGCCAGAGGATGAGGAAAATGGCTTGTCTGGCCCTTGCTGCTGGACTGCTCTGCACCGACACCGCATCCGGCAAAGCCACAACGAGCTCACCAGCGGTCAAACCCTGACACGCCGCGGCGTGGGGAGACACTGCTTCTCACCCGGCACCACCTTGAAGGGTGCTCGGCTATTTGACAGAGAAATTAATGTGATGAACAAATAAATATGAATTAAAACCAGCGTGGACTGAAATAAATCCAAGCTAGGAGGCAAGGACTTCCTCTTGGGACAGCACAGGGCTCACAAGCCCCCTGTGCTACGGTGCGGGGGAGTCAGCAAGAGCTGGGCGTTGCGATATCAGTGTCCTGCATGGGGCCGTCACAATTATAAATAAAAATGCTTTCCGAGAGAACACATATTTCTTGAAGAAAAATATTTTTCTTTTGAATTATGATGTCCCTGGGTAGCTCTTCATTTCTAGGCTGCCAAGAGAGCTCCAAGAGGGGCCTTATTTACTTTCTTTACAAATATTTTCAGATTTTTTTCTTCTGCGAGAGGCAGGAGGATCTTCTCCTCCTGGGTCAGTAGGATTTGCAACCAGGAGGGGCAGCATTAAGAGCACAAACCGCTACCGCTTTGCTGCAAGGTGCCAGCCCCAAGTGTCCCATCGGGGCTTGTGCCAGGCTGGACATCTCCCTTTCCAGCACCAGGTACTTCCAGGAGCTGGGAAGCTCCCGGCAGGGTGCCAGCAGACTCAGCCTCTATGTTTGGTGCTAAATTCAAGCTGCCCTGTTGTGAATTGCACCGGTTTGCTGTCCGTCTGTCCATCCACGTGTTGGTCAGGCATGTCTCCTCCTATCTCAAGTGGAAAATGTAAGGTAAGATATTGGTGTGACGCCTGGCTCACGGCTGAGAAAATAAGAAAATAAAGAACAACAATGACGTGTTTTAACATTTGCCATTAACCTTGAACGATCCCTTACCTCTCATACTGGGCCTGTTATTGCAATATACTTCAATACACTAAATACTTGTGTCAGCTCCTCTCTAACAGTTCCCTCGTTAGGCTGAATAAAAGTCAGCTTTCTTCTGTATGTCCTACCAACATCCCTAATCATCTCCTTTCTTCCCTATGTCCCACCAACATCCCTAATCATCTCCATTGTTTTGCTCTTGGCTTCCTTAATACTATCAGTAAGCGGCTTAAACAGAAATTGTCAGCTTCATCATCTGCTTTAATAACAAGTGTTTAATAATTGCAGGTATAATTATTCATAACACTGACAAAATTTGCTATTCATCACTAATTTCTTCAAAGTGCTCAGGGCATAAAGCAAAAATAAACTAGTTAGAAAGACATTCATTCCTAATCAAGTTTTGGTACTGTTGTTTAATGAACAAAATTGTCAACCCAGCGTTCCAACAATATTTTGTTAGAATACAAGAAAAATAAAGCCAGTGGTGGCTTCCGGGCACAGACACTTTGGATTTTGGTTAGAACCACTAATCCCAGACCTCTGTCAGGGTGCACATCCCCCCCAAACTAGTGCAGCAGCAGCCAACAGTGTATTTCCCAGCCTTTTTTTTTTTTTATCCTATTTAGATGTTTTGATTATTCCCACAACCAGAAAATAGGGAGACACAGCACAAAACCCCGAACAAGGGATTAGCACGAAACCAAGTCTCGCCATTGTGCTGTCACCTCCTCCTCTATGTGAAGACAGTGCATCCAAGGGGATGTTTCCCAGGTGTTCCCACCTGGGATGAGACACTTTTCCAGAAGGAATCCGTCGGCAGGGCGCACGTCCCCAAGCCACGCGGGGCAGGTCGGTGCTGGATGGTCTCTCCCGTGGGGTCCAGAGTGATGTGGCTGCAGCGCGTGAGGGAGGAGCAAGGTAATGCGGTCTGGGGAGGTCAGCTCCAGCCCCGGGAATCCTGCCTGTCCAGGAATATGCCAAAGCTGTGCTGTCAAACACCAGGATTGCCCCAAACTCTTCCGAAGTGTTGGATCTGAGCTAAAACAGACACACAGAGGTTTCTGAGTGAACTGCGCTGTGTCCAGGTCTGGCTAACTGCGGCTCTGGGAATCAGTTATGGCGGGGAAAGGGGGATGTGGGACGTAAGGCCAGGACCACAGGTATTTCCCAGCCTGTAAACACAGCACCTTACCCCCAGGACGGCAGATATGAAGGATGCGGTCTTGTGGATATTTGCTAATTCAGACATGGAAGTCCAGGGGCATGACTGAGGTCAGTCAGACTTCGTACTCTCCCTTCTGCCCAGAATATCGAAGCACTGCAAGTTCAGCTGTAAAGTCAGTTTATAGGATAGTATAAGTATATAAAAGCATAAATATTTGCTTTAAAAATAACGTCAAAACAAGCTTCTTCTAGGCATCCTAACAGATATGAAACAATGATCAAGTTAATAAAATCCTACATGGTATCTAGGTAGCAATGCTGAGGTATAACAAAGGTATATGCAGCTTTACTTTCCATATCTTTTACGTCGAACTCATCCTACTTCCCTTTCATTTCCAAGGAGCTCCTGCAGGGTATTTCATTCATCTCTTCAGACGAAGAGGTGTTGCCCCGCTCTGGCCCTGCAAAACCCCGTTGCTGCCAGAGGGAGCGGTGGGTTCGCAGCAGATCCGGAAAACAGGGCGCCGGCATTTTCCCTCGGTGTTCCCAAACACATGGCAAATGACAGCCCGGTGCTTTCCCAGGGGAGGAGGGTTGGAAACGAACGCTCTGCCTGACTTCCAGGTATCGCTGTTGGGAACCGGGTGGGATTTCTGGAGTTGCCAGCCTGCAGCATCACTCGAATCGCTCCCCGCTGCTCCCCTCGGGCAACGGCTCTGCGGGACAATTTGCAGCTCCTGCAGATGGTTGTAGAAGTTTATGGAACTGGCTGATTTTTCCCGGTCGAATAAAAAATAATAATAAAAAATGGGGTTTAGGGTCCAAGCACGTCCAGCTAGAAGGCCCCGCTCTTTCTCAGTGATGGTGAAGGTCAGAGGGCCGAGCAGCGCTGCTTGCTGTGCGACGCTCTCTGCCTTCAAATACAAGAGGCAGGAGAAGGGGAAAATAAAAGGAACACTGGATGGCAAACGTAATAAGCTATCTCTACTGACAGAGAGCCCTGGGTGTGACAAAAGCACTTCAAATATGTTTTAGCCAGAAGTGTTGGAAAATCAGTCTTTTGCACGCATTTCTTCTAATTAGCTCTTTGCAATTCATGAGGCCTCGTGCGGAGCAGACAGTTCGCTTCCCCAGCGGAGCCCTGGCTGCTCCCGCAGCCCCGCGCTCGATTTGCTCAGCTAAGGGGTGCTAATGCCTCAATATGCAGCAGGCATTTGCTTAAATGTTGAAAGGCTTAAACAAATTATAACCATCCTATAATTTGGCAGGTTAGAAAAGAAGCTTTGAAAGAGCCTTGTTAAATGAATGACTTAAACCTTCACCCCAGGCTATTTTTAAAATGCATTTGTCTGCACTCCAGCAAAGAGTAAGGCACAAATATATGCATGATCCACGTCTAAAATTGTGACTGCTGAATTAGTTAGAAATAAGCTATGAAACTTGTGGCTATTAATAAACGATTTGGGGAAATGGTGTTGGAACACTGGTCACTGAAATAACCACAGCTTCATACCCTTTTCTCCACAGAGCAGGAACTGGAATGAGATTTATGGAGGAATTTATGGCAAAGGAAAGAAGCTGTAGCACACCACCTCCTTGCAGCAGAATTTTAACGCTTAATTTACAAGCTCCCTTCCACTGCAACGTGTGCACTTTTAATCATGCTAATTATAAAGTGCCCACTTGTCATGATGCTGCAAATCAAGACACGAAGAGAAAGCTACACAGGAGTTTGCATTAAAAAATAACGGTGCTCCATCCACCACATCCCACAGAGCCACGAGGCGCCTGTGCTTTGTGTCTCGGCCATCAGGAGGAGCGTGAACTCACGGAGCACAGCAAGGACCTTGCCTCAGCTGAGCTCTCTGCACTAGGAGAATATTTAACCCGGCACCTTCAGGCGCTCTGCAGGAGCAGAGGGAGCCGAGCCAGGGGGTTGCTTCCACTTTGCCACCCCGTGTGCCTCCAGGGATTGCGAAGGGCAGAGGGGAGCGGAGCAGAGATTGAAGGGATGAACACTTGCTAAAGGAAACGAGGGGTAAATTACTGCTAGAGGAATCAGAGGTCCTTCACCTTCCCTGGGAAGCCAGGAGAATCCCTCACTAGATGTGAATGCATTTTGTGCGCTCCCTGGGAAACAAGTTTCCATATAAACAATTGAAATATGCTTAAAATGGATGTCTACAATTGCTCGCACAGACAGACCTCCGAGACCACTAATTCCCTGACCTTTGTTACGTCTATATTAAATCAATATCGTAACTTGCGATTTTTCTCTGCAAAGTTTTTTATGCTAATGTCTTGTTCGTGCAATCTGGGAAACAGGTTTAGAAATAAGCAGTTCCCCATTCACCGTTTCGTTCATAATGTATCTGCTTTTAACTGCCTTGCCTATAACCTTAAGGTAACATCTAAGGCGGAACATAAAAATACACCAAGTCTGAATCTACAGCGTGTGGGTGGTAGAGCTGCCAGTGGGAAGTAAGGCTTTCCAGTTTACGTTGCTGCTGTAATCGAGGGCTTTACTGAATGAGAGACGTTGCAACTATTTAATGTCTTTTTGAAATGGTCTTAGAGACCTCCATCTCATTCAGTTCACGTCTGTGGTCATCCTCCACCGCCGGCATGGATGGGACCCCCCTCTGAAGGGACATACCAGGGGAAGGAACTCTTCAACTGCATCTGGACACAGCACTGGAGACTCTCCTTGGTACAGATGGCAATCTTCTCCTCTGGGAAGCCCCAGACCAGATATTCCTGTTCCTCTTACCTTTCCAGAACCCTCAAAGAGAAATTGTAGGAGGACTTGGGATGTCAGAAAGAATACGAAGCAGCCCTACAGCATCTCGCTGTTAACGGGCCCTAAGTCAGCTGCAGAAGCTATTACGAATTTGGTCTTCAGATGAAACAGGGCACATCACAAACAAGCTTGGTTTTACATCATCAGGCAAAAGAGAGATAAAAAGACATAAAATATTTGGAGGTTAAAATGTCCCCACAAGCCCAAAGGCTCAATCCCATGCTCTTGACCTAGAGAGCAAACCAGATTTAAACAGAGCATATGAAATTAGTACTCGCTGCCACCAAGCGTATATCAGACACGCTGCAAGGACTCGTGTTTCTACAGTTAACAAAGGCTTTGTAGGTAGCATTGCATCACCTATGAGCATCGCCCCAGAGCTGCGTCACCACCCCTTGAGACCAACCCAGGCAAATCAAGGCCGAAGCTCTGCAGCCAGCACACAAGGGTTCCTTGCAGCAGCTACGGCCCTGCCGAGCTCATCCACCTGCCGAGCGCCAGCGCTGACCTGCAGCGATTCCCCTCTGCGATTCCCCTCTGCTCCCCCTGCTGCTCACACGCAACTGGGCTGCAGCCACACCTCCGCTCTCTGCTCTGCAGCTCCAGCCTCTGCCTCGTGATGCTCCAGTACCGGTCTCCACTCCATGGCACTGGTCTCCATTCAGTCCCCTGGACCGTCCTCCCCACCCATCTCCCCCTTCACTCCGGACACCGCCGCACAGTGAGCACCCCCCAGATGACATGTTTCACCTCATCCCTGGACCACTCTTCTTCCCCGGCTTCCTAGCCCAGGACTGGCCTTCCCTGGTCCTGGATTTCAGCTTTGATATGTGGCTCATATTTCATATTTACCCCTTCTTCTCTCCAAAAACGTGATCCACGACCAGCCCCCAAATGAGAGCAGCTTTCTGTGACTGCTGCCTGCAACCTTCATCCTGCAAAAGTGTCAAACCTTACTGCACATCAGAGGGTGGTTCTGATGAAGCTGGTGTTTCACCAGAAGCAGACAAAGGGCTTAAATGAAGGAGGAAAGACTCACCCATCAAATGGCTTATGTGTCTGCACAGCCTTCCGCTTAAAAAACCTGATTGTGGGTCCTTACCTCTGAGTAGCCGTCCATGCAGATGGGGCAGCTGACGGTATCAGATGGCCTTGGGGGAGAGGGAACAGAACCACAAAGAACAGGCAGCCATTAATGTCACCGAGCGCTGAGGGTTACCGACACCTAAAGCAGCCATCATCTGACTGCCCAGACCAGCCGGCACGCGTTTCGTCTGAACATCCCTGCGTACCTGTCACTTCTAAATGCAAAGCTGTTGCATTTACGAAGTAGTTTACCAAGGCTCTTCCTTATGCAAAGGAAACAGCGTCTTGGTTTTCAGTAGGGAAAAGCTGCAGTTATCTCCCTGCTCTGTTATTGCAAGTCCCAGCAGTCTACAGCAGCGTGCAGTACCCGCATGGCACGTGTACTTTATCTTCCACAGGTCATAAGTAAGAGTTTTGTGACAAAACCATCCAGCTGCCCTTTGGAAACTACTCAATTCTACAAGTGAAAGTGGTTGTCAGAAATCAAAACATTTCCTATTCTAATTTAGCAACATCCCAGCCCAGTGTTATATTCACACCGAGAACTCCTTCCTTATTTTCAGCCTCTTTGGCTGTGTCTTTTATGTGTTGCAAGCATTTCAGCATACCTCAGGGCATACATGTAAGATACATTTGGTAATGATTTCATGAAGAAAGGAACACAAGTTTGTGTTGTTTTTTGGGGTTTTTTTTTGAATGAACTCCTTTCTAGAAATGCAATTATATTTTATGTCTGTAGCTTTAGCACAGTTATCAAACAGAACCAAAAAGCTTGAAATAAAACAGTTTCTACAGTATATCAGAAATTAGACTTTACAAAAATACTTTATCTGTCACACACCCATCGTTATCTCTCAGTTCATCTTCATCATCACTAATCAGTATACGGATGTCCAAGCGTCACTCTGAGATTTCTCCTTTGTCGTTGATTGTCTGTAATTTAATTTCGGTAAGTTAGACATATGATAAAATATATAGCCCTCGAACTATCCTTGAAATGCACGATTATAAATACTCTGTAACTTTCCTCTTTAGCTTCTTCACTGCAATAGAGTCTAAAAAACGCTTTCAAAATTTTCTTATTCAAAACAGATATTCCACTGCTAAAAGTGCTAATTAAATTATTATCAACTTTGGGTTTCCAGAACTTCTGTATTTGGAAAATAAGAAAACATATTTTGAGCAGCTTTGATGTATTTTATTTCAGATACTTTCTACAAGCTCTGATAGTGACTATCAAACACAGGTTGGATCCATTCTCTAGGACACTGGCCAGATACTTTAGCATCGTCCTTTGCCTTTTGGTAAATGCAGTTTCAATCCATGATGCTCAAGTTTGTCGGAAAAGAAAAAGTTACGTTTAGGACAATTCCATTATCAATTGTAAAAGGTCAACTCACCTTCAACAATCTTGCGTCAATATACATGGGAGGGGAGGGAAAAGAAGAATACAAATAAACTTTGGTGTGCACCCCTAGCGTTACGTACAAACAGCAGCTAAGCTAAGCAATTGTAACAAAACAAGCTAAGAATGGAGGGATATCACTGTCATTTTGATTAAGAACGTTAGAAGCAGTGGGAAATTAGCTGCTGCTCTGAAAACAAGTAAACAATTGCTTCTGGTTCTGCTCACGCTGCTGCAAAGGGATAGAAATGGAGGCAGCTTACAAACCATCTGTACAGCCTCCGATGACCGAGCCTACGGAAAGCTGTTACAGAGCCATCTTAAAAAAAAAAAAAATCGCCTCTTGACACACAGCTGCTTTTTCCTCCAGGGTTCTGGAGGAAACATCTAGAATGTTTTTCACAAGTCTGACAGCACAGGAGCCCTGGCAAGCCTTAGAACTTCTTAAGCAGCGTAATCCAAAGAGAATTCTTACTAGAAGGCCTGTTCCACTGCGGACAAACAAAACAAGGTGGCAAGGCAGAAGCTCACTTGCTCCAGATACTGACCTCGACCTACACTGCAAAGACCAGCACACGGTGCCTCAGCAAGAGGGCACGGCCAGCAACTGGCCAAAGACACTCCCCGAGCTGTGACCGAGCAAACCTCAGCGAACAAGTGGGAAGAAGCACAGTGAACAAGTGGAAGAAGTGCACATACAGGACAGTCCACTGCTTTTGCAACAAAGCAGCTTGACTCCGCGAGTCCTCCATGGCCCTGAGCAATCTAGACGTTCAGGCCACTGCTCTCGTCACAGCTCTGGGTTATTACACCACCTTAAAAGGAGCAAATTTCTGCAAATGGCCTAGGCCCTTGCCTACCCTATGTAGACCATGAACACCATTGTCCCAGAAAAAGGATGGTGGGGGGCCACTGTCAAGGTGTAGCCATAGCGCTACGGCCTCAAAGACAAAATTAAATCACGCCTCATGCCAGATTTCTGGAGTTGGTAGTTTCCAGGTAATTAGTCTTCTCTAAACAAGAGTTGTAGGGACTTTGGGCAAGACACGGCAAGAGCATCAATGAACACACAAAGACATCACCTAAAAAGCGTAAAATAAATCCACAGCTAGTCTACAGTCCTCCTAAACACACAGATCAGCAGGTATCTGAGCACTGCTGTGTCTCCTCTGGCTCCCACGGGCTTCACCATCGCCACTGAAGTCAGAAACAAAGAGGTCGAGAGGACTTGCACTAACGTTAGGTTTGAGCTAGGTGCACATCCCCGGGAGGTAAAAAGTCATCTTACCAAAGCCTGGATGACCTTTGAAATCTCCTCATCACACAACCTCATTATGTAATTTGGGATCTCCCCTGGCCTTTTTTTTTTTTAACCTGTGTCACTAGAAAGGTCAAAACTAATTAGCAGGCTATTAACCTGTTCTCAGAGTAAGAAACACTGAGACCGTGCGGTGGGATGGAATGGTACTGGCAGTCAATCACAACCTTGAGTTAGAGGAAGCCTGACGGATTTTTTTCCGCTTAAACTTTCTCTCCGCATTTCTTAAATCACACATCTTCAAGCCCAAAGATAAGTCTATACGCAGTTTTAAGCAACACAACACATCACTCATCAATTTTCTCCCGTTCTTTCCTTTTAAGACTGGCACTGGATTGCAAAACCAAAGGTGGACTAAAGAAAACATCGGCCTGATACATGTTGAAGATGGTCACCTGACTAACAGAGAAGAAAAAGCAGAGGCATTCAACATTCTCTTTTTTTTTGCCTTAGTCTTTAATAATACTGATAGATCTTGGGCTGCCCAGTCCCCCGAGCTGGAGGGCCGCAAGTGTGGGGACAGTGACTTTCCATTTGGGGACACTGAAATTGTAAGGGACCAGCTCTATCAGCTGAATGTTCACAAGTCCCTGGGGCCTGACGGGATTCACCCCAGAGCACCTGTTTAGTACAGCATCTGTGCAGCTTGTTTGCTTGGAGAAGTAGTAAAATAAGCTTTATAGTGACTTTCAAACCGCTACGTTCCTGGTCCTCTCCTCAGCATTCCTCCTCGCCCTTTCTCCGGCACGGCATTTCATACGTGNCCCCCCCCCTGCCCCGCTCCAGAGCACGACTGTGGCACCATCCCCTCCTCCCTCCCAGCCAGGCAGTGCCCTTCTCCTTTTCGCCACGTACCACACGCTGGCCAAAAGAACTAAAAAGTTTGGGAATTTCAGTTTTGTGTCCGTCCCGTCCCGTCGCCCCCCCCCCAGTCAACTNAGCAGGCTATTAACCTGTTCTCAGAGTAAGAAACACTGAGACCGTGCGGTGGGATGGAATGGTACTGGCAGTCAATCACAACCTTGAGTTAGAGGAAGCCTGACGGATTTTTTTCCGCTTAAACTTTCTCTCCGCATTTCTTAAATCACACATCTTCAAGCCCAAAGATAAGTCTATACGCAGTTTTAAGCAACACAACACATCACTCATCAATTTTCTCCCGTTCTTTCCTTTTAAGACTGGCACTGGATTGCAAAACCAAAGGTGGACTAAAGAAAACATCGGCCTGATACATGTTGAAGATGGTCACCTGACTAACAGAGAAGAAAAAGCAGAGGCATTCAACATTCTCTTTTTTTTTGCCTTAGTCTTTAATAATACTGATAGATCTTGGGCTGCCCAGTCCCCCGAGCTGGAGGGCCGCAAGTGTGGGGACAGTGACTTTCCATTTGGGGACACTGAAATTGTAAGGGACCAGCTCTATCAGCTGAATGTTCACAAGTCCCTGGGGCCTGACGGGATTCACCCCAGAGCACCTGTTTAGTACAGCATCTGTGCAGCTTGTTTGCTTGGAGAAGTAGTAAAATAAGCTTTATAGTGACTTTCAAACCGCTACGTTCCTGGTCCTCTCCTCAGCATTCCTCCTCGCCCTTTCTCCGGCACGGCATTTCATACGTGACACCTGTGTGCAACAGGCAAGGTCAGCTTGGTCAGCAGCGTACAGCAGGGAGACACCCCAACTCCCCGCCGCCGCTTAAAGTGGCCCCCTCTGGTGCCACCTACCCCTGTCCCCCCACGCCCC
>VZSF01008977.1:122141-134755 GCA_013398295.1 Chionis minor | reverse complement strand
CTGAAGGGAGCCTACAGGAGAGCTGGAGAGGGACTCTTTGTCAGGAAGTCTAGTGATAGGACAAGGGGTAATGGTTTTAAATTGGAAGAGGGGAGATTTAGATTAGCTATTAGGAAGAAGTTCTTTACTGTGAGGGTGGTGAGGCACTGGCACAGGTTACCCAGGGAAGTTGTGGATGCCCCATCCCTGGAAGTGTTTAAGGCCAGGCTGGATGGGGGTTTGAGCAACCTGCTCTAGTGAGAGGTGTCCCTGCCCATGGCAGGGGGGTTGGAACTTGATGATCTTTAAGGTCCCTTCCAACTCTAACCATTCTATGATTCTATGATAAAATGTAGGGTAGCAATACACTAATGTACAGAAATATTAAAAAATAAGTTTCTAGTTGAAGAGTAGGAAAGACCAACTCAGTGGCTGTTACCAATCTGTGGTTACAGATGTACCTCTCCTGCCTGCAGCCTGCAGGGCAGCTGTATTGCACACACACCTACTAACAGCCATAACTATTCTGCCTAATGAACGTGTCATACAGTATGTGCTGAATAATATTCTGTATTAGAAACAGAAAGAACTTCCTACCACTTTTATTTACAGATTAATCCCTATTTTAAACGATCACAGTAACCTCCTTCCTAAGTCTTTACCATAAACATTTGGCTTTATTATGTCACCACCCATGCTAAGCAACAGTTTGTAATTTGTTAAACAGGAGTAGAAAGCATGAGATATCCTTCATTGTGTCATATACATCATTTAACTCCATTAATTCTCCCATTTTTACTACTCAAATTCTTTATGTGGCAGCTATAATACCAACTCAGTAATTAATTAAAATTGATGATAACCTTCATGTAAGTAAGAGCAGTCTAACACTACAGAGTAACACTCTAGATGGCCCTGTGGCCACCAGTACCTTCTCGTCAATGCTAAATGCCGTGGCACCGAGTTGTTTTAACCTTACCTAAACAGAACAGGAAGGCACACTCTTTAACAGAGAAGCTTGAGATTGAAGGAACAAAACATTAATTCTTCATATTAGCTAACTAGTGGGATTTATTCACCTACATACTTAAGGACCAAAATTTAAAAAAAAAAAAAAAAATTTCTCCACAAACCCACTGGCAAAATGCATTACGTTTTAGAATACTATGAGCCCTTTAGGTGGCATTTTTAAGACCTGGCACCCAAAACTTCCCATACTCAAGTTCTCTCCTACATTGCCTTCCAGTAATCTAAAAGGCTCAAAGCACACGGGCTTTATTAAAACCTGTATTTCCCCCCCAAATACTTTAAAAAATGTTTATACCACAATTCTCATGTTCTTAGTCTTCCCTAGTCACATGGACACCTGATTTCATTTCTTTAGTCTCTAATACATTGTGTATATAATAGAGTGCTGCTGCAGCAGGAGTTTACCATTTCTCCGCAGAATGGGATCTTTACCTGACCTGAACAGCGAAATCACCATGTCGCATGCAAACAGATCAGAGCTCCATGGCATACATGGGGCAGAACAAAAACTGACCACAACAGCGTTACCTCCGCGATCACCTTGCAAGTATACCTTGGAAGAACAGTTACTGGTCTGACAGGAAAAAGGCAATCACTCCGACAGTGTGTAAAAAGAGCAGTGAATGAGTAATAGTTTTTACTGGAATTTGCCAGGCTTCTGCCTGCTGGTCTCATGATAACAAGTCTCACCTACACCAGTGAAAATATTTCCATATCTAACCTGACTGCTAGAGCCTTGCATGAAAAGCAAATGCAATACATTATGAGCTATGGCCTGTGACTAATCCTCATTCCTTGCCACACCCCCATTTTCATCTTTAAGGTTGTATGCAAAGTGGTACGTCTGTACGTCTGTCTTGGGCTGGCTTTTTATCCCACAGGGCAAACAGTATCATTTAGTCATCACACGAAATGTGACGCTGTACTCATTGAAAATGGGAGCTAACTAGAGTCAGTTAAGACTTTGAACAAAAGCCAGGATATAGCAATACAACTTAGTCCTGTATGTAAAAGAAAAGCAAAACTCCATGTTTGGTAAGTCATAAGGCATACATACTTTGAACTTGCAGTTTCATCTTCCAGGGGTCCCAATTCTCGAGACACTTTATCTGTCACATACACATCATTATCTCTTGGTTCGTCTTCGTCATCGCTACTCAGTACGCAGCTGTCCGACTGTCGCTGGCTTCTTAGTCTAAGATTTCTCCTTTGTCGTTGATTCTCTGTAATTTAATTTTGGTACATTAGATATGATCTCTCTCTCTCTCGAACTATCCTTGAAATGCATGATTATAAATAATCCGTAATGGTTCATATTTTAAATGGACCATATTCAGCTGGGTTAAAAGCAGTCTTAAACACACTAGATTCCTGAATATTAAGGCTGAACATTTCCAGACATTGTGAATTATTCTGCTACATATCAACACAAAACATCTGCTCTATTCACTCTACAAACAGATAAAATATGATCTTAAAGATTCTCTGTGTCATAAGTTTCATATAGTTACACTACCTGTGAATAAATCTCCCCTATAAAGGGAAGCTATCTCTCCCGATTCTTACTAACAGAGAATGCTACAGCACTACGTTGAGGAATTCCAACAATTGCTGTGTGCTATGAGAGAGAGAGAGAGAGAGGAGGACTGAAGTTAAGTTTCCAAGCAGCATGGTGAGGTAGAACATACACAACAAAAAAAGCTTGGTAAAACACAGAAAGCGCGTTGTTCAGAAAGTTTCAGAAGTGATGGAAGAGATATTCAAAGCTAAAGAGGTAAATTATAGAGCCGCTGTGGGTGCTCACTGCTCTACCCAAGTATGATACTAAGCTCTTCCACTCTTTATCTGTGTTACACCAAAGCTCTCCCTACTCACAGGCAGTATCTATGTAGTGAGTCTTTTTAAGAACAGTACTTGGAAATTATAAAAATACTTTAAGCAGCATCTCCTTACAAATTTTCATCATCCTCCTCCTGAGTTAAGGTAACTTGAAAAGGACGTTATATTGCCCAACACAAAAGGAGATAAAACATGTTTAATTCCCAGGTCTGTAACATGCAAAGGTTAAATAACTGCTGTTTGCACTTTAACAACTGGAAACCACATACAATAATTACCTCTGCAACTCCAACGTACATGTAACAATAATCAAGCACTGATCAATTAAAATTACATAAATAGCCACAAAATCAAAGTTTCTTCCTACATAAGTATTCAGCTACAACTTCTATTTGCAGGTATTGTTTACTTACTCTGGCTTCAGAGCACAGAATAGATTACATTCTAAGTAAGCAGCTAACAACACACTAATACATCCCAGATATTATAATCAGAACAAGGTCTGAAATGTGTAAAGGATTAACTTCTTTATAGCTGTAACTATTGTAACACCTAAAGCAGAAAAAACAAATCCACACTTGTATAGTACTTGTCAATACTAAATTTGAAGCGCGTTAGACTAGATAATGAAACTGAATACTACGACCACAACTAACTTTCTTCTTTAGTTGCTTCGCTGCAATACAGTCAAAAAAACACTTTCAAAATTTTCTTATTCAAAGCAGATATTCCACTGCTAAAAGTGCTAATTAAATTATTATCAACTCTGGGCTTCCAGAACTTCTGTATTTGGAAAATAAGAAAACATATTTTGAGCAGCTTTGATGTATTTTATTTCAGATACTTTCTACAAGCTCTGATAGTGACTATCAAACACAGGTTAAATCCACTCTCTAAGACAGTGGCCAGATACTTTAGCATCATCGTTTGCCTTTTGGTAAATGCAGTTTCAATCCGGGGAGAGGGAAGAGGGGAGAGGGATTAAGGACAATTCCATAATCAATTGTAAAAGGTCAACTCACCTTCAACAATCTTGTATCAATATATATGGGAGGGGAGAGAAAAGAAAATACAATTAGACTTTGGTGTGCACCCCTAGTGCTACATACAAATATCAGCTAAACTAAGCAATTACAACAAAACAAGCTAAGATCCATAGGATATCACTCTCGTTTTGATTAAAAATGTTAGTAGTAGTAGTAGATTAGGTGCTGCTCTGAAAATGAGCGGTTGCTTCTGGTTCTGCTCACGCTGCTGCAAAGGGATAGAAATGCAGGCAGCTTAGGAACCATCTGAAGACCCTCCTCCCCAGTTTCAGTACCCTAATCTGATTTAAGCTGGAGAAGATTCTTTCCCTCTTTTTCCCCTAAACAGGCAAATTCAGGTGTGAGATCCATAAACACTTCATATTAGATGAACAACTGCTGAAGGGAAAAAAAAAAAGAATCACCCCCCAACCTGCTATTGTCTTTGATGGAACTAGAGCTGGGGCAATGCAGATTATGTCATAAAGTTTAAGGCCTTTTCTTTGCAAAATCTCAGGAACAATCCCAGCAGGAGATATCCCCACGCTACTCCTGCTGCTTGTTTCTGGTTCTGCATGACAGCCATGGCATCCCAAAAGGGTCGTTATAAACTACACTGTGGATGAGATTGAATACTATTCTAGCTTTAAATATAGCAGTAAAAAAAAAAAAAAATGGACTTTTTAAAGACTTTTTGGTGTAATAAACTGAACTAGTTTGAACCATGGTCACCTACAGTTGCGCTTGGCATCCTTCTGACAGGAAAACCTTAAACTGACATTGCAGCTGAACACTTCATATTTGTGAAGTGAAAGATTAAGTGTTACCTCCTCCAATTTTTATTTAAATCATTGGCCTATACCTTTGACACATCTGGAATACCTTCAACTTTAAATTATATCTCCTTATGTTACATTACCCATGACTGGTACATATTGTCCCCAAGTTCTGGAGCAAAAAGCAATTTGAGATTACTCTCTAACTATCTGCAAGAGCACCTCCAGAGCAGCTTCTGTGTTGACTTGTAACGTGTGGCTTTCATGCACTCACAAGTCATCTTCGAACTTAAAACTTATCCTTAAAGCCAGACTCTGTCAGAGGGCACAATACAAACTTGACTACAAGATTTAGATAAGTGTGCTATTCACTACTTACCACAACAGAATCGTTGTGAGTTAGATCAACAACTACAGGATCAGAAGACTCACACGTGAGATCTACAACTTCTTCACCAGCTTAAAAAGATGATATTAAGAGTCAAGATCAGAGATCGCAAAGGAATAAAATTGCCTACCACTATGTAACAGGCTTCTCTCTTCAGGAACATATCTAACATTTCACTCAAGCGTTGCCCTCAATAGTCCACGTAGAATGTTACCACCGCTGTGTTCTGCAAGTTGCAACGCAAGAGGAACAGCAGCTGAGCTCCTCCTACAGTTCTGTTGTACGACAAGAGCTTGTTGGAGGTACCGAGCAACAGAGTGTTCCTCTAACATAGCAGAGTGTTTATCACAGAGAATAAAATGTCAATCACATAGGATATAATCATTTTACAGCACCATGCTGTAAACGTTCCTGTCTCATGTCTTGCCCAGCCTTTCATAGCCAAATGCACAGCAAAAACTGGACAAAGCCATATTATTACCTGGAGACCCACAATTACTTTTAATCTTTCCTAGGATTTCAGAAGGCAATTTAAATATCAATTTAAAGCCTCAAGGAGGCTTTTAAAATTCTGATACTTTTTGTAAAAAAGTACTGACCAAGCACTGCCTCTCCCTGGAAGGACAGGGCACGACTAATGACAGACTTATAATTATCTTCTTAAAACTTGGGAGTTCCCAAACTTAGTTTGCCATTATCTATACCGGCAGCTGCAGTAACTCCCAGTTCACCAGGCCAGACATTCAGATGTTTGAGGAGTACTTGAGTATCTTTCTCACACAACTAATCTACCACCAGTGGTGAATGCATTGCATCTCAGTAACAAACTAAAGTTGTCAGTAGGCTTGTTGTTTATAGATGCCATACTAGATGCTTTCTAAAATCAGACATTTCCTTTCCTCTCCAGGGCCTAGAAACTGGCAAAAATACAGGTTAAGTGTGACCCCAACCCTCCAGAAGTAGTTTATGTTCTTATCAAGTTAAAAAGAAAACTTACCGCTTTCTTCAAGTTCTATTGGCTCTGCTTCTGAAGTCATTTCTGCGGTAGAGGCCATCAGCCTGTTTCGTTTCCGAGCTTGCCTAGAATTAACTGCTCCTCCACGGCGCTTTCGTTGAGTCTACGAGAGAATAAAACCTTAGCATTTTCATTAGGAGTAACATTAACATCACCCTCATCTTTGCAACACCAATGAAAGCACACAAAGATACACAAAACACTCCCTTGAAAGGCTGTAATATGCAAAGAATGGTGGCATGGCCCGTTCCTACCTGAACACGTCACGTCAAGGAAAAGACATCACCCCAGATCTCTTACCAGTTGGGTCACAAAGGAAAAACATACTGTGATGGTTTGCAAATGAGACTAGTTCACAATTACATCAGATGCTTGCTTCCAGCCAACCCTTGGAAGCAGTCTGACCTAAGGTTTTTGCTCACATTTCTGAACTATTGCTAGCACCTAGAGAGATTAAGATTCTTAAGTATCTCAGAATATGAAGTTTTATTATGCTTGTGCTCCAGTGTATTTACTACAAACTCTTAAAAACATTTATAGAGGCACCATAAACAATACATTTTAAGAATCAGGTTTGCATTGAGTAGGAAAATACTTACTGTACTCATGCTGTTTCTTGATCGAAAACTACGGCAAGAGAGGTACAGATACCAAAAAATTAATTGTAAGAAAGCTACAAGTATCAGTTCCTTATATTCCTTTATGTGGCACACTGTTAAAAAATCCAGATTTCTCAGGGTCTGAGAACAATGTTCTTCCAAACCTATAAGAAAAGGAGAGCGAAGATTACCTATCTGTAATGCTTGTTCTCTTAAATACACCCTCTCTCCAAGATTTCCATTCCTGAGGCACCAGTTTCTGTCCAAAGCTGGAGGGAAAGTCCCAGAGTTTGGTATTTAAGCCTCAGACATCTACAGCTGAGCCTGAAGCCTCAGTTATCCAAACCCATTTCCTAAACTAAACACCAGAATAAGCTAGTTTGTTAGCCAACTACAAAAAATACTAAGGAGTCCCAATTTAATTTAACTGAAAAACAACTGAGTAACTCTCGTGGCAATGTTCGTGTGTGTGCAGGAATCACTGGGAACTGTGTCACAAGTAGCCATCTTCAGAGAACAAGAAGTTACATATAAGCAGTTCTCTTCTCCGTCCCATCTCCAGATTCCAAGAGATAGGAGCTGAACAGCTTCAGAGGAATCCAAAGCAAGTGGAGCAGAGAAATTTCAGTTTAGAAACATGTGCAGATCTGCAAGAGAATATGATTTTACAGTAGCTAATCTGGTAGCTGTGGGTGTGCATGCCCCTACCCACCAGAGAGCAAACTGTCAAGTGGGAAGAGGTTAAAAGCAAGCATAATGGCAGTTATGAATAGCTGACGTGGTGCTGAAGTTCACATCTCAAAGCTTGCTCATGGTACAATGATCCGGCGTCCAACACAAAATGAGAAGCTGGGAGGGGGGAGACAGTGGAGGGACCAAACAAAAACTAGTTATATTAAATGAAAACAGCACAAAAGTCTTCCCAATACTGACCTTCACCTACACTGCAGAGAGCAGCACATAGGCTATTAACCAGATTAAGAGACACTAAGACTGTACACCAAGACTATGCAGTGGGATAGAACAGCACTGGCAGTCAATCATAACCTTGAGTTAAAGGAAGCCCGACTGTCTTTTTTCCTCTTAAGCTTTCTTAAATCACTTTCTTAAGAGACCCGTTAACACTGAATTGTGACACTATTAAAACAAAACATGCTTGAGAAAAATCTTTACACTAAATTGGGTACATTTACTAAGCCCAAAGATGTATTTACGCACAGTTTTAAGTGACACAATAGCCAGTCATCAATTCTCTCCCATTTTTTCATTTTAAAACGGACATCGGATTGCAAAAGTTAAAATAAAAATCAACTTTTTTTTTTTTTTGCGCCTCCCTCCTTTTTTTTTTTCCTTGGACCACTTGCTATATTCCAGACTTGGCACTCAGTGAGCCCACAGGTGGATTCTGGTCACAGCAGATGAAATTTTCAGAACTGTTACGCATAACTCCTTCTCCCAACATGAACCTAATAATTTTTGATAGTTTTAAGATTTATTAAGGTATTTTAAAAAAAATCTAAACTGACATGAATGGTTTTTCAAGAGTTTTTAATCACAAATGCATGCAATAGCCTTATGTTCTCACCTGGGATGCTGAAGACTAAGTTTTCTATCAGAAAAAGCCAGGAACTGACTTTCAGTCTCCCACTTCCTCAGTACAGGACTCACCTACACAACTATTTTCATAACATTCTGTGTCCAGGTAATGGGAGTTCTCTTTGCACATTTCTTAAGGTCTGGATTTCATTTCACCTGTTAAGGAAGAAAGCTTTTCTGCCAGCCTTACCAAGATTCTTGGGAAGATCCTATTTCACTCCACTGAATTTTTGAAATAGTGAACAAGAACTTTTAAAACAAGGCCAGACCTAATTCTGCACTCATACAAAAAAAGCCAGAGAGACTGATCTGTGAGCATGTTTTCCAGGTGCTATAGGAGTTCCTTGCTCAATACGATTATTATTCATAGGTTTGGTTTTGGAGCTTTTTGGAGACAAGGGGACGAAGAGGTGAAGCAAGAAGGAGGACATACAGCACGAGGAATGGGGGAAAGAGAATGATGCCTAAAGCTAGCACATCTGCTTCTTCAAATTAGTTGCTCAAAGACAAGCTACCATCTTCATCTAACAGCTATAACTGAAACCAAAAATAACTTTGGCAAAGCACTTCTCTGCACACAGCAGGAGGCAGAACAAGAGTGAGCAACATATGAGGTGTATTGAGAAGTTATACCATTAGATTAGTTTATTTCATCAAGAAAGCCAAGGGACATTTTCCTTAGTTCTCCTCAGACATTGAATCGGAAAAAAACATTTGGATGTTAGAAAGCCATGAAATGTTAGTTGGTACACACATCTGAGGATTATAAAGAAATAAACTTCATATAAGCTTACTTTAAATGACAAGTTGTTAGAATTGTTTTTAAATAGAACCCGTTAGCGCAATCTAATACGCTTACCTATCTGCACTGCTGAAAGACAGCAAAAATCAAGTCTGATTTATTCACTAGACAGCACGGTTTTGGATGTAAAATACGCAGATGGTTTCACAAGACTCCGTGCTTTTTGAATTTAACACTGACTACAACCCAGTGCAATGGTATGTTGACAACGTATCTTTAGAAAGGGTTAAAAATATAGCAGGGAGCAAGCGCCCAGGATGACTCCAAACATAAAATGTTGCATAGATTCTCTTTGGCCACAAGTGGCTTAAGTGCCAAAGAAGAGTTGTCACAGAAGAAAAAACCCCAACCATATAGAAAACCCAAAAAAACAAATGAACAAACAAACAAAACTTAAATTTGAAAATTACGGTGAAAAGAAAGCCAAAGTAATAAACAATAGAAGACCACTCATGCTAAGACCACCTTACCCATGTTAAATACTCACACACTTCTGTACCAGGATACCAAGGAACAGATTATTTCTAGGATTACTACAACATGTCTCAGACGATCCAACATCAGACTTCAAAGGCAATGCAGGACAGAGCCACTTCTTGAACTAAGTGACAGTGAGCACCATTGCTATTGAGATGGTTTAATTTTCAGCATCTTACAACATCGGCAGTAGGCTTTCTCTATATGTAACAGAGAGGATACACCTAAGGCACACATGTTGTAGCTGCTAGTGGCTCAAATCTTAACCTCTTCAGAGGCTTCTTCTGAAAAAGACAGTTGAGAATAGATACCCACGAGGAAACTCATCATTGTACAACGACCTTAAAATAAACCTTCACAGGCTAGTTCATCAGTATCAACATGACCCAGCTCAGAAGAGTTAGGTTTATAAAGAAAGTCTGCTGGAATTTATTAAGACTATGGAAGTAGTCTCATGATCCAGCAACATTTCTTTTTCTTGTAAGAGCAAACCTCTTCTGTGGGGCTAGAGATTTCCACATGTTATTGTTTACTTGTGAAAATTCAAGCTTACCGTCTTGAATACGCCACAGATCCAAGTTAGTAGTGTCAAAGAACAGACGTGAACAAAGCAGTTTCAAGTTTTACACATTTGGAGACATATTCATCAATAAGAATTCCTTGATGACTTTCAAAACCTCAGGACCATGCAATTTAATGCTATGATTTGCTATACAGGACTGGATAGCCCAAATTAAGTACTAAGGTCTCTATGCTCCTCCTCCAGCAGTCACTACCAAACCCAGCGCCAAGACTCCCAAGACTGGATAACACAGAGTTACTGCAGCAACCTCCTACATTCCGACACCAATTCAAAATTCTAGCATTAAGATTTTTTTTAAAAAAATGTAACATGAAAACTTAGCAGATCAACTTAACAAGCCAATAAATGCTTTTACAGACTTTTTATTGCATCACTGCAGGATGACACTGTACCAGAAAAAGCCACTCCCCTTTCCGCTCATACACAGAACTCTGCTCATACAGTTTTTGTTCCTGTCATTACGTTCTTCCAAGGGCTTAATTAGTGCTGTCCTCATAACAACAAAGTTCAAGGTTTATTCTAACTAACTCATTAGTATGTTAAGGACTATATCCACCAACCTTTCTCTGTACAGGTAGATACTTGAGAAAAATAAAGGTAAAGTCATCTGAATTAAGAATATTTACACTAGGAGTAAAGAAAAATCAGGACTACGGAAATCAATAAAGTCTCCCATTAATTTTTTTCCTCTATAAAAAAGTTAATGTTTTCACTGAGTTCAAGTTGATGCATTACAAAGCTAAAAACATGGATTCTCTATAGACAACATAAAATGAAAACTTTTCTTACACCACTCAAAACTAAGTTTTGGTCTCCCACATGCTTAGCATGAATTGAGGCAAATTAACTTAAGCAAGAAGTAGACATTTTTACCACTAACACAAACAAGACTTTGCTTCATACATCCTAAACATTCCAAATACACTAAAGTAATTACTTGAGGAAAGCAATAATGTCAGTCCGAATGTTTGGGGTGTGCAGGACAGAGGTGACAAAACCAGTATGTATTGTATTTGCCAAAACATGATATGCTATGCCTTTAAGACTCTACCTCTCATTTCCACTCTTAAGACCTCTCTTTGCACTCCTAACAACAGGAAACAGAGTATCAAAGATGCAAACACCTAAAAAAAAATTTTCTGTGGTCAGAAAACACACATACCAATCACAAAGTGCTAGTCTTAACTTTCTTTTTAACCACAGCAAACAGTAATGTCCCATTTTACTTTCAAAACTTTCCTATCATGTGCATTTCCAGTACCATTAAAGACATTCTCATTGTTTCAGATGCACTACAACAACTTTAGTGAAAACAGATGCTGAACCTATTATGTTTTATCCAAATTAGGTCAAGCAGTCCCATTCTACAAAGGCTCAGTAAGAGGCACTATAAGAAGAGTAAAGATGAGAGATAAACAGCCTACCATGGAGATATACTGGCCTACCCACGCTAAGCAGTCAGCTACATCTACAGACAAATAAGACGTATGTTTTTGAGCAGCTTAACAAAAAAAACCAAACCAAAATAAAGAAGCTAAGAAGACACCCCAAGAACAAAACACAGCCAAAACTTTCAGTTGTCCAGATGTTCTATTTCAGAAAAAACAAAGAAAGCTGAAGACTGGCCAGAAGAAATGCTCCTCATTGCTCTTATGTGCAAAAGTTTCTCTGAGAGAGGCTACAGTTTACTTTCAATTGTCCCAAAATCAGATAGAGAAGAAAGGAAAAAGAAGCTGGGTGTTTTCCCATCCTGCAGTGGAGGTGCAGGGGGGATTCTGAGGTGAGAGAGGAGTGTTCCTTCCACTCCTGCTGTCGCACAAAATGGGGGGGACGACGACGACAGACTACCAACTTCCCGCAGCTACATCCAGTGCATGCGCCGAGCCACTCCTGTTCCTCCGGAGGAGACGGGGAACGTCTCTTCTCCAGCACTTGTCTCTCTCAGCCACTTCAGGGCACGCTCTGAACGCCCCTCGCAGCGAATGCCGTTTGCGACCCAGCGGGCACCGCAAGAGGCGGCGCAGCCCGTCTGCACGGACCAGCTGGCCTCGCCTCCGAGGGGACACGGGGCAGCACACGGCGGCGGGCCCAGCCGTGCCCCGGACCCGAGGGCAGCCGCCGCGTCCGGCTAGGAGGGCAGGAGCGGTCGGGGCCGGCGCTGAGGGCCGGGCGGCGCCGCTGGCGGCCCCGGATCCCCCCGGAGCGGCGGAGATGGAAAAAAACAGAAAAAAGCCGCGGCCCGGGGAGGGGGGGAAGCGGGACACGCCACCCGGCTCCCCAGGCGGCGCCAGGGCAGGCCGGGGGCAGCTGAGGGGGCGCCCCTCAGGGCCGCCACAGCGGCCGGCAGCGCCGTGCCCCCGCTCCGCGCCCGCGGGAAGGGCTCGGGTCACCGTTTCCACCCCGGAGAAGGGGGCAGCGCCGGCCCGGCCCCGCCGCGCAGGGCCCAGCTCCGCGCACCGGCGGAAGCAGCCCCGTCTCCCCCCGCTCCCCTCAGCGCCGGCCCGGC
>VZSF01008977.1:58652-122024 GCA_013398295.1 Chionis minor | reverse complement strand
GGGCGGGGCGGGGCGGGCGGCCTGCGCGGGGCTGCCCGCGGCCTGCGGCCCCCTCAGCGCCGGGCGCCCAGCCCGGGGGGCTGCCAGCCCCCGGGGAAATCTTCCTCGGTCCCTGCGTTAGTTCGGCTCCGCCGGCCGGCCGAGCGGGACTGCGCTTTTGCTGTGCTCTGCAGTGTTGCTGGCCGGGGGGATGTGGCGGTGGTAGTGAACTTTGGGGGTCTGGCTGACTGTCCCATCCCGTCCCCAAGCCTTCTGGAAATGCTTCCGGTGCACTGAGCAGCATTCACCGGAGCCATCCATTGGGAGATCGTTACCTGTTGCCTCTGGCGTAGTTCGCCCACGTCCCCCCTGCAGCTCGTTGCAATCGCTTGCAGGAGAGGGGCTGTCGGTGCCCTCACCTCGCCCCCGAAAAGGGCTTTTCCCAGCTGCTTTGCCTGAACGCAAGGATCATCCGGCCTTCCCCAGGTCTCACTGACCCGTGCCCGCCTGCTTGGCTCTTTGCAGATAAACGCGAAGCTTTTCCTGGTGGGTTTTCTCGCTGCCTTCTCCCCTGCGTCAACAGCACTTGAGATTTGTACTAGGTATTTTTTTGTTTTGCTTGCTATTCCAACCTATCCGTCTCAGTGTCTTTGGTTTCGTTTAAATAATAAAATACCTGTGATGTCTAGGGCATGTCGGATTACCTAGCCAGGCAGTCACCAAGCGTGGGCTTTGCCTCGTTAGCGGGGCTGATTTGGAAGAGGGAGCCAAGGGCCAGCAGGCAGTGACTGCGTTACACAAGGGACGAACACCCTGTGGCTGATGCTCGTTGCAGGGCTGAGAACCCTCAGCTCATCTGGGCCTCTTCGTGACACCTCAGTTGCGTGCCAAGGCTTTTGTGGTCTGGCGTTTACACAGAAACAAGAGCCCTCTGGAATGTGCAGCTTTCAGCACTAAAAGGGTTTCTTAATGAGTCTGTCACTAAGATCAGACAGGTGAAACCTCTAATTTTGTAAGTCTTTTTGGTTAGATGACCGAAGAGTCAGCCTTGTTCACTTACCCTTGTCTTCTTGGCTACAAATGGTGTAACAAATGTGTAAATGAATGAATGGTGAATTATTCATCCACCCGTGTTTCCGCGTGGAGGAGCTCGGAGCGCAGAGCCATTGCTGACTGGGTTACCTGTGTGTGCATTAACCAGGTGGTGGATGGTGGGTGCCACAGACGCTGGCTGAGGCGGCAGCGTGAGTGCAGCTGTATTGCTTCGAACGCCTGGCTCCAGTGCTAGAAAGTCCTACCAGAGCTTTGCTGGCGCTGCACTGGATTGCCTCAGGCTTCTGGGCGATCTGCCACATTGCTGCAACAGGAATGCTAGAGAAGGTGCTCTAGTGACCAGGGGCAGAGTGGTTCCACGTAGGATCTGCTGCCTCCAACACGAAGTTATCCACATTTGTCAGAAGGAATGCGGTATTTTTAAACGTTATTCTGTGTATTCTGTTGCAGGACCTGCCAGTGCTGAAAACATCAATAGGCTGTATTGATATAAAAATATCAATAAAGGAATATATTGATACTTCTCTGGAGAGACTCACATTCTTTTATGTTCCTCAAAACATCTTTTCTGAAGACAACTGTGTGTCAGATCCTAAAGTATCAGTAGGACTATTTGCGACTTCTGAAGGTAAAAATTCCACAGCTGTATTCCTCAGTCCTTTCATTTGAGAGCAGGGAAAACATGGAGAAGGAAATAGTTATGAATCAGCCTGATTGCAATTCAGTAAGAATTTTGAAAACTGGGTGCAACATCACCGGGGAAGAAGCATGCATGTTGAAGAAGTTTCCATATTACTGACATAAAAACTCCCATCTAGCTATTTGCTTAATCATGATTTTTTTAAAGTGTTTTTTTTCTTTTGATTCTCAAAATGCAAGATACAGCAAAAAGGTTAAGAGGTACTATTCAGCCGTGCAATATCCCAGACCGTGACTGCCAGCCCTGATAATTGTAGGCTTCTGGAAACCCCAGGTGTTACAGTCGCCACTTGGCTTTCTTGTTCCGGAACCACAATGCAACAGAATGCTGAACAACCACAAAGGAAGATAAACTCCCTGCCACCAAGGGTCTGTCATTTTAGGCTGTTAAAATCCCCTACTAGACATAGTGTCTTAGTTCCCTCTTCTCTGTAGTTCTGCAATCGTTCCTTGTTTTCACTCTCCTATGTTCCTTAATTCTTCCAACTGAGAATGAGTCCTACATTACTTTCTACCATAACATATATTTGAATGAAAAATAAAACACATTTTATCAGCTTGTGGAAGTGATCTTCACAGCTAGGTGGCATCAAAAGAACTCCATTAGGCTGCCTTCAGCAAAAAGTGAGAAATGTAATGTGAGAGCATTAAAAGCAGCTGCCTGACTCTAATGTCAGCGACAGTTTCCTTCAATTTAAATATTTGCAATAGCCATAATTAAACACTTAGTAACTGGCATCGAGTTAAAATAGAAATACATTACATAGTCTTCCTGCTGTGCAGATTTTAATTCAGATTTATATCCTCCTTGGCTTTGTGCCTAGAATAAATCTTGCGATTTAAAGGCTGTTTTACGCAGTATAGAAATTGTCATTGAGGGCAAATTATCTTCTAGGTGAGTAGCAGGATTTTGACTTTTTCTCGAAGCAGCTACCTAAAGAGATCAAAAAATTTTATGGTCTCCTTCCACTGTTTAAAGACTGAAGAGATTCATATCTGCAAATAGAGGGATGGTCTGTGCAGGTCATGGAATTTAGTCTCTGGCTCCTGGAGGCTATCATATCATCTAAACCTTCTAAACATTTTTTCCCTCATCCTTTAAAACCGGTGTTGAAACTGGTGATCCTCTTACACACAGTTACTGTCATGTAATATTATTACTGTCATGTAATAATTCCTAACAAGGAACTTGGGCCGACCGTGCCTTCTGAAAAGATGACTATGTAAACAAATGTGTGGTTTTTGCCATCATTTTTATTCTTTTGGAAGATGAGCATAGCAACCCATGGCATAGCATACAATGATAACAGAAATACGGATCTCAACATTCTTACCCAGATATTTGCCAATCTGCTGCAGCAGCTTTGATGGTAAGGTTTCAGTTTCTTAAAGCTTTTGATTCTAACAGAAAAAAAAATGTATCATTATAGCTTAGAAATAAAATTCTATTGAAAAAAATTAGCACTTTTTTTTTCTCTGTTATGCCATTATGACCCAAATGTTTCTAATCACACTGTAAAGGTGAAATAAAGATTAAAATTCAACCTTGTAGTAAATAGGCACACTGGGAGACTTCCAGCAGGCCTGAATTTGTTCCAAATGTATTTTATTGTACTTCAGAGCGCAGTATACAAGCTGTGGCTCCACTTCTTGCTGCCTCATAGGCAGCCATTTTCTCAGCTGTTTCTCTGGCCATGAAGCCACGTTGAAGGACCTTGAACTGCCGTTCCCGACTCTCTTCCAGTTCTTTCCAATGGTTCCATTGCAAAGAATCCTGCAGAAAAACCACACAGATGATCAGACTACAAAGACTACAGAGGTTCTCTTTAGATGATACACTGAATTTCTATTTGATAATCTGGCTGGCTGGCAACACAGTTTATTTGTTAATACGGTTGGGAAACTTGTCACCATTAAACTGGGTGTGATGAATAGAAAGGTAACTTGAGTGAATTGCCCAGTTTAATGAATTAGACACAGCCCCAACACTCCACAATGTTAAAGCAAGATAAAACTACATCTGGATAGTTTGCTCCAATGCTGCTACCTTATGTTCTTGCTTTGCCAACAGTTTATTCTTGAAGCCATAAACAAACAGTTGCACAAATCCTACCAGGCTCTACTGGTTTGCTGATTCAAATGCTTGATTCACAAGGGAGCATTCCCAAAAAAGCTCAGAACAAACAGAAAACTACTACTTTCTAATCTGATTCTTTCCTTAAAATGGTAGAAAAATATATTTTCTTCATTAATGGTCGTTTTTCTTATGGTTAGTTTTCCAAATTACAATATAAATTCTGTTTTACTAAGAATGCAGTAGTTATAAACAAATGTCACCTTGATTTATATCAGCACAAACCCATTGGGCCTAAAGGGCCATCACAAATGTAACTGAAGCCACTGTCTGGATTTGGAACTTTAATACAAGGGGTTAGAGTCACATTTTTTTCCTACTTATTGAGGAACCTAAAAGGTAGCAGTACAAACTGAATGCCAGATACCTATTGCATTATAACTAAGGGAGGAATTTTCTCCTGTAGTCACACTAACACCATATTCAGCAATATACTGTTCAACTAGAATAAAGATGCTGCCGAACATATCTGACCAGAATTGAGCCACTTCCCTGTAGCAACATTTGGACAGGGTCATGCAGAGCTGAACAGCACTGGTGGAAAATACACCAAAACAGCTAAATAATTTATAGTAACCTTGATTTTTTTTCCACTGTTTTTTTTGTTTTGGTTTGGTTTTTTGTTTACAGATGTCTTAACATTTGTGCAGAACATAAACAAAGAACTGTGACATCTTAAGAGACTGTGTAAAGCTAAGCTCAACAAAAAGACAAAATCTAACAACAAAACAGCTTTCAAACCCTGGCTTTTTTGCTTATTCATATGACACCAGAGCACTCAGACAGACCTACATCAGGTAGTCAAAAGTTCCAGCTGTGAATTTATAATTTCTCTTCGTTTATTTTAAAAATACCTCATATTTGTAATTATATGGCTGCTTTCCTTTGAAGTCTGCATTTATTGCTTCTAATTTACTCTGGATGCTATTCAGCAAAGTGTTTAAGCATGTGTTCAAAACTTCAGAAAGCCTTCTCAATGCTTTCTTCAAATAGGTCTGCAGCATTTCCTTTGCTAGAAGGGACAGACCTAGTTGTCTATATAAGCCCCTACATGTTTTGCTTGCCTGAAATGGGGATCCTGAAGGCAGCAAACACTGATACTCTAAAAAACTGCACTATTTTGTTTTTTAAACTGTACACACTTGAAAAATACAGTTTTCCTTTTCACTGAAGTCAGCTTCACCTAAATTTCTCACAAAATAGGTAAAGAGTTATTATTTGAACAGATTGGGAGATTTAATTCTAATTTTACATTGGGCTAGCACAGCTTTTATAAAGTGATCCCATCATGAGTGTTCACTGCAGCGTTCTGCATGCTGTGGTACATGTACTATTCCCGGTATATGAACCACTTCTAAATGTTAGGCACGCATGAGGCAACAGCAGAGGCGGCAGCAGGAGCAGGAGCAGCAGTTCCTCACCGCTTTTCTTTAGGTGCTTGCCAAGGAAATACAACCAGTGGGAACCAGCATAAAGCCTACAGGGCTATTGGTGCTTCCATCCAATATTGTGGGACCGGGCTGAGGAAAAGTGAGGTAAAACACATAGGAATGATAAACTGGAAGACGTCTTGGGGGAGAGAGGGTGCAAGCATCTCAGTTTGGTGCGACAGGATGTGTGTGATAGGAAGCTGAGAAAGACAAGAGCTAGGGACAGGGGGTAAGACGCTGTTTTGATGGGATGGGAGTGTGCGGTAGTCAAAGTGGGAAGCACGTCATACGGATGAGCCCTGCTCTGTGCTAGCAGAATGTGTGACAAGAAGGTGAGGTCAAGGCCACGGTTTGGAGAAACTGTGCCTGTGCAGGAAGCAGGGAGTCGCTGTCGCCAGCCATGCATGGCACCATCTGCCTCTGCCCCCCTGCCGGTGCTGGCAGTTGAGCAAAGGTCTGTGAACAGCAGGTCTATTGCAGAGCTTTTCTCCTTAGGTAACTCCCAGACCTTCCTTGATGCGATGCTGGTTTTCTGGGGGGTGATCTTTAAGAGTCCTGCTTGCTTTTTACGCTCCATTGTTTTTTCTACAATCTTTTTCTGCAGGTTTAAAATGCGTTCATCTTTCACAGGCCTTTCACCAGACTGGGACTTTCTTTTCTTTTCTTCTTGCCTGCAAAATCAAAAAGAAGAAAGAAAAAGGTAAAATAATATCAACCCACAGAATAAATCCATCTGAGCATGTATTACCTTGATAATAATGAATTTTCTCTTGCTGCTGGGAACCAGCTAGACTCAAAACAGGTTTAAATCATATAGCTCGATGAATGTGGTATTCACAATTTGCTTCTTGGTGTTTACAGAACAGCATTACTAAATAATATAGAATGATTTCTTCCCACAGGCTGCCATGATGACAGTATCTGAAGTATTTCAAGCCTGACATGACATTCTTTAGAAAAAGCATGTGCAAAGCCTGTGATAATACTGCAGCTTTTTGCTTGTGAGAACTATAGAGTTTTCCTCATAGGATCATTAGTATTCATCTCAATCGCTGTAATCCTCAGCAAATGAAAGATATTCTTTTACGTGTAATCTCAATGCCCAGATTCAGAATCTATGGAATGGTGATGTAGGAATTAAGGTTAGAGGGTCTAGGTGAGCATAAATTGATAGCATCATGTGCAGCATAAAAGTAAGGCATAAGAGAGAGGTTATTGGATAATCTCCCTTTTTTCCCCCCTTCTATTGTAGCTACTTTTCTGTCCTCTGGACAGAAGGCGTTTTATCTGGTTTTGCTTACTTTCACCAACTGGCCCAATTTGCTCACAGCTTCTTCATGTTGGTTACACCACCTTGCATCGTGATTCACTTAACATCCAACTTTCTCTTTTATTCAACATTGCACTTGAATTTGGCTCAGTATGATCAAGCTGTAATATTAGCATTATGTCATGAGCGGCTGTGATTCTGTGGCCAAATTCAGAGCTAAAGTGTCAGATCTACCGAAGAATATACATAATTCTGTAATATATCACCAGGTTAGATCTGTTGCCTCGTCTCAGCTGGAAGGATAGCTTTGTAAAGGTCCTTCTATGTTGCGGTAGTACAACATTACAATTGCTTTTATTGGAAACCAGATTAAGACTCCAAACGACCAAGAGCAGAGTGCACTGGGGCATTGTTCAGCTGATACTGTAAGGGTTATTCTGTCAGTGGCAGTACTAATTTCACAGACGGGCTGCCCCTTGGAAATATGTTACAACAGAACTCTTCCCTTATCTCTTGGGTCTTATATCTCAGTGTTTTCAGTATAAGGCACAGTCTTCCAAGGAGCTGGAGGAAGCTGAAGAACTTCCTTCTGATGCTGAACCCACCAATTTGCCTTAAAAAATGCTGAGATTCCAGGGATACAACCACTTCTTTTGTTTTGGGAGAAATGCCTTTTGTCTGCCTTGTTAGCTTCACCATTGCTAATAGAAAACTCCGTAACAGTAGGTATTCTTCAGAGAAGTCATTCCAGACTAGAGTTCCCCAAATCCTCAGGAATTTGATGAAGGGGAGTTTTGACCTGTGTCACATTCTGAAATGTGTCTGTGAACTCTAAATAAGGGTCACAGTTTAGCTTGGCTTCTCCTTTCCAGCTGCTTTCCTGAGATACTTCTTGCACCTCTCCGCTGCTTGTGTCATGCTATCTGGTTAGGATAACACTTCGTTATCCTCCTTAATACTGTGACATACTTTGCTACACTGAGATTAATTTTTAACACTATTCTGTAAATCTAAAAATTATGTACTATCATTTAATCTAGCTGAGAACATGGATTATTTCTATTTGTGTTGTAACAAGGTATTGCATTCCAAGGGATATAGGAGAATATAACAATAAGGTTTTATGTAATCACTTGATGATTAAATATTGTCAATGGGAATAAGCAACAAAACCTTTCATTACATGCAATTCCAGTTTCTCATAAATACAATTGCAGGAAATACAGCAAGAGGTTTAACATCATGAAGCAGCAGCAGCAGCTGCTTCCAAATTAACATTGTAAATAGTTGCTTATCTTCAGACTAATATTCAGTCCTTTTGTATGTGAAGTCACGTGCTAGTCATCTACACTATTCCCAAAAGCTGCCAATCCCATAGATTTTCAGATGCCACACAACATCATAAAGGAAACTCAAAGAGGAGAAGGAAATGAAGAATGAACTTTTAAAATTCTGGTTGTCTTTGATGGTCAGTTGAAAACTTTCAGGACTCAAGACAGAAAAATCTCATATTATCTCTGTCACCCCATATCTTGTATTTTCCAAAGAAGTAAGGTAACAGCCAGTCACAATGGTGTAGTACATAGTTAGAAAAATCCTCTCCAGATTCAATAGAAAATTATGTGATAATTTATGAAGAAAATATATAGAAACCATTTTAATTTTACTTTTAAGTTTATTTACCAGCTACTGGTATTGAATGAGCACCTTGAGTGAAAACCAATCTTTAAGAATCATATTAATACCTAAAATATAATGTCAAATCTTTGGTCCAAAGAGAATTTGTTAATTTTCTTTTCTTTTAGTCTCAGATGAGAGTCTTCCATCCCTTTGTGACTCTGCCATAATTAAATAATATTGCCCTACCAAAGACTTTGAAAAAAATTGTAATATTTTTGAAGTCTGTGTGTATTTGAAATGGTTTAACAAACGCTAGTTTTTGCTCAGTGACCTTGTCAGAAAGTACCTTTTAGTGTTGAGGAATGAGATGAGGTTCTTGAATGTACCTATGGAAGTTTGTGGTAGTGTGGGGTGTACGTATAAACTACTCAAAGGAGGAAAAGTAAGGAATTAATGAAAGATTCAACAGAATATGGATATAAAAGCAAACAGTGAAAATTTCTTTATCTACCACTGCTTTTGTTCTCTATTCACTTTCTGTGTAATCTTACAGTCAACAGCAGAAAGATTTTGCCTCACTAGGATGAAGTATAGAACAATACCATCAGTAATGCCTAAAATGTAAATGTCTATTTAAAATGATATTCCAGGCATTGTAAACTGCAGTTGACGTTCCATATTTGTTGTTGCAATGATTTCCTTAGTAAATATAATGAATTTAAAAAATATATTAGTATTCTTTTGCTTCACATTTTACAAACTTGTCATGGAGTTTGGCAGTCTTACTTACATATCCCTTGTAATTATTTAACTATCTGCCCTGCAATTTTAGCATCTGGCCAAACAGACTCTAGGTTTAGTAGGTCATCCAGCCTATAACTGAAGAAGCAGCAATTCAGCATTAAGGGTTTTCCTGTAGGAAATTAAAACACTTGGATTAGGTCTTCTCAGCTGTGTTTGGAAAATGGGGAATCTGAAGGTTTGCAGACAGGATTCCTTCTGAAAACTACTTTTTGCTCTTCATTTACATTTTCAAACTCCAGCTGTACATCAAAAGTATAAGGAGACTGATGTATAGCAGCTCTTAACTGACTCAATGATTGTAGTGCATAGAGTAAAATGGCTACTTGACCATTCTAGGCACCCAAATATCAACTTAAACAGCTAGGACTCTCTTTATAAGCTCACCTTACAAAATGGAGTCTTGTGCAATAAACACAAGTGTATTTTTAAAAGCAGAAGTAGGATTGCCTTATAGTGCAATAAACCATTTTTTTTTTTATTATTTCCTCATGCTTTCAGTCTCAGTGAGTAGGGTTGTCTGTACTTCACAGTACCTTGCCTTTTTTCTGTCCTGCACTATATAATTCTTAGTTATTGCAGTGAGGAAAATAATTGTATCTAACTGTTAACAGTTTACTGTTAAGGGAGTCATTATTTTGACATTTAAGAACATTACACTATTAGATTGATTACTATTTTGTACTAATGTGAGGGATTTAAGCAATCAAAATCTGACTCCATTCCAAAACAATTAATTTATTAAGCATGTAATTTTAGGTAGGGAAGTGACTGTTATTCACAGCAGTGTTTTCCTCATTTGAAATAAAGATTATGAAGCTGTAAAATCAAATTTCATTCACAGAACCACAGAGAGGTTGAGGTTGGAAGGGACCTCTAGAGGTCATCTTGTCCACCCCCACCTGCTCAAGCAGAGCCGCACAGAGCTTGTTACTCAGGACCACGTCCAGATGACTTTTGAGTATCTCCAAGGATGGAGACTCCATAACTTTCCTGGGCATCCCGTGCCAGTGCTCAGTCACCCTCACAGTAAAAAAGTATTTCCTGATGTTCAGAGGGAACCTCCCGCGTTTCCTCTTGTACCTCTTGTCGTCCCATTGGTCACCACTGAGAAAAGCCTGGCTCTATCTTCATTACAGCCTCTCTTCACATATTTATATTTCTGATCCGTCATTGCTGATAAATCTCCTCCTCTTTCAATGCTAGTGAAGAACTCATTACCAGTAGTAAGGACTAAGAAACTAAATCTTTTTTCCTTATTGCCAACACATACAGAACCCTATGAAAATGAGTGGGAAAACAAACAAAGGCAGCAGGAACATAAGCAAGAACAGAAATAAGGCTGCCTTCCATGTACCTTACCTATGTGCCAGTGGCTGGTGGGAGCATGGATGCGCTACTGTCATCTGTGTGTGACAAACAAAAGGATAGTGTGGTGTTCATTAGACAGGCTTGCAGAAGAGCCGGGAATTCAGAATGTGAAGTTTTGTGAGGTAACTTTCCTCTGGACAGCTTTAAACTACATGAATGATGAGATTATGCAGTCCCAAGACCACAAACACTAAATCCAACCCAAAGTAAAAACCCCCAAACCACAGGTAATGTGGATGGAGGGAGCCTTAGCACCAACTGTTTTGATCTATTGCTTGGTTTCTAGTGCACTAAATTACTTGCAGTAATAGATTTAGCCTCGCTGGAATGAGAGGGAATTGTACCTGAAGTATACAGACACATAACTTTAGTATATTATCATGTATTCAAACACTCATCAATCTTTTGGCGCTAATGTTCGAAAGCTGGGAACTCAAATGTGTGTCCACTTCATATGCCAGTGCTGATTTTCAAGCTGTGTGAAATTCTAGCAATTAAAGGGACGTCCTGCATACATTCTGAATTGATTCTAAGTATTCTTTGAGCATTCACGAAGCCACTGCTGTGATGGATGCCATGGCTTGCAGTCTAATAAAGGCTGATGTCTCTGTAATTTTTCATGTTCCATTTCCTATTTGTTTAATATAGCTCATTATATGCTTGCTCAATGTGCTGCTTTTGTGTTGATGTATGTCTGTAAATGATATTGAAAGGAACCTGCTTGGTAGGGACCCAATTAAACTCCATCTGACACTAACTAAAGCACATTTGTTTAGCAAAGCTTAGCCACCATACTTTAGCTAATTAGCAAAAGCCTTCAACATAATACAATTTAAGATACAACATGTAATTTTATATTGATGCATAAGGGTATCTTATGAAGACTGTTGGTAAGATATGCTATTCTATCCCTACAATTATGAATTCATTCTGTAAACTATACAATTTGCTTTTTACATCTCCTGTGCAATGTATCAGTAATACAACCCAAGCAATTAATCATTCACATTGACTTGATAGATATTTCAGGATTCAAGATCTGTAAATCAAGTTTAACATACAAAGCCTATAGCTTGTTTAAAGCAAAATAAAAGCTGCAGCAAAGTGTCTAGCATTTGTAAACAGGCCAGCATGCCGTACTTCTATATGAACAGAAATAACACCATAGATTTGCATTCTAGGTAAAAGAGCATTAAATGCACTCCTAAAGAACAACATTTCTGGTATACTTTGATGTTGCCTCTTTATAGTAGATACTCCCAAGTTACATACATAGATTGCCTGGGAGACATGAATGGAAATGTCTTCTAACATCTGTAATGAAACTTTGTATTTTCTTTATTTGGAGAGCAAACAGGGCACCATTAAAATTACGGTATCACTTATCATGAATCTGACTAGAAACTTGCAAATTAAGTGTTCAATTTAATTTGGATTCTACCATCTTTGGCATGCTGGTCTGCTCTAAAAAAATTTCAGAAGTCAGGACAAAATGTGAATCAAAGCTAGCTTCTCATTCAAGCATAGCTTATTTCAGGATCAGAACAGTTTTAGATCTGAATTAATCCAGAGTCTATTTTAAAGAAACCCAGTACTATACAAAAGTCACAGACTGCACATCTAGCATAACAAATAATTCCTTAAGTAATTACTAGTGAAACAGGTCTGCTATAGGATGCAAGTTCTTAATGCCTAGATGGTAGAATACAAATTAAATTAAACACTTAGTTTGCATCTCTCGTGGAAAGCGGTGGCTTGAGTTGCTCCCACAGGCTTTCACAACACTGAATGTTTAGTGATGAGAGTATATTTCCAGCTCCAACTCCGTTTCAGGTTCTTTAGTCTTAAAGTCTTTTCTCGATACATACCATAGAAGAGAGGGTCACTGATCTATGCTGTCAATCCACTGCATCTGCAGTTACTGATTCATTAAATTCATTAAACTATCTTCCCAGTACTAACACAGAAAAAATCTAGTCTTTGGACATTAACTGTCATCAACAAACCAAATTAGAAGTGGGACTAGTGAAAACTAGTTAAATGAATACATCAATACTGCCTTCTATAATTGAGATTTGGAATTGGAAGATAAATCAGTTACATGAATTTAACTCTAAGAAGCCACCTTTGGTATCTCAGCAATAAACATGAATCTAAGACATGTCTTAAGACGTGCACTTTTAACCTGATAGAATATGTCTTCAGAATGTCAGCCGGAACATCTGTTTGCAAAATAAGTATGACAAGGAGCAACCTCTCAAACTCGCAAAAGAGGAAAGGTGAAAGACAACTCACAAGAAAACAATGGCAAATAGTCAAGATGCAGTAAAAATGGCATAAGATCAAGAGGTGTGCCATGTTTTAGCCTTTAACATAGGCTTTCTTCCTGCTCAGCTTTATTTCTAAATAGCTTTAAATTAGATTTTAAACTCTTTGTGGAAGGGACCTGTCTTCTGCGTATGTGAGGTATCTATGATGGTTATGGATCCTTTATGACAATGAATAATAAATATGATAATGAATAATAAATATGAATAATGAATACAAAATTTGATCAGAGAGCCTGTAAGCAGAGATTTTTCTCTTTGATCTACTGCTATATTATATTTAATTTATAACTTATTATTGTTATCAGAAAATCTCCTTCCTAAAATATTTTTAACATCTAAAATAAGGCTTGCCTTTTCTCATAACAAATGAAGTTCAAGGAAGAAAACTATAGCCTTAATGTATTGGTTTAGATGAAAATGAGAATTAAGCAATGAGCAAGCTGTAATGATGCTAATAACATCAAATTAGAAACAGAAGAAAGGCAAAACTTCTTTCTCAATATATAATAATATTGGCTCTGAATCCTGAGGCAATAGTGTCAACACTAGCCTACGGAGTGTCTTCAAATATAAATTAAAAATGATGAAAAAGATTTGTTAAATCTGATGCAAATTATTTTCAAGAATCAAAAAGAAGTTCTGGCCCCAGTGTAATCCTTGACAAAAGTCATACTGATTTATAAAAGGGCAGTATTTTGCTCTCTACTTGTTTTTCTCCTCAAGGGTCTAGCAAAATATTAACAAAGTTGCAGTGTCTTAAATGTCACATGCTGTTTTATACTGACTTTAAAGCAGCTGCTCGTCCAAGTTCTGCTCTGAACAGGGAAATCTGGTCCAGTTTGTCTAGAAGAAGTTGTTCCTTAGCTTGTTTTTCATGAATTATCTGGTCTCTCTTCTCTTCCTCTGCTGCCTTCTGTGCTTCTCTGAGTAGAGCAAGGCGTTCACGTAGTTCCACTATTGACATTTCACAAATTAAACCATGGCCACCCGTCTAGGGAACATGAAATATAGGTTTAAATAACACTGTAAATACCAAGGGGAGAGTAAATGAGTAAAACCAGAATATTTTGATTGTGTTCCAAATCATGCTAAATATATTTTGACTTCAAAAAAGATAGGGATGGCCCTAGCCTAACTGTTAATTACAAGCTGATTTTAAAGTGTAGAGCTTATTTTCTTTATGTGTAAAAACACAAGCTCATAAAACATTTCATGAAAAAGCGTTGGAATATAAAGTAGATTAATCATAAATACAACGTATTTCCTGTCCAAAAAAAATTCTAGTTGACTTATCTTTTAGTTTTAATTAGACTTTTGAAGTTTTAAAGTGTGTAAAACTGCATTTTTTTTAGTTTGTAAAGCCAGAACAGATTTTACACTAAAAAATATGCATGTTTTGTATGTATCTATTTCCAAAATATGGATTTGATCTATGATGGCATCCACTATTTTTATCTGAAAAGACTAGGACTAAACAATGCTTTGTACTCAGGAAATTCAGATCTTAATGCCCAAAGTTAAAATATGCAAACCTGAATGTTTAATGCAGGCTTTTTAAAATCCACTTCACAATGAGAGTGATAATGAACCTGATTCTGAGATGTAATGAGAGACTTCTGCACCTTAGTTTGCATATGAAGACAGATAATTCCAAAACACTTTTGTGAATGCTTGATGTTTTTCAGCCCTTGCACTTCAACATATAGTCCTCCTTTCCCTATATCTACCCATATATGCATCTGCATGTGTGGAAAACTTGCATAAACCCACACAAATACTGAGCTTCTGTGTAGCTGTCTTTGCAAAATATAATCCATCTCGCACAAAATAATATTTTCTATCCTAACATAATTTTTCTACAGATCTTTGGTGCGTATCTTGTACCATGTTATAATAGAATATATGGGTGCAGGGAGTCAAGATGCTAACCTGACTCTTGCTATACAGTTGTATAACATTAAGAGTGAAACACTGGTTAGAATTTATTTCCACACAACTAGGAACAGAAAATTAATGACAAAGTTTGGAAAGGATGAAGGGGGGTGGGGGGGTGGGGGGATGAAATCCAAAAGAACAACCATTCCTCCAAATTGTATTTCTCAGACAGAAATTAAGTGGTAATGATAAACATATGTTAGTAAAACTCAACACAATCCTTTTACTGGAAAGAAATTACTCAGTTAAAGAGCCTTCAATTTTTCAAGTAATCCTTTTTAGCAGGAGAAAAAATTTGGTGTTGGAAACTGAGACAGTTGTTGACACAATAGTAGTCGCCTTTCTGCATTTGAGCTTTTCACAAAACAAAACATGAAGGGGAAGGAAAAAAACCCAGCAAAAGAGAAGGATGCTCTGTTATAGATTGGTGCTTGGATTGTCAGTTTGCTGTAAGAATTGACCTGAGTCCAGTCCCTCTTCTCTGGTCTGAGATGCCATCTAAGCAGTTTAGTCAGGTACTCATCCTCCAGTGATCATTGTCTGGCTCTTCAGAGCAGCGGGTCCATGAAACAGGGGGAAAGCCAAGAGAGATGAAGAAAACAGTAAGGCGAGGTGGGGGGCAGGGGCAGTAAAACCACAAAATATGAGCACAACAAATAACCAGGCTTGGCTCTCTGCTGCTACAACATTGGTGCTGAAGAGGGATTATTATTGAGTTAGTCTGGAGAATCTAACGATACAAGCTTGTCAGTGAAGGAGAACTGTCTTGGATATCCAGCCCTGGGGACTCCCCCGAGATTTCCAAGAGTCTCTCCTGCAGTTTTGGTCCCCATAGCTTCTCTTTCTAAAACTTCAAAAGCTGAGTCAGTAAGAAGAGATCATCACTGTTTTTTCACCTAAATTATGACTCCTCAATTTTGGCTCAGTGGTTTCTGCCTCCATGCTCCTCATGTATACCAAACACGACCTAAACAATGGTCACCAGTAACATCAGTAGAAAATGGATAAAAAAGTTGAATATTAAGCAGTCTTTATTTTTGCATCTCTTTGAAAAATATGTACTATCATAGGTTACTGAAACAGTAAATGTCATTTACCTCCTTCTCAGATTTCAATTTAGAGTGAATTTGCAAATAGCAAGTGCTACAATACCTCGCCTCTAATTTAAACTAGTAAATGACATCACGTTGTATTCACAGGAAGTGAAAGGAAGATGTTGTGCAGCAGGGCATATATACCAGTGGTAGTGTTTGTGCATGGCAAGAAGATGCTGACGACATCTAGGAAAGAGAATTTTATAGAAACGCAGAATGGTAGAGGCTGAATATTTTGAGTGTCTGCATTTCAAAAATATTCAGCGAAGATGGTGAAGTGGTTCCTAAAATATGGCAAGTCCTATACTTGTGCAGTAGATAATGCTGGTGGCTACTGCCATCAAGAGAGGAACTTTAATAATTATGAGAATGAATGAGAATTTTATGAACACATACTTAATTTTACTAAGCCTGAAAAAGCCTTTTGTAGAAAGGAAAAAACAGGGCAAGCTATCACCAAAAGTATGCTAATACACTCAGAGTGCTATTGTAATAGTGAGTATCATGGAACTGTGAAGTTGAGATAGAGAATCATAGAATCATAGAATGATCTGGGTTGGAAGGGACCTTTAAAGACCATCTAGTCCAACCCCTCTACCATGGGCAGGGACATCTTTTACTAGATCAGGTTGCTCCAAGCCCCATCCAACCTGGCCTTGAATACTTCCAGGGAGGGGGCATCCACACATTCTCTCAGCAATCTGTTCCAGTGGCTCATCACCCTCATTGTAAAAAATTACTCCCTTATGTCCAATCTAAATCTATCCTCTTTCAGTTTAAAACCATTGTCCCTTGTCCTACTGCCACAGGCCTTGGTAAAACATCTTTCTCCATCTTTCTTATAAGCCCCTTTATACTCTGAAAGGCCTCCCTTGACCTGTTGGCCAGGCTTCTTTTGAGGCAGCTTTCTGGGCTATTCTCAATGAATTAATCCCCCAGCCTGTATTGATATTGGGGATTGCCCTGACCCAAGTGCAAGACCTTGCACTTGTCCTTGCTGGACTTCATGTGGTTCACATGGGCACACTCCTCAAGCCTGTTGAGGTCCCTTTCCTCAAGTGTGTCAACTGCACCACCCAGCTTGGTGTCATCCACAAACTTGCTGAGGGTGCACTTAATTCCACTATCTATGTCATTACAGAATATATTAAATAGCATTGGTTCCAGTACAGACCCTTGAGGGATACCACTCCTTACCGGTTTCCACTTGGACATTGAGCCATTGCCTGTACATCTTTGGATGCATCCATCCAGCCAATTCCTTATCCATCTAACAGTCCATCTATATCATTCAGGTTCATACTCTTGTACTTGCAGTATGACCTGTATGGCCACTCCGTTTTCAGCAACCTTACACTCTAGTAACCTTAGAGATAGGACGAGCTTGAATTTTGAATGAATTTTTCATATATGACTTGAAACCTGCTGTGTTTTTCTGCTTTGTCTTTTGAGATGAGCTAGATGGGAAAATGTATTTAAGTCATATTCTGTACTTAGAAACAAACTATTTCAGTGGAAGCTCTATGTGAGAGCTGACAGCCACTGTTAAGTGGCTGTCCTGGTTTGAGCTACACAGTAATTTCTTTTTCACTAATTTTACTTTGCAGTAAGGTCTCTTCTAATGCTAAGGAAAACTGTAATTTTAGAAGACTCTAACATCTGAATTTGAAAATATGTACTTTATAGCCAGCTATGGTATGCAGGTTTCAAGGTCTCAGTGTTTTCAAGCTGGCCAGGTGCGGAGACGAGGATGAGCGAGACCCGGGCACTTGACCCAAGCTGGCCAACAGGATTATTTCATACTATGAATATCACATTCCATATAAATTAGAAAGCTGCTGAGGAGTTTTCTCTCTTCCTTGATGGCTGGGATCCTGAGAACTTCTTGACCCAGTGCTGGACCCCTGAGGCCTTCCCTTCCCTTCCTGCTGAAGCCGCAGCACTCGCAGTGTCTGACATTTGCTGTCCACTGCTGGGAGTGCACAGCTTCCTACTGATAGAACTGAGTATAATCCTTGTATACTAATATTGGTTCTTTAGTATTGTTAATGTTAATTATTTAGTGTTATTCTATTAAATCTGTTTATACTTCAACCCCCAGGTTTCCTTGCTTTTTCCCAGTTCCCCTTCTCAAGTGGGGAGGGGCCATCGGGTGATAGAATAATTATCTAAACAACAATAAATTGCTGTGGGTTCCTCAAACCATAATAGTGGCGATGAAATGAACTAGGTTCAAAATTAAGAAAGTACTGACATTCCAGTCACCTTCATTTTCCTGAATGAGAACCTGCACCATTTTACAGAATTTGTTGTGACTGAAGAAGTAATGACATTTCCACATCCAACTACATCATACCATTGTGTCTTCGCAGCCTACATCTTGTGCCTGAATCATCTGGGTAGGAAATGTGCAGTGAGACCAGTTAAGGACTCTGTTTAGCGTTGACACCACGTGCAATTCTATCTGAAGCAGTAAAAGACTTATAGATTGGAGAACCTCTTGGCATTTCCATGCAGACAGTTTACAGCATCTGCGGTGTACAATAATTCTTGGTACTCTTCACTTTTTTCCCTGCTTTTTCCTTTGTGGTTCAGTAGTATTTCTTCACAAATGGGTGGAGTGAGTCTGGGTTTGAAACAAGAGAATTGCCACCTCTGGCTGGAAAAGAAGTGGAGAATTGATGGCAGCAGCCACAAAAGCAACCAAAGAGAGTAAAGGGACACCTGGGGAGCTGAATTTATTCTTGTACACTCGTTTCACACTTTGAGATTAAATATGTTCTAAAATCTGATAAATGAGATGGGGGATTTATCTGGTGGTTGCAAAGACAGTAGGTAGTTTTGAAATCAATGAATGGCTTAGTTCTGTTCAGAGCAGCAGGAGACAAAACCAAAACATCATATTGAGTGTTCCAACAGCCCCATGGAAGGAAGACCTGTTCCTTCTGTATGTTTTTTGCAGACTAGCAATGGGTGTTTTTTAATTCGTGATCTTCATCTGAATACTCATAAAAGGAAAGAAAAAACCCAAAAGGATTATATTTAAAATTGATAGTTCAATTTTATATTATTCTGTGATATTCTTCTTTCAGTGTGGATAAGACAAATGGAAGAAGTATTACTCTGCTTCTGATTTAGTGGTAAGATAACAGATTTCTGGATGTCTGGAAATTCTGCAAGGGTGGGTATTGCAAAGCCCAATCTCAGGCAATCTCAGTTGTTGTGCATCATTATTGAATCCAGGAAGTTTGGGATACGTTTCCTGTAGACTTAACTACACATACACAAGTTATCTGCATAACAGGACAGGAGGTTTTGGGTTCTCTTGACAATCTCTTTCATGTACCTGAATGCTGACAGTTTTGAAAGCAAATTACTATGTGAAGATATCTTTTCAAAAGATATCAGGGAACCCAGATTCTATTGGCAAAATCCAAAGAAAGTTCAAGGGGACTAAGATTTCACTTACCATCAGAATATTCTTCCTGGTAAAATGTTCATTTTATAAACTTTGTGAAAGTTCCAGTTCAGATCTAACCTTTGTGTCATGGGGTCACTGTACTTAATGCCATGCATCCAAACTGTGATATATCTGCATACAGTACACGATTCCTCTGAATGTGTGAAACATATACAATATACATTTATGTAAAAACAGTAGGTTTTCCTTTTGAGCTTACCTCAGTTAAATCAACAAACTTGTGTCTGAGGCTTGGTAAAGACTCAATAGCTCGTATTTGTTGAATTAATTCATATCTTTTCCTAAGCTTCTCCTCCTCTTCTTCTAAAGCTTGTCGAAGAAGTTCTCGATTCTCTTCACAAACTTCCTGAACTGAAAGAAAAGAACTCATCTCTGTTAGCTGGCTGCATATTTTAACAAGTAGTCCATCTGGAGGAAAATTCATAAGCATTTGTGAATAATGATAATAATACTGATCTAAAGGTACTTGAGGGAACAGTCTGGCATTGGTGGGAGGAATGATTAGAGAAACAAATGAGTACTTCCCACCTCCACTATCTATCGTTCAATTAAACACATAAACATACTGTTTACATATATAAATTAGACACTTAGAACTACTGCTTTATAATTTCTGTTCTAATCAGTGCATGCTGTTTCATTATTTAATAAAAGGATATTACACAACAGCAACTATTCATAGTTTTTCAAGCTCTCTCTCTATATATGATAGAAATCATGGAACCAAAGGCTGGTAGGCTTTGCTGGGCTATTTCAGAGTGGCTGACACCCTCTGCACCCCTCAACACTTACTGATACGGGTATGGAGATACACAAGCAGAGGAAAGTCTGCTCACCAAAACATGCACAACTAGATGGAGCCTGTTCATACAGTAGATCTTAACATGGCGTGGCATTGGAATATGTACAGCCGTGCCAGTCAGAACAGCCTTCATTAGCTAATGGATTAACTGAAGAATTTTCTTCAAGAGTAATGGAGAATGAGTAACATTATTTCCCTTCATCCTAATGACTGGTCTGTCTTGAAGGTGGTACATCCTTCTCCTTTGTGATACTGTCTTTCTAGGAGATGACTTTTCTTCCCTTCGCTACAGTCTTCTTCTCTGCACTGTCCTCTCTAGAGAAGACACTAATCTCAAGCCATGATTCTTTCACAGTGGTTGCTAGGCAAATCCTCTCTTAGTGATATGAATCACAAGAATCTGAACTTCATAACTTGATTTGACAAAAAGTACAGTCATCCACATATGCTACTTTTAGATGGAAGGGAAACTAGTTGCAGAACGTTATTGCTGTGTTTCTCCTTTTTAAACAAAGAGTAATTCCCGTGACCAGTACCTTAGAATTTCTGATCTACCTGTTACCAACTTATTCCCAGAATTCATATGCATACATTCATGGAAATGTATAGCCTGGATCTTTCCCTCAACTTCCCTTTCCTTACTGTAAAAATGGTAATTGGCCCACTAAAATAAAGTAATTCAGGGACATTTGGCATAATCGCTCATTTTTTCTGGCAATATATAAATACCTATCTGCTGTTTGTATTTCTGGAGCTTTATTTTTGCTTGCTTTGCATTCTTGTGTCCTTCCACGACCTGCTCCACCAGCTCTCTCATTTCTTTCTGTTCCTGTAGATGTTTCTCTGCATACTGGTGCATCAGCTCTGCTTTCTAAATCCCAGACAAACAGACGAATAAAATTTCTGATAACTGGTGATTTGAGTGCCTCAAATCATTGAAATAATGCAAGGACAAATGGATTCAAAATATTAGATCATCCACAAAAGTAGCAAAAGACGTTGACTGGGGACAACATAGAGACCCAGAGCTTAAATAAGCTCCCCTCTCTATGTTGTATTTACCAACAACAGTCCTCCATAGCATTTGCACTATTTTCCAGGATTCCCTCCCACATGTTTCTAAAAGCAGACAAAAAAAAAAGCCATCTCCGGATCTGGTTGTGAGATACCAAGCAGGCTGCCAATTTAATACACAGTTGATTATGTGTCTTCAGGATCTTCTTGGACCTAAGTCATATCTCTGTAACATACAAAAGTCCACTTTTGGCTATCATGTTCCTTTCTTTGTCAGAGGAAATGATCAAGAAGCAGGAAACTGGATTTTCCCAGACTACCTTCCTTGCTGTGCTTTCTGTTTTAGATGGAAGACTAGCATTTTAAAAGAAGGAGGAGGGTCGGCATGACAGCTGTTGGTGAATGAGGAATTGGTGCTCAGTACTTCTGGATATCTCCATATGGATGAAGTTCCCTGCTGGCATCTGTTGGCAAATGAAGGGAGGTGCCTGGAATTGGTCAGGTTAGAGCAAGTCTGATTTGCACATCCCCAAATCTATACACATAAGGACAATTCTGTTAACAAATAAAACACTTGTGCTCTGAAAGGGAGGTGAATATACTAATTAAAACAAATTTTTGAATGACTGTGAGCCATCACACTACGGTCACTTGTACGCAGTAGGGTTCACTTTAAGTTCTCGCTACAGCTTGTCTAAAAAGATGTGAAGACTCAATGCCAAAAAAGGTTGAAAGATTTTATTTAAGGGACAGAGAAGGAACTCATTAAGCAAGTTTCCCTTTTGCAGCGTGGTCTTTATGAAAATCTCGTACATTTGTGGTACCATCTTAAATTGTTGAGACACTGCAGAGACATCTGTGAGAGGTGGCCAAGAGAAAAGTACTGGCTGACCTGCAGGGCATAGCAGCAAATTGGGCTGAAGAAAAGAAAAGCCTGTGATAGTGACTATGAAAAAATTAAAATCTATAGTATTGTTTATTTCTTGACCACCTGCTTAGTTTATAGGAAAAGCACTGGGAAAATGTAATGGGAGTTTGGGAAAAAAATGAAAAGATCTAGCAATGTTTTTGTGAAACTGTGATTTGCCAGATTGGAAGCTGTGTGAAAACACTTCTTGGCATAAATATTATTTTTTCCGTATATATAGATTCAAAGAGGGTTTTCTGCCTGACTCTACCCCTAAGAGAGATAAAGGCATGTCAGATAATATGAAGTAAATTGAATTCTATCAGTTTAAGAAAACAAATTATTTTGTATTTGTGGCTCTCATTTTAACAAGATAATGAAATTAGTCATATAGTGATGATTAGTATCTCAGTATCTGTTCAAAAAGGATATGCACAATGCCATGAATATAGGGGAGAATGCTTTAACCTTCTGTTTTATTCAGTTTACTTTGTGAGTGTTATCACTCAAATCAAACACTTGTAAAAAGTACTTTAATGTGTAAGTATTACTGTGCAAGTTATAGCACCATATTTCCATTGTTTGCAGACTCCAGTGAGTAAAGACACTGTATAGAACTTTTACACCTTCTTATAGTAGGTATCATCTGTGGGATGTTTTGCAGTGATGGAACTGAAGCAAAATTTGAGCAACATTGTATGTATTACCTCTTCTCTCATTAGATCAGCTTTCTTCTTATTTTCTTGAATTACATTCTGATGCGCTAGAACTGCCTCCTCATGACTCAGTTTCCCTTGAAGCCTCCTACACTCTATTTCAGCCAGCTGCTCTTCCAAATCTTTTCCACGCATCTGTTTTTGCCATTCCAAGAATTCAGATGGGTCTCCAGCCCCTCGTAGCAAATTTTCAATTCTGCAAGACAGAACAAGGAGTATACTAATTCTAGGGCTCTGGGTCTGCAGCCCTGCCTTGGTTTGTACAACATTTCTAGTAGTTTGTTGTGATATAAGGTGTTTGATCTCTGCAGAGAAAAAAGGCAGTTATCACAAAGTCATTTGACAGGTATATTTTAACTCCAGTCTAAGAGGTGTTCCTACTATGGGGAAAGCATGGGAAAACCACTCTGGAAGAAAGTGCATGAGGGCACGGACCTGAAAGTCTTCAGTAAAACAAAGCCCCAAGAGAGGGCAAACTTTAGCTACATATGCATTCTCCTAAGGAGTAAGGAGAATCAGGATGAAGGTGTGTACATTTTCTCGGAGGACTAGTTTGCTTAGAGTTAGAAAGAATAAATACCTTTTCTCTTTCGCAATCTTCTTGGCTTCTTTAACACAGAGCTAAAAAATTTTCCACTTGATTCTATTTTTGTTTTGTATTTTGTCAAATAATATTTCTGTAATGACGCAAAAAAATATTCAGCTATTAAGCAAAACTACATTCTTAGTTTTTGTGCTTGGCTGAGAGAGAAAAGCATAGCAAAGCCCTGGGGCAGGCCCACTGAAGTCCTGCAGAAGAGGATTGAATTGAGCCAAGAATTAGGGCAGAGAGACAAAAATGCAGTGAATTGTGCCTTACTGCTGCTCCCTATTGCGCATATATATATATATATATGTATCTGTTGTGAGTTAAATGCAGCTGAAGACTAAAATTCAATATAAAATAGTGTTAAGTTACAGCGAAAATCTACTCCTTTGCTGAGTGGAACAGAATTCTGCCAGATAGAGCGAACAGTATCATATGTAATATAAAAGAACCTCAATATTCATACATGGCTGATAACAGAAGCTGAATGATGCATAATATCTTTCTGCTAAAATCCTGATCCATATACCAAAATTTGCTAGGTCCAAAGACCAAATCCAACCTTAGGCAGTCATTCTGGGACTTAAAATACTAACAATATTTAGTGCTTAGCCTTCTAAGTCAGGTGGATTAGAAATAATACTAAATCAGGATGACATGATATAGGTTTTATCTTTGTTAAAATTATTAGTGAAAATGTTCTGTAATTCCAGTTATAGAATACAACCTGCAGTGGCCATTCAGGAGTCACCGTCTACCTAGTTATTGTGTGCTGAAAACCTGTGCTGCTGAATAAGGATTCCTCATGTCAGAGGAATCCTTGCATCAGGATTCCTTAGAGCCCAAAGTGCACCAAAGGGACCTGCAGCCTCTTATTCCCCACACCTGCCTAGGATTTAGTTGCTTGTGTTCAAAGACAGCTTTGTTGCAGTGCAACCGTGTAACATTGGATCAGACTGGAGTGAAAAGAACCCTGTGAGGAAGAGCTATGAAAAGTGCTGTTGTGGGTGTAGAGTTTCTTCCTGGGGGCCACGTTGAGGTTGATGTTAACGTTGTTTGTCCTTGCCTAAGCTAGGCTGGAGGTATGCCTGCACCCAGCCTAGTACCTTGTTGACCCTGCCTGTTGACTTGGCTCCCTGGCTTGACCTCAGCCCTGACTCGTCACTACGGTCCCATCTAGCAATCACTGGACTGTTCCTGGCCCTGCTGTCTGTCACTGGATCCGCCTTGCTGCCTTGCCAGGGCACTATGGAACTGAGCTGCTGTCCGTGAGGACGTTGTCCCTGCACGCCTTGCTGTCACCCTCAGCTCCAGGCTTATCTTGCCTTGTGGAGCAGCACACTCTTAGCCCTCCATATCTTACTGGGATAGAAATGGATATATTTTTCTATACATATAAACAAGTTCCAGTATCAAATTTAGCATGTAGTTGACTACAAACCATTGAAGAAAATGGAGGTATATGAAATTATTTGGCTTAATATACATGCATCTTTTATAACGGCCACAGAAATAGATGTGTATTTGGGTCATTATTTATTCTGGAGAATTGGAATAAATATAACAAGTGATCCTTATTGGACTTTGCAGGTGGACACTAGCCCAAATGCTAAATCAGCACACGGTCACACTGTGTAGCATCTACAGTAAAACAATTACATTAATGTAGACTTTCATTTCAGTCCACTTTTCTCTTTATTTATCAACCGTGTTTACAGAATAGCTTCCTAATGCCTTACAACAGATCCATTATTTTAGCTTACCTGGAGTTTACTTAATTATTTTAAATGTGGTTAATTATTCTATATCCAGGGATGTGAAAAGTAATCTGAGAAAGAAGCGCAATTATACCTCTTGAGCTCCTGTTCCATTTTCCGCTGATAGAGGGCACCCTCTCTTAAAATAGCCGCGGCATTTAATTTAATAGGTATATTGTCCATCTGTCAGGAAAGGGAATGTATAAACTGTAGTTAGTAATGTAAACCATAAAACAGACTATAAAAACATTTCAATGGGTTAAATAAATTGACCTAAGACAGCATAAATTTTGCTTAAAGCATGCATCTAGCATTAATCTGACATTCACAAAGAAATTGCATGCTGTTCATAAACCACTCAAGCTGCTTCAGAAATCAGCAAAGTCCCCCAAGTGGATTATAAATTTGTAATCACTCTTGGACCATGTCAAATCCCATAGAATGTGTTCACTTCCTTTTTTTCAGTGCTCATACACATAGTGTGCAGGGATTCCATCTGCTTTGGACGAAGAAAATAAACTGCTTCTCTGGAAGACAGTAAGTTAGCCAAAACCATTAAAGTAAAACATAAGCAGTACCTTTCATAGGAAGGTTTCAGAAGTGTTTCACAAATAATCACTAGTATAACTTCAAAACGTGTCTTAGACAACTGGCATCACCAATTGCCATGTCCATTTTCTAGGCAGTAGAAGTGAAGTACGGCTCTCAGTGACGTTCAGGCCTCATGGTGTAACTTGGGCTAGATCCTGTGGTTGCTTTGCAGTTCTTCAAAGTACTGCCTTAGGACTAACTCCCAGACAACTTCTACATACTGAGGGAGGAAAGGAACAACCTCTCTGCCAGTTATAAATGTTCCCTGCACAAGTAGGCTCTTCAGAAAAAAATTACCACCCGTGCAGACACATATAATAGACCTGATCTGAACTGAAGTAAAGCAGTGCCAGTGAGAAAAGAACTGGGATCATTCCTGCAAGAAACAAAACTTAGTTATGAGGGCTGGAACACCTCTCCTGTGATGACAGGCTGACAGAATTGGGGTTGTTCAGCCTGGAGAAGAGAAGGCTCCAGAGAGACCTTATAGCAGCCTTCCAGTACCTAAGGTGGGCCTACAGGTAAGATGGGGAGGGACTCTTTATCAGAGAGTGTGGTGATAGGACGCGGGGAAATGGTTTTAAACTGAAAGAGGGCAGATTTAGATTAGATATTAGGAAGAAATTCTTTACTGGGGGGGTGGTGAGACACTGGAACAGGTTGCCCAGAGAAATGAGGAAAATCACAGAACGCTGTAATACTTGTGGAAGAAAATTGTCTTCACTATTTCCACCTAATGAACACAAAATAGCTGACCAAAACCAATAAATATGTAAAGAGCAAGGCCTGATATGAGCAAGAGGCAGATTGAGACAGAGTGATAACGCATTTGTACTGTCTCATTCTTCCAGTGAAAAGGATGAATAGATATTTTGTAACAGCAATGAGAAATAATTTCTGCTACACATAATAAAAGTTTCTGAAATGAAAAAAAATCTGTTTAATATACTGTGGGTATATCAAAAAAGAGAAGAGGAACATACAAGTTAGGTAAAACATATCATTTCATCAATTTCAGGACAGATTATAATCTTATTTATACATTTTGGATAAAGCTTCCTCTTAGGATTTGTCTATTCACAGAGTTGAGCAAGCAGGAAGGCAATAGCAATAGAAAGTATTTTAAATGCCTATCTCATCTTGAAAGTTATAGTAGCATCCTGAATATCATCTAACCAACCTTTAAGGCAAATGTGTTTAGATGAGATAAAACTGATTGTACTCCTAGAGGAGATACCAGCACTCCTGTTATGGCCCTGATCAACCCCATAAGGTGCCAGTTCTGTATTCTTCTTTATGCAGTTTGGGGCAGATGGTTTGTCTCTCATTAGTCTGCACTAAGGTTTCAGTATTTTAAATTATCAGAAGAGGAAGCGGAATGTACATAGTCTTGAACTAATCCCACATAAATAAAGGTCATGCGTATTTGGGTTAACTATGTAAATGCTTCCTGTTTTGTTTTTTTTCCCCTCTTTTGAGTACAGAAGGAACTGGGATCTTACTACTTTCCTGTAATTCCAAACGCTGCTGGATTGTAAGCAAGCAGACTGAGTAGGTGATACTGTTATTACACTGTATCCTCTTCAGTATGTTATAAATACCAGGTATGCTTTATAAATAGTTGTCCAGTTCCCCAAGCAGGGAATCAGTCTTTCCAAAGTTGTACCTAAATACAGTTTTAAAGAGTAGGTAGGCCTGCTCACAAGGTATTTGAGATCACAATACAAGCACGGCTTCCACATTAAGTTATTCTGCATATGAACTTGAAACAAATGAAAGGTGACAGATTGAACAATGTAAGACTGAAGTTTATCTGTAGTACAGTTATTGCAGAAATAGCAATGTGAGTTTTCATGTGTTATACCATTAAGGCTGAACAGCCCATTTTCCATGTTTACAGTTCTCTGACCCTTGGAAATCCTAGCAGAGAAGCAATCAGCATAGCGGATTTTATAACTTCAGTATGTGTGTAAAGCAAACAAGACAGACATCCAAACTGAGTGTATATTGTGTATCAGACAGTCATTAGCTGGAATGATTGCTCAGCATTCTTTAGGATCTCATTATGAAACAGTGATTTACAGATGCAAGACTCTTCTGTCCCTATGCTAAGTTCTTAAATTATGGCTCCACAATTCTTTTTTTTCCTGTTCACTATTCCCAGTCCTTACCGTTTTACATAAAAAACTTTTCGCTTTGGAACGGAAAACACTGCTAAGGCAATATGGTTATGTTGTGCAATTGCACACAACTTACCTGTTGGGGCCCTCAGGGAATCAACAAGTCTTAATTGCCTTGACCAGCCTCACCTAGGACCTCCACTCACAGCCTCTGCTTAGTGGTCCAGGAGGCCTACTAAAACTTGGGTCTTGGCTTCAGTACTTTCCCATTGTGTTGGAGGCAATTCTGCTCGTGGTTGTTTCTCTAGCTCCGTCTCCTGCTGTCATAGACCTGGGTTGCTGTTGTGGTGTTGCCTCCCGACTGGAGTTCCTGGGTAGACCCCAGACCTGCCTTGTTACCTTGCTTTGTCTAAGGATGACTGACTGTCGGCAGAATCTGTCACTACTACCAACCTTGTCACCTTCAGACCTGTTGCCTGGTTGGCGAGGGCACTACCTGGGCTTTCATTGCCTTTGGCTCCTTGTCTCTCTGGAGTAGCCGTACTCTTATTGCTCCCTGACCGTTTCTTTGTGGATCATTAATGGTGTACAGGCCAAAATGTATGAGCCATAGACTCAATCCATCCCATTCTCCTGTCCACAGAACTTGCTGTAGAAACATGGATTCCACTAGTGTTTGCATCACCAGAGAATTTGCTTGCATGTTTTTCACTCCAGAGTTTTCAAGTACATCTGACAACAGTACCTTAAAGGTTACTCACCTTGCTTTGGATCTTTTGAGCCTGGAATGATGGTTTACTCTTCATATTGTCATGTGTGTTCTGCAGTTCAAACCAAAAATATGTTATTTGATTTCAGAGACATATTTTCAAGTACTCAGCAAAAAATATTACATATTGATCAAAAATCACTCTTGAATAGTCATGTAGAGTAACAAATATGATCATAGGGGATATATTTTTGAATTGTTATAGCCAGAAAAACTTGCTATGTACACCCAACTTAGTGGGAATATTTCATATCAAATGACCAAAGGTACAACCAAACATTGACTAAAATTTATTGACTAAAATAATGCTAAAAAAGTAAGTGATATTTTGTTTGACTATGAAATATCACCTATGGATATGAATATATACAGATCTTAACTGAAATAGATATTGGGAAGACAAATCAGAGTGTCAAAGCACACTTCATGAGATTATTAAATAGTGGTAGAATTATACTGATGGTTATTAATTTCCTTTTGTGGTTTTAGCTATAGATACTGATGTGGAAGTGTCTGGTACCGTGGCGATGAACACAGTGAATTGAAGATGCAGATGTGGTGCTGAAATAAATATATTACATACATAGTTTGGTGACACAGTTCTAAACTGGGAATCAAGCAAAGCAAGAATATGGTACAAATGGGACCATTATTGCCTCAGTTTGGCTGCTCTGTGGCATAAAAGTTAATGGAAAAATAGTGTGAGGGTTTAGAGAAATATTGCCGGTTTGTAGACTTGTTGGAGTAGTATCACAGGAAGGCTGCTTATCTCAAAATTAGGAGAATAATAAAGCACCAGAAGCATAAATAAAAAGGGTTGTGCATTATGCACCTAAAGAGGCAAATGTTAGTATATCACATCTGAAAATAATAACACGGATGTGAAATGACAGTACAGCTCTAAATGATAGCACATAGTTCCTAACCCCGAATAAACAAAAATTTTCAAATACTTTGAGATGTCTTTAAATACTCTGGTCATTTTTCACCTTCATACTGGAGGATTTTTAGGTAATAAAGTATTTTGTAGCATACCTCTCCCTTTTCAGACTTCATGGTTGCACACCTGAACGGGTTAACATTTGCTTTCAGGAGGTGATCCTAAAATTAAAGCAATTAGCTTAAAGAGCATGGTATATTTAAATTCTCTAATAAGTATTTTCTGTCTCTAAAAGCCTTGCAGTGCAGATCAGTATATTAATTTGTTTCCAATGAATGAAAGCTTGACTTAGTATTTATATGAATTATAATTCCTGATTAAAGACTTAAAGTAGGCAAGTCTTGATTTTCTACATAGCTCTGGCTGATTGCACTCTTTGCACAGGGCATCAGGCCTTTGATACATCTGCTCATACGAGACATGTTGCTTATCCAAAATTCAGCTTAAAAGCCTCATAATTGTCTACAGCACATCAGTACCACAGATAGTAACTGTTTCCACATAGCTAACAAACAATGGCTTTGATTTTGAGTTAAAGTAGAAGATTATGATCAGGGGATCTGGAGCACCAAGGGTTGTTCCAATAGTCACACACCTAACAGTAGTTTTACCTGCCATTTTAAAGGGGGAAGTACGAGCAGCCTTTTATCTAGGTTTTGGAGATTTCTTTTGGTTGTAAAGAGTAACCTCTAATCAAAGCTGTAAAACACTGACTAGATTTTTTAATGGCATTCTGGACATCAGCTGACCATAACATCAGCGCTTCCATAACTGTCTAGAGTTTGGCTTCCAGTGTTCTCATTCATTCTTACAGATGCTGAGACATGGTAGTTAATAACGACAGCTATAGTTTCTGCAAAAATGCTATCAAACAAATGTCATTTTTAATGCATATTTCTTTTAGGACCCAAGATTTCAGCTTGTTTAGCAAACAGTCTAGGGAACTGACCTTTTTGAATGCTTTGGATGCCTTTTATAACATTCCAGAGGCAACAAAAACTGCCGTTATTGCAGCTGTAATTTCTGTGGTGGTTTTCCTTTGTTCTTTGTATTCATGTATTTTCTCCACTGAAGAATGTGGCTGGTAGTTAAGTGATTTTACAGTTGTCATAGATTTTTGACAATATAGGCACTGTGATATCTTGTTTTTCCTCCCCAGTTTTTCTAGGAAGTTTGTATGTAAAAATAAGCACACAAATAGGCATGTGCTTTCTCCACAATATGGAAATGATCAAATGATAAAAAATAATGTTGTATTGTTTTATAATGAAATACCAAGCATAGGTAATGTGAAGGGCCAGCAAAAGGAATGAAAAGTTTATCCCTTTAAAATCTATCACGCGTTAAAGCATTTACTATAGTTTAGGAACAGAATCCAATGCCACTTTCACAAGGACACAAGTAGAGCCCAGAACAGTGATAAATGGACTTGTACTTGCTGGTGAAAGCTAAAGTAAGGCTTTTTCAGAATGGGAGTGGGAGAGTACAGATAAAAAGGAGTCAAATAGCATGTCTTTTATCGAGCTTATATGGTTATTTGATTTTGTATCGTGATTGTAACGTGGGGAGGAAGAAATAATGTTGAAACTGACATTTAATTAATTCCCTTCCAAGGTGAAGACAACAACAATCTGCTTTAACTATGATAGGTGCTAACTCATTGAACGGGATTCATATAGAAATTTGGATCAAATAACTAGATCTGTTTCTTTGTTTTTCCAGGCCCTCCCTGCGCCTGCTCTCTTAGCACACGGACTGTGTACTCTGCTTCTTTACAAATCATGATCACTTCCCACTCTCTCAGCCTGCTGAAGGAGAGAGTATGGACTCTGCACACAAAAAGGTCAGAATCTGCTGATATTTCAAAACAGTGGGTGATGACGTGGTTATTTATCAGTTAATATAGAAAACGAACAAAAATATTCTTCATATTTTGTATTTTGAAGCCTTAATTATTAAGTGAATACCTTAAATATCCACATGTCCTGTGGGAGTAAAAGAGCCATCCAACTATTTCAAGCTTGTGAAGAGAAGAAAATAATCATGTTTCTGCTACCTTACATGGCTACTTGCGTAATTTCTCACATAGTACTTATATAGTGAACAAAAGGTGGACCTTGTCTCAGAAAATTAATAATAAAATAAGGAAGATGGAAAAAGGGTCATAGAACAGAATAGAGGATACAAAACTTCATGACTCTAGAGAAAGACCCAGGAGCTATTAGGTGCAAAACCAAATATGTTTCAGATAAAGTTCTAAGACTTGTGAAAATGCAACATTATGGAAGATACAGTTTAGAAGAAAGGAAAGATTAGAACATGAACATAATACACTTACTTCTGCTTTTCTCCGATTTTTTATTTTGATTTCCTCTAGTCGCTTTTTTTCCTTTGGTGGTTTGTAGGTGCTTGGAGGAACCTATATGAAAAGGCAATAATCTCCACAATATGGGGTATAAAACATTCCAAGCAACACATTCTTGCAGGAAAAAAACACATTCACTTTTACTGTAGAACAGCTCCAGTTATTTTTTAAATATTCTTTTCTATTAGTGCCACTGTAGAAGATATGTACAGATTCCAATTTGGTGGGACTACCCAGGCTTTTCAGTCCTATGCAATATAATATAACCCCTGGACCAAAGACCAGAAAGAAAGAAAAAGCTGAAACTAGTACAAGAAAGGCTAAAGAAATAATAAATTCTATAGGCCCTATCAAGGGGGAAAAGAAGCTGCCAGAAGGGGAAAAAATTCTGTTTGGTATTTCATAAATACACATACTTCATACTTCACAGCACTGACAGCCAGATAGGGCAGCTGAATAAAGTTAAGCTGTGGGGCTCTTTGGCACAGTGTGTGGTAGCTGTGACAAGTTAGAGAGACTCCAAAAAGTTTAGGGAAGAGAAATCCTTTGAAGTTTATTAAATACCCAGGAACTCCCTTGTAACTGAGGAATTCTTTGAGCTGAAAAGGTGGGAGACTGAGAAGGCAGCTGGAGAAAGCAGCAGCTATGCTTGTCCTGTCCCTGTAGTCTTCCTAGACATCTGCGTTTGGCCACTGCTGGAGAAAATATGCTGGGCAAAATGGGCCTTTGCTCTGGTCTACTATGGCTGCACTAATGTCCTTGTAAGGGAATACCATTGGAGCTGTAGATTAAATGTTTGGAGGAAGAGGACTGAGAGGGCCCTCCTAGCATCAGTCAAAGATTTGGGAAAGCACTCACAAGTCAGAAAGTGCTACAGATAAAATGACCAGGAAAGACTTACTGTCTGGCTGTCATATGGATCAACAGGAGACTAGGGACTACATGGTTTTGAGTTAGGCTGAAAACTTCTGGGGGATTTCAATATTTGCTTGAGCAATGAATTCTGCACAGAAGCAAACTCAGAAAAAAGACTGGATGTCTCCTTCCTATGTGGGTGAGATAGTCTGCCAGTTTACTGGACATCTGCTTAAATATTTATCTTGCTAAAAATGTTCTAGCTCAATTAGAAGTTACAGAATTAATTCAAGAATTAATGGGAAAAATCTATAATCTGTATTGTACTGGATGTCAATTTAGGGAACATGGGGATCCCATCTAGCTTTACTGGACTATATAAAGAGCTATACTTTGAAAAACACATGAATATTATGTACTTTCCTCTGCCTTTGGTATTTAACATCATTATCTACAGGCAAAACAAATGCAGAAACAGAAGAATCTAGCAATTAAATACACTGGTGAGACAGCCCAAGTCTTTTTGTGAGCTTTTTAAGTGAAGTAGAACTGAAAGTATTTCCCAGCAGTATCTAAGAATTATGCTTTTATGGATGGAGAAATTAAAGCCCAGGGGATTTGCAAAGGGTTGCACAGGCAGTGAGTATCAGTTTATTTCACTCTTCCTAGTCATGTGCTTTACCTACAAAACTGCACTCATCTGCCAGCGTAAGCTGAAAATCTCTTCTCAGAAACTGTTGTGCTTATTCCAAGTAATTTAAGGAGGAGACTTTTCAGTCAGCTCTGTTTCAAAAATGATCTTAGCGTTGTAATTTAGCCCTCAGATACCATGGTGATGAGTACCAATCAGACAGACAGATAGACAATACAGCAATTACCCAGTTGCCAGAAGAGGCTGAATAAGTCACTGTAAGTAAATTGTAAATTCCAGCAACAGTGAGATCAAAAAGGCCAAACTGTACCTACTTAATCCTAATATGAAAAAAGGGGTCTGAGAGTAAGAAACACCAACCTTGCTTTTCCTCCCCAGCTTTCTGGATATCCTTTTACCAGAGGTTTATTTAGGGAGTAGGTACCCCATGAAAAATCACTTCGAACTTTGGTAGTCATGACTCTTCTGTTTTTTTAAAGTTACTGTCATAAGATGGACAAGGGCAAGCTAATGCAATGCTATTGTATTAAGAGCTTCTATTTTCATACATAACAAGATCATAAAGATAAATGTATTGTTGGGTCTATATATTTGCAGACAAAATCCTCTGTATTGGCCAAATGAATTAATCCATTTCATTATTTTAAACAATCAAGCAAAGCTCCATTCACAAAGCACAGCTGAAATAGTAAGAAAAATAACTGAAAAATACACTAATTTTGGCTGAATGGTGTTACAATAACATCTCAGTGTGGCCTTTTTTTTTTTTTAGCTACATTATTGGTTTACAGAAAATCTAAAAATAACACAATTGCATAATCTTATTATTCTAGTACAGTGGTGATACCAAAAGAATGGATTTTATTTGTAACTCAAAGCAACGATAGCCAAGGAAGTTAAATGTGTCCAAATCATTTTTCATGTTATCAGGCTTAAGCACCTGTCTCCACTTGTTTCCTTTGAAAACTTTAAGCTAAAGAACTCATTTTTCTTTGTAGAATTGTATTTATGAATGTGTGTATGCACATGTGCATTCTTGTGTGTGCATACATGTGCTTGTGCGGAAAGGACCGTGGAGAGAAGAACTTACAATCTTTAGACCAAATATTTAGTGAAATGTTTCCTTACTACGTTTCAAAATTAAAGTGGTTTTCCTTTTCACTTAGTGTCCCCCACTTCTGATGAATGTTTATGATAATGAATGGTTATCCTAACCTTCTAGGCTTATGTTATTCCAATGAAACTTTCTAAGATCAGTATAGGTCACTGAGTAAGACAACTACCCTACCTTCTGCAATACCTCACATCTCCAGTCCTTTCTTGTGAAGGAAACCTGTGTTCAGTGCACAGGACAACGGTACTAGCTCAGCTCCTGAACTCAATGTACGTGATGATATATCTCATCTTACTCTGCATTTTATCTCTACTATAGAATGTAATGCAACCTAGCAGAAAGAAATACCAGAAATAACAAGCCTATAATCAGAATGAAATAATTTCACCATAGGGATGCAATAACTTGTCAGTAGCCACTGCTCAACATCCAGACGCCTCCATAGGAATTCATACAGTTGTTTCAAAGTCGAGCAGTAGCTGCGCCTGTGGTTATTGTGACCACAATAGTCCGTGCTAATATGCTACGTGGCAAGTTCTTTGACAGCTGCATGAGAATCATGAGAAAAAACGGCTATCTCACAAAACAAACAACTTTGTGAGAAAATGGACAAGAATATTTCTGCAGCAGATTATGGGAAGTAATCTGGGAGAGCTTTACTTCCATGCATTCCTGCCAATTATGTACAACTCTCCACCATACAGTAGCCAAAACTATGGCCTGCTGTCCCTTTACTAGCTCTTTCTTGCCATCTGGGCTGTCTTTTCAGTCTCAGTTCATTTCAGGATCTTAAATGGTGATACTGGCAACAACATGGCAAATTAAAGTGAAGCTTAATTTGCTGAGATAGGTACAGAAATGAGCACAACATATGTCACTACTACGCTAATGGTTTTAGATTCACACAAGCTTTTAAATTTGCAGACTTGGCCAGAATGTAAACCAAATTTAGTATAATCCTAACAACACAAATGAACTTCAGTAAATGCATCCACATTAAAGCAAATTTATTCTATGAGGGACTGCACAGCATAAAGGTACTAAAATGATAGCAATATGACTCATTCCTATACTGATTAAGTAGTTATTAAATGCAGTTTTTCAGAGCCTGGTATTAAGTTGTTTCAATGTAAAATCCCATTAACTGTATAACACACTACCATTAAATCGCTCTGCCATCCTAAGATGTAAATGGTTTCTAAGAGCATTCAGTACATGTATTATTTAAAACCTGAAGTGCTAATACAAGGTGGCAGATAATGCCCAAAACTATGACTTCCAAGCTCGCTTACCACTGCATTTAAATATAGATGATTTTGGAGTCTTTATTAAGTTAGTCATAGCAGCTTGATCACAAATCCTCTTTGCCTTACCCCAGTAAGCTAACTTAAAACCAATCATATGTCTCTGATTTGTACCAGAGTAACTGGATCACAATCTTAGACAATGAGCAAAATAAAAGCATAGCATTTCAAAGATAAACCTAGTCTCATTTATACATAAGCAAGACATTTAAACTGAAAAACCTTAATTTTAGAGATTAATACAAATAAAAAGGAATAAAATTCCACCCTCAAGGAGGAGCTGCAAACCTAGAGTCCATCTCATCTCCAGTGAAATTGCTTTGCCATTTATTTTAATGAGTTCATCTATAAGAAAATCTAAGTTTATAAAAAATCTTCATTTGAATCCTTCAGTGCATTATCCAAAGCAAACACTTCTATCAAAGCTGTCATCAATTCGTACCCATTGTATAGTTCTACCTCTAAAAGTCACAAAAAACCTACAGGAACCAACCTTCTCTTTGTCCTTTGTTTGGCTTACAGTTTGCTTACAAAACATTCACTGAAATGAAAAGAATTNTTTTTTTTTTTTTTTAGAAATCTGACCTTCAATAACACAGAATGTTACAAAAATCCTTGTTGATCTGTCAAAGGTTGTAGATTTTCTACAATTTTTTTTGAAAGAGAATATTAACCCCCCACCATGATTTTTTGCACAAGCATACATAAAACTTAGTATCTCTCAAAGCATAAAAAAACTCACAGGTGGCCTTTTTTCCAGTACTGGTATTAGCAGAGGTATAGGAATGGCACGTGGTTTGGGTACAGTCAAATTAAATTCCTTTGGCTGAGTGACTGTCAAAGTCTTCACAGAGGTAGTACGATTACTTAATTTATCTGTGAGCTGTTCAATCAGTTGCTGTACTTTTGGCTGCCACCTTCAAATAAAAACAGATTTTCCAATTTTATTTCATTTTTGTCTTCCATACAAACTTACACACAATGTATGAGGTTGGCATTGGTGCAAATTCTGTAATGCTTTCAGTCATTCAATTTTAATAAAATTGACCTATGTATTTGTACTCATGATTTAGCTGGACTGGGTTACTTCACGTCTTGATAGATTCAACTCCATTCTGACTACTAGTGATGAAATAGCCACAGTTTTTACTGAATAAGCAACTATATGTCCAGTTCATTTTGCAACAGGATCAGGCTACAAATTTAAAAAAGCAGCTGTCATAAGCCACGTACACACTTAACATACTTAGATGAAGAGACTGAACAGACAGTGGTTTGAGTATTGCCACTTTTACCAATTGACAGCACACATCCATCAATGTCATAGCACAGGCAGTTCTAATAAAAAAGTAGAACGATGTAAAGAGTTTGGTGAGTTAGCAAATGAACCCTCAATTAATCCTGTGAAGCCGTCAAGATGATTTTGGTTTCTCTTTGTTTGGATTTTGGCTTGTATGAAGGTCTAGACTTCTTCCAAGGAATGACAGGAAGGTACCAGAATTTAAGGTAAGACAAAAACAAGTCATCACAGGGCTAATTATAGTGACAGCTTCGAGTCATTATTCCTCCTCTATATGTGTTCTATCCTTAAGTATTACACATGCAATGGAGCTTTCCCAGAACTTAAAAAGCAGCTGACAATGCAAATTTACAGTAACTTGTTTATGTGATTGTTACCTTAGCTAGTACTGTCATTATGGGATGATGCTTGTAAATAACTTCTTCAAGTAACGCAGCTCCATTAAAATAAGTAAGACTCTTTATATTAATCTCACTGACATTAGAAAGAGGAATACAAAGATGAATTTAAAAGAATTTAAGCTAGTGATCTGATTAAACTGATCAATGCATCCTCAGCCCCTTGAAGGAAGTTTTAAACCCAGTAACCAAACACGGTCTTTAACATTTTTCTATAAGTTACATTTACTATGTCTAGGCAAAACACGTTTGTTACATTGAATGTGACTGTGAAGGACAGCTCCAATAAACTTGGTGTTAATGAAACAAGCAATACAAGTAGCTGCCTGCACGCATATGTACATGAAAAAAGCGTGTGGATATGTGTGTATATCTCTATCTTTACATCTCTGTCTGTATCTTTATATTATTGTAAGCATACGTTATAATTAGAATTACTACAGTGGAATATAGTGAGTCAAATATGGACTTCAAATATATTCCTGCAGTTCCTATAGAACTGAGTGGAATTTGGAGTATTGCAAGCCAAATCTATACCATACATTTGCCAATTTGGCATAATCTACATAGTATGAAATAATTAATTCTATTGACTTTGATATGCCAGAACTAGATGACATTGTTTGTAACATTTTTGTCTAACAGTGTTTGTTGTCATCTGTGTCAATCTAAACTGCAGTGAGGAGGATGTGTGATTGCAGCCACATAGGTGTACCAATGTTATCTGTCCTGGGTAAAAACACGAGTGAAAAAGTGACACAATAGGCTGCAAAGCTGATGTTTCTCCCCATGAAAATATTCCAGTTTGGCAAGGGTATTCATGCTACTGTAACACCACCTAACAAAGGTGTGGACACACCTGGCACCTCAGAGTATTTAAAGTATTAAATGATGCTGCAATTATGTAAATAAATAATAATTTAAAAATACTTGTTTACATGCTTATCTGATTTGCTCAGAAGGGATTTTACAACCATTGACATAACAAGTCTGTACATAAAGCCAAACTCAGGGAAGTCAAATATCTTTTTTCATACGCTTAATGTCATACAGATGTTGAGTTGTCTTATGAGGCACAAATCTAACTCTATAAGATAATCTGAACCTTCTATTTTTTTTTTTTTTTTCCAGAGTATGATGTTTGATCTATTCAGGGGCACCGAGAAACAAATGTACAACAGCTGTGAAAGGATTTTTCTACCAGAGAACCTTGCCTCTGGGTAAGTAAAAGGGATTACTGTAGTCTCCTGAAGACAAGAAGGGTTCCAACCGACTTCAATAGGAGAAACACTTGAACAGCAAATTGAACTTTCAGGGGAAGCTTTCCTCAGCTTTTAAGCTTTGAGGTGGTAACAGGCTACTTAACTACTGCTTACCTTAGCAGTGGATCAATCCAGTTCTCTTTTACATACAGTGAATCGTAGAAGTGACTCCATTCGTCTTTTATCCATGTGTTCAAATACAAGCCATTGAAGAAGAATCTGAGAAACTAACAAGAAGTGATTTCTTTTAAATATGAACACTGAAGGTATGGTGTATATAAGGCTACAAAAAGAGAATTGCTTCTACTACAAACACAGATGAAGAACTTGCTTGTATTTTATCCTGTAATTATAATCATAGGTGCTTGATATTTATAGGTTCTTCTTAGTTCTGTTAGGACAGCCCCATGTCTTTCAGCCCTATTTTGTGAAACACTAATAGATACTAAAAATTTTTAGTGGCCTAAAAAAAGATCTAGGGGCTGCAACATGGGGATGTGTTGATGCATCTTTAATTTGCTTCAAACATTGTGAAACAAAAGTTTTTACTCAAAATGAAAGTAAGTATTACTGCAATACGCTGATTTTAGTATAATTATACAACAGAGTTTCAGAGTCTAATATACCCATGATCAAGTCCTGATTATCTATAGCTAGATAATCCATGGTGCCCAGAAATATCTCAGGCCTAGTATTGCACCCGAATTACTGACATTCCTTTCAGCTCCCTGGGAACTGGGCAGGGAGGACTGCTGAGAACTATAGTAACTGGTGTACAATATGGTTTCTTCTTTTATTGAAATATATTTAATTGGCATATTCCCATTAAACTAGAAGACTGAAATTTGGCACAGTTACACATTGTAGGGCTCTACATGCTGGAGAAATAGCAACTAACATTTGAACTTTTGTTTCCCTCTGGAGTTCACCAGAATGTCAAGAGCCTTTCTTTAAAACCTGAACTGCTCAAATGGCCTTTTGAAACAGACTCTCGAAAAATGGCACTCAGATTCAGCATGTATCATTTACAGCGATATAAATTCCAAACTTGAACCTGAACTTTTTCATTAAAATTCTTGGAAATGAAATTACAAGCAAGTATCATGCTGAAATAATGCAAATAATAGAAAAAAATCACACTAAATAATATAGACATTATGAAACATACTGGCAAGCAGTGTGCAGTCACTTGAGAAGCTTTGAATAGAGACTGCAGAGCTTATTACTTCAGACTTGGCACTAGCCCTGTCTTGGGTTGGTTTCCACAGAGCCATATAGGTCTCTGTATTGAGTTTTTAGTTCTGGAGGACTACCAAGGAGTTTCTAAATTCACATGTGGTCCCAGGCCCAAGGTGGCTCAAAACTTTGTGGATAATTCAGCTATAAACAATTCTGAGTTGATTCAAGGTGTTTACTGCAGATGTTCAACAGGTGTAGAAAGTCTGCTACTTAAGATCTATAGTCTTGATGTGACCATTTCCAAGGAATTAACCTGTAAATTTAGTCTTATTTTCACCTGTTGTGCTTTTCCTAGAGTCAAAAGACTGATCAATAACTGAATGACTAAATGAGTATTTCCCTCTTGGATTCTCATTCTTATATGGAAACTACTGCTCTTCCACAAAATTGCAGATGCTGGCATATCAACACACCATCCAAAAGAAGATATTTCATCCCCAAAAGCATGCCTATAAACTAAGTTTTCAACTGTGAAGAAGTTTGGGGTTTTTTTTGTGCTTCCAGATTCATTGGAGTTTGCTAAGTATATGATAAGGGATGCATTTCATCCCATTGGTCTAGAAGCTCATCTGTTCTCCTTATGGAGAATCCTTCTCTGTAATGCATGCTTGTGTTACATTTTTCACCTAACATCGTAATTTGTACTGATGCAATGTATAAATAAAATGCCGGAAGTCTAGACAGAGTTCATACTCTCCAACAGAATTAATGCACTGTATATACATGACTTCTACCAGCTATTGTAACAAAATTTTACATCCAGGTATCCCAGCTGTATATATGACTACAGACCTCAGAGAACATGTTCCCTTGCCAAAGCAGTCTTCTTACCTTATGGTAAGGCCCTGACTACACACAAAGTTTATAAAAAATGTGTTTTTAACCATGTAAGCAAGCATGTATACAGGGGTGGATTGAACATGAACTGATGCACTTAAAATGAGGCAGATCCTGAGGGGTGTAGCTAGTTTCAAATTTCTAGGTATTCAGAGAACTCACAGAAATTGATGTAGAAAAACTGCAGGTGGTGATTTGTAAATCCTCCAGGTTTTCTTTCGCTAGCTTTCATTAAGCTGAACTCCTCCTCCCTAAGGAGACTAAGGAGAATCTCCATCCTTCAGTAGATGAGGGCTGAAACATAGTGACAAAGGATGAGGAAAAGGCTGAGGTACTTAATGCCTTCTTTGCCTCAGTCTGTAACAGTAAGACCAGTTGTTCCCTGAGTACCCAGCCCCCTGAACTGGAACACAGGGTCAGGGAACAGAATGAAGCCCCCATAATCCAAGGGGAAATGGTGAGGGACCTGCTACAGCACTTAGACGTGCATAAGTCTATGGGCCTGGATGGGATCCACCCGAGGGTACTGAGGGACCTGGTGGAAGTGCTCACCAAGCCACTTCCCATCATTTATCAGCAGTCCAGCTAACAGGGGGTCCCACTTGACTGGAGGTTAGCAAATGTGACACCCATCCACAAGAAGGTCTGCAAGGAGGATCCAGGGAACTACAGGCCTGTCAGTCTGACCTCGGTGCCAGGGAAGGTTATGGAGCAGATCATCTTGAGTGACATTATGGGTCACATACAGGACAACCAGGTGATAAGACCCAGTCAGCATGAAAGTTCATGAAAGGCAGGTCCTGTTTGACAAACCTCATCTACTTCTATGAAATGATGACCCACTTGGTGGATGAGGGAAAGGCTGTGGATATTGTTTACCTGGACTTTAGTAAAGCCTTCAACACTGTTTCCCACAGTATTCTCCTGGAGAAACTGGCTGCTCGTGGCTTGGACGGGTGTATTCTTTGCGGGGTAAAAAACTGGCTGCATGGAAGGGACCAAAGAGTGGTGGTGAATGGAGTTAAATCCAGTTTTCACCTGGTCACAAGTGATGTTCCCCAGGGCTTAGTATTGGAGCGGCTTCTCTTCAATATCTTTATCGACAACCTGGACAAGGGGATCGAGTGCACCCTCAGTCAGTTTGCAGACGACACCAGGTTGGACAGGAGTGTTGGTCTGCTTGAAGGCAGGATGGCCCTATAGAGGGATCTGGCCAGGCTGGACTGATGGGCCAGGGCCAATGGTATGAGGTTCAACAAGGCCAAGTGTTGGGTCCTGCGCTTGGGTCACAACAACCCCAGGCAGCGCTACAGACTTGGGGAGGAGTGGCTGGAAAGCTGCCCGGCAGAAAAGGACCTGCGGGTGTTGGTTGACAGCTGGCTGAACATGAGCCAGCAGTGTGCCCAGGTGGCCAAGGTGGCCAACAGCATCCTGGCCCGTATCAGTGTGGCCAGCAGGATCAGGGAAGTGACTGTATCTCTGTACTCGGCACTGGTGAGGCCTCACCTCAAATACTGTGTTCAGTTTTGGGCCCCTCACTACAAGAACGACATTGAGGCGCTGAAGCCTGTCCAGAGAAGGGCAATGAAGCTGGTGAGGGGTCTGGAGCACAAGTCTTGTGAGGAGCAGCTGAGGGAACGGGGGTTGGTTGCCAGCTCAACCATGCGTCGGATTGTATGTTTCAACAGCAACAGAGAAATGAAGAGGAAGGCAAGAAGATCTTAAGAGGCTTTCCTATGAAGAAATTGCAATAGGCAACTCTATTTTGAGGTTCCTGAGGTAAAGGTGTAGAGAAAATTGTCCTAGAACGGTCTTAGGTTCTTCTGCCATGGCATCACCGAACTTGGAGGTTTTTTGCCCCCATGTCCACGATGGGGCTGAACTTGTCCTACTTCTTACTGATCTCGTCCTACTATTCCTACCTCATCATATTAGCAATTACAATTAAAATAGTGATTTTCCTTTGCAGATCTCAAAAGTTCTTTATAAAGGACTTCACTGCTGTTCGAAGCAATCAGAACAGAAACAGAACAAAACAGGTTCTTGACTGCTAGAAAGAAAACTGTAGTTATTTTGCATTTTTTTATGAGGCAATTATGAAATTATAAAGCTGTTTACTTCAAGTTTTTATTTCAAGAGTGTATTTCCTCTAACATACATACATTTTACAGCAAATGTAAAAGAATAACATGTATGAATAATACAGCAGAAAAATAGGCTTGAGCTAGCAATGCATTGCTAAGATCTTAGAAGGACAATCACACTAAAGTTACAAAATAGGGATTTATCCTATGGGTCTGTAATTATACAACCATATGAATTTTTGCATTTATTGTTAACATTACAGAGTGAGATCTTATGATTTTCTGGTCAAGCAGAGGAACATGTGTTTGTGAGGAAGCATTATTATTCTGCCTCGATATTCTGCCTAAATGAAAATATTTGAACATACATCAATCATAGGGAAACACTGTGGCTTTGATTGGAATCGATTCTGTCATGCGGTCCTTTAAGAGAGGTCTACTCACAGAAGTCCATCTCATTCAACTGAATAGCTCATTTAATTTCATGAAGACTACTCATTTGAGTAAGCTTTATCTGCATGATTAAGGAAATTCCATTCAGCCTGTGACATGCAGAAAATATATTTCTTAATTAAAGTAAATCTGTTCTATGTAAACGTATGTGAATAATTTTTCTGCCTCTCAGCTGAACTCAGACAAAATAGTCATCAGGCAAAATCTACAGGTCAGCATCCTGAAGGAGAATCCCAAATTTCTGACAACTTCTGTTGCTAAGGCTGCAGATCTGCCTTTTGCTGTTTTTGTCTCTGTTGCTGGGGGGACCAAATGCTGCTTCTAAATCCTCTGCTGCAGGTGCATTAATATAATCTAGCATCACTTTGGAGACAAAGAACCTCTTCAAACGCAAGAGAAGAAAACCTAGGTACCATGGTGATGAGGATCTGATAAGATATTTAAGCAAACAAAGTTACATCTACAGGGAAAAAAGTAGTAGGTGCAAACCATTGCAAAATGCCGTACTTCCCTATCCGAAAAGAGTTATTCCAGACAAGGAAGGATAAATTATCTGAAATAGAGCATCAGGGCATTGACATTTAAGCCATGTAAAGCTAGGTGGATGGAATCAACAAGAGATAACTGGCATGAAGTGGGAAAATTGTGTTGCTAGCTGAATGAGCTCAAGATGCATCCAATCCAGCGGCTCGTGTCTAAGATGTTTACCAAAGAAGGGGCTGGGAGAGCATTTTAGACAGAGTGATTTGTCTGTCTACCAGATTATGATAATTCTTCAAGCCACTTCTCTGTTGTTTCTACCAGTTAATGATATATATCATTTTTGTCTCTGAATGGAATTAATATAAAACATTCCATAGTAAGCCCACCAAAACAAAGTGAATATAGTGTTTCTAAAAATGTTATGCAGACAACCTGATCTTCTCTCTCCCTACAATGACAAAGCAGCTGTACTCTTTAAAGGGACACTGGCATCCACATGAACGTTCAAGGTAATCCGTATAAGGATAAGCCTTAGCCTTTTGAGTATTAATTGCTAAAATTTGCCTACCATCTCTTAAATTCCACATTTGTTACTCAAACGCTGTGTTTGGACTACGCCTTGAAACGTCTGGATGATCAAAGTTTACATATACTGTGTCACCAGTAATTTAATTTTTAGCCTATTTACCTAAGAAAACAGGGCTTATGAGAAAGCATTGCCACTCAGTTTATCCCCCTCCCCCTCTTTACAACATAGCTTTTAAGATAATCAGAACTTTCAACCAACCATTTTGAAAGAGAAGCAGAAGATATTTATATTTCTACAAATTTCATGAAAATTAGCAAACAAATAATGGAGTGAACCCCAAATCCATGACTCTCGAGAGGAGGAGGCAGGCAGAATTTTATTGTTGTGCTTTCTATTTAACAGCAATGGTTTGGTCAGTTGCATGTATCTTGTTGTAACAAGACAATTGGTACATGCATAGCTCCAAATAAGCAATTTTTTGGGGGAAGGAGAAAAAACAAGGGAAGGGTAATAGGCTTGATAATCAAAGTGGTAGTGGATTGTTCCTGTAAAAAAGAACACTAATCAGCAGGAACTGCAAGCTTCAATAGATTCATTGCTTATGAAAAAAATTTCTCCTGCCTAAGGTCAAAGAAGTAATGTGAGCAGAGCCAAAAGTGAGTATGCAAGTTAGACGGACAACAGTAAATCACATGAACTGTAAATCACGTGATTGTTCTACCTTCTTGGATTATATAAAAAGCATTTTAACTTGATCTTCCAGTGAATATGAGATAAGCACTGCATAAGGATAGTAATTTTAAATTTTTGTGATAACAAAATATGAATTTAATTTCTGAATTGAAACAGAAAGTAACACTAATTTCTCGATTTACATTATCCTGAAAATTGAGAAAAGTAATCTGATTAATCAAACATAATGATCATTAATTTTTTAAAAAATATTTTGTACTTTCAGTACCTTTTGCATTTTTGCAGTGTCCAGAGATTTCACAATTCTGCTGAAGTGCTGAAGACCGAGCTCTTCTAGTTGAAAAGTAGCCAGATAACAAATAACTATCAAAAGATACATACATTTAAAATGCAGCAGGAAATTCTAATAAGTATATATCCTATACTCAGCATACTCTGGGATTTAGACTGTTAACTTTAATTTTAAATAGTCTTCAATATTGTTTATCTATCTGGGCAATATAATGCTTGACAATGACAAATTGTAATATGAAGTTATAATATAATGTTAACCCTATGTTCATTATTAGCATTGTGACTCTGTGCTATGGTTCATACAAATTAGTTCTCTTTTTCATGAGTAAGTCCAAGCTAGTGCAAATCAACACAATTTCATGGAAATTCTAAGAGCTGAGGATCTGGCCACTTACACCAAAAGTGTAAAGCAATTGTAGCTATCTGAAGTAATTCACAGAGGTCCTTTTGATGCCTGCAAATGCCTGTTTGCAAGGCTGGGCTATCTACTGTAGCAGCATTTGGAATCTCATAAGGCTGAAGGTAAGATCTTGCCATGATTTTACAGTCATTTTGTTATGCCAACATCACCACTAAAACATAAAGCTCTGTCAATCCCTAATTGCTTGTTCCCATCCCCTCCTTTTTACTTCCTGGTGTTTCTTCTCGTGGGCAAGTACAGCCACCCACACAGTCAAGTTAAAACAGATTGTGAATTTTAACCTGAAGCACTTTCTTGATCAGTTCACTGGATGGCTGCTAAATGCAAGTTCTAACTCAAGAGAAGATATGACTTAGGGGTGAGAGTGAGTGGCCAGTGATGAGAAAAAGGGCGGCCTGTTTGTTTGCGTAGTAGGACCAGCTTATACCTGCATATTCCATCTATGAAATTCCATGTTAGTCTGGCAACAAGGCAGGGAGAATAGGAGTCAGATGGATCCTGAGAGACATAACTGAAAAGTTTCTGACAGTATTAAATTTTTGGAAACAGCTCTTTTTTAGGGTAACTAAAATTTTCAGTGTAAGCAAGCTTATTCTGAGAAAATTTAATGTGAACAGGAGACATAAACAAAAGTTTTGATTGTGAATTTTTCAACATACTCTGTTTTTAATGTTTTCAGAGAGGATAGCTCTTGTTCTTCTGTTCCAAAATCATAGTTTATTATACCTAACAAAAATTGTAAATAAAATATCATATTTCTAGTATTTATTTTCCTTTTTTTTTTTTTTTGTGCAAGTGATCATTTGTAGAAAGTGTTGTAATCTTTCTTCTTATTCTGAATTAGAATAAACCCAAGTTTTTGAATTGTGAAATTCTCTGGGAAATCCAAATCTGATTCTTGCACCCCCCTCTGCAAGTATGCAGTTTGATACAGGAAGAGGCACAGTCAGTGCTGTGGGATTTTTGAAGACCTGTAAAGTTAATGAGCTCTTGTATCAGCTTTCATTTGATCATATTCACTTTGATCACTTAGGCTTCACTTGCACGGCAGTATTTTAGCGGCCACCAAATAGTAACGATAAAATCAGTAAATTCTGACCACTGTGCTGCACCCAACTCAGTGTATCATTAGGCTTCAATCTTGTGCTTTAGCATAGCAACATATTTAAGCAGTCTTAGTAGAATATACATTTATCTCCCACAAGCTTTATTAAATTCAAATCTGCTCACACATAGCAACAGCCTTTATAAGCAGCTTTGATCATTTACGTGTCAATGCAGCTTGGCAAAGGGAATCACAAGCAGCTTAAAAAAATGTAAGCCAATGACCTTAGGCTCTCAACTTGTTGATAAAGGAAAATTTTCCAGGGCCTACCCTCTGCCTATGATTAATGGAGGCTTTTGAGTGGACCAGTCCTGACAATCCAATTATAGCAACACTCAGCTTAAAGGTATAATTTATGTGCTCCAGATACTGAAAACCATGGCTTTGGAGAAATGGAGACAATGAAGCATTACCATTTAGAATAAACTCAATATACTATTAATTTCATCCTTGACAGTTTAGGTTCCATTTCATTTGTTATTTGATTTAGATTTCTATACCTTTCCATAATGTGACAAAGCAACCAGAATTGCCGTAAAGATGTAATAGCTTTTAAAACATAAAATGTAGATATATTAGATATGGGTTTTGTATTTTTCAAACACTTTGAATTAAATTGACTGGGCTTTTCAAAGCGCCCACAAAGCTTCAGAACATATCCGGCTTAGAGAAGTGCCACTGCAATTCGTAATTCTAACTTATTCAGGGACTTAATAAATCAACCTCAGAATATGTGTATTAAATGCATAGCATAAAAATATTTTTAAATTACTTTTTAATGTACTTCTCAATGCCTGAAATAAATTTGGGAGTAGTAAACTACTCTGATTAACTAGCTCACACTATCAGGTATAGTTGTATTGTAACTCACTCTAACCAAGTAACTAATAAAAGGAAAATAATTGACTTTGCTCATGGAGACAGATGGAAGTCTATTTATGTCATTGTGATGGTAAGTAATGAAAAAGCCCATGTACGGGTAGAGACAATTGTATCTTCACATTGTGAGGCGTGCTGTGTTCCTCAGCAGACAGAGCTTTGTTATATAATTTCATGTCTGAATGGCAGAGGTTCTAGGTTGCATAGAAGAGAATAAAGGGAAATCACCAAAGAACATTTTTTAAAGCGATGGTTAAACTTCCAAGATACTTCTTCCAGTCACTGATGCTATTTTCCATCTGCATGTTACTGAATCTGCAGCCATATTCTGCAGAATTTTTTAAGGCAATATTCCAGTTAACACCTGTGAGAGTCCAGATTAAATAACAATTTCAGGATTTAGGCTTCACGTTACGAGGCCATTGGAAAAGGTCCTGTATTTCATAATGCACTGTGCACAATGACAATGCTTCTTATGTAATGTAATACTAAGACTTACATTAGTAAAATAATATTTTTTTAAAGTTTTGTGGTAAGTATATTTGGTGTTTTAAAGAAAACTTACCTATATAGAGATTACGCTCAGAAATCAGGCAGTATCTCCCATCCCGAACAAAAAAGGCATTGACGACTACATCCAATAAGGACTTATATTCTATGCATCCAGCTAGTGTATCCAATACAAATTTTTCTTCTGTCACATTAAGAGTCTATAGAGATACAAAATTAATAATGATTAATGTATTCTGGAAAGTAAATGTCAGTTGTGTACAAACAGAAGTACAATCATTTTGAAGTAATTGGAAAACATGAATAACAAACAACAGCACCCTTGGTGGGGCTGACATATTTGTAATACTATCAAATATGGGCAGTCCTAACAAATTAATGACCCTTTTTAAGTAAAATGTAACCTTTCCCAATGTTCAACTTTCAGTTTATCTGTTGATGCACATTTAGTTAAAAGGCATTGAGGTGTGAATGTCAACAGTTAATGCAAAGAAAATTCGAAGTCTCTGTGCTATAAGCAATGATTAACTAAGTCAACAGTATGTGAAAGTTTCAGTAAGAGTTTGCTTTTCCAGTAGGAAACCTGTTCTTTGTACATGTGCTACTTGGGGAGACTAAATCAAGGCGAGAAGCTGGACAGGAATTATGAAAAAGACTCTCAGCTGCTACTGTAACCTAATACTGGAGAATATGACTATTTTAAACTAAACCTGTGAGTGCCAGGATTCTTGTTAATGCAGACTGTGTATTTCTTATCCAGCTGTGCTCTCAGTCACTCGCAATATTCATGCACTATCACAAAAGAACAGAAAGCGGAGAATCAGATGGCCACTGCACACCATTGGGATCCTAGCTCATAATTCCTTTAAAAAGTCTGAATGCTCTTGAACCTTACAGGGACTTTCACTCATTATAAATTACCTATGGACTATCTGTTATTACATGAGATAAACTTCTAGTGCTGACTGTCATTAAAACATTGCAATAAAATCTGAGGCCCAGAACAGTTTGTTACTACATGAACTGAAAAAGGACAGCCACAGTATGACAAAATGACAAACAATAAGGATTCTTTGACTTAAGGAGGTTAGCCAAGAAGCCAAGAAAAAAGCTGAGTTCATCCTATGAAAACATGTAGTCCACATCTGATATACGATCTCTCCCACAGCTCTGAGATGTGGGAACAACTGCAATAATACATCAGATCACAGGTTCATCTTGCCTAGTGGGCTCTCTGCTAGCACCTTGATCACTTTATTTCCCTAATGTGATTCATTTCTAGTTCAAAAGTATAGTTAAAGGCTGCTGGAAGGAACCATATGAATCTTCTGATGTATGACACTCTGCAGGGCCTTGAGACTGAGCAAATACAACGCAAAACTTTAGAATTAATTTATTAATTTTTCTAATTAGTAAATTAATTTTTAAATTAAATTTAAAAATAAATTTTTAAATGTAAAAAATGATGCAAAAGCATTCCAAGTGTATTTTCTCAGGTTTTCATTCAGAGTAAGCATAATTCTTTCTTACTTACTCCTGCTCAAGAGCCAGGTTTCATTTCTTCCAATTTGTGCATCATCACTAGAAAAAAATAGTGCCTCCATATAATTGTCTCCATATGCATATCTATTTATATATGCATATACACACACACGTATGCAGGCAAAATTACACCTACATACATCCTTGTAATTTCTTTACTGCCATTGGGATTACACTAACACATCTGCCTACTTCTCTAGCAGAACTGTAACAGACAGTATTACTAATGATGCCCATACAGAAACAGAATCAAGCTCAGTTTGTGGGTTTTAGTTTCTTCAGGCTAGTAACAGTCAAAATGACAGAAAAGCTTTATTTATATAACTGAAGTAATTACATATGAATCTGAATGTATTCTGTGACACAGATATGTTTGGCAAGAAGAAAGAGTGTAATCAAACTAATCATTACATGGAGACATGGAAGCTTCACAAAGTCTGCTGGGCAGCACTAGAGACTGGGTGTGGATAAGCAGGATATCACCTACATTCTTAATCAGGGCTCTAGAGAAAGAAGAACCAACAGGCTGTGTTTGAGATGGAGAGAAAAGGAGAATGCGTTTAGGAAAACGGAGCCAACTAGAGCGAGGTGGCAAAGAAGGAGAACAGAGAAAGAAGTAAAAAGGAAGGTAAGGGAAAACAGGAGATTCAGAAAGACTTAGACACAGGATGGACAAAAATGGAAAAGCAGAGGAAAGAGACTGAACACATCTGAAAATATGCAAAAAAAAAGTTAATTTGATGGGAAGCAAGGGCTCCATCTTGCTAAGCCCTGAGAATTCTTCTAAGGCACACAGTCTATATTCCAGAGATCTTTTCTGGACAAAGATTTATGGAAGTTCTTTCATAAGAACTTCATAAGAACTTTTTCAAGAAAATCCAGAAATTTAACCTCCAACTAAATGTTCAAATACATATCCCTTATTTGATATAAGATATCTGAGAATTCACCACAAAAGGCAGAAGCAAATGTAAATACCTGAACGGCAAAGTGAGACAGGGCGACATAGTTCCAGTAAAAGTAGGATTGTGACATTTTGAATCTAAAACAATTGGTCCCTGTGAACAAATGCTGCTGTTCATGAACAAATCAATCCGCAGACAACAGCAGCTCTGATGATAAGCGAAAGTCTGTGGTAAAACTGGACAAGCCCACTGGAAACAAACCCAACAAAAACTCTTGCAACTATCTCCACTAGAAAGCTAGAATATAAATTGTTTCCAAGATCCTTATTTGAATAGAATCTTTGCATTCACCTTCTGAGTACTTTGATGCACATCATACATGTATAAAGTGCCTTTCAGATGTACTTTGGAGAGATGACCAGAAGTAGACAAAGAGATAACAACAAAATGACACCAGTGCCCAAATCATATCTACTATACAGTTCAGACTATAGCATAAAAATGCAATGGCATATTTACATTTACTCTACTTCTTTTACTGTTCTGATTTAACAAGTCAGTCAGAAGTTAGTTGTTAGGACAAACACAGAAATAAGTGCTTACTCTTGCTTACTTCCTGAGCAAGAAAGTACATAACCACTACACAGCCTGAGCTAAGGAGTATGGGGAGAGAAGTGCAGCCTGGGGACTGCAGTACTGATGCGTAATTGTGTGGACCATGGGCCAAAAAGTCTTCTCATGAAGTATTATCAATTGAACCTGCTTTCAATTACAAATGGCACTAACTGTTCTGTGTCTACACATAAAAATTGAATAGCTAAGCATCCTGCAGCTGTGTCATCTAAGGAAATGATCTCATCAGAACTCATAATAAACTGAACAAGACTGGGCAGGATCAGTACTTGGATAAAATGTCTCAAAGGTGAGCCAGTTGCTGGTTAAGTCCTGCTGCTAATCTCGTGAATCAAAAAAGGAGCCGATGGTTTAAAACATTTAGGATACTCTGCATAGAAAGTGCATTGTGCCCTGAACAAAGTTCATCAAAGATATTTACAGTTTTTCCGTATATCTGAATCATAATTGCTTTGGGAACATAATACGTTGGCTAGGTGTCATTTCTAGCACTAATTCCTAAGTGCATTCTTCCTGTGTGGCTTTATGTTGCATTTTATGTCAGTGGGATGTATTTCAGAAGTGGGTCAAATGATCCTGAAACAGTACAATATGATGACAGATTGTATGTTTAGAGCACCTTTTATATGAGGCTCTCAAAACACTTTACTAATATTAATCGCACTAAATGAGATTCATTTTGGCTAATACTATTTTGCAAATGCAGGAACTAAGGTACGGAGCAGATAAGAGATTTGCCCCAGGCGACCCACTAAATCATTCATAGCAACGAGAAAATAATTAATAAATGCTAATTTGTGAGCCTTTGTTCTGTCCATCAGACCATCTTCTTACCTTTTCAAGTATTCTTTACCCCATGTCTTTCTCTGAAACAACTAGCAGTTAGCTATGTTTGCAAGTAAGTTGTGTGACTCCTTCAGCATGAGGAAGGTCAGATAATTTACAGGTGAAAGTAACAATGCAGCGATCATCTTGTGTTGCACCGAGTATTGAAACTTATCAGAAGACAAAACAGATCTTGAACAATATGCCCATTTTATGCTCAGGAAACAACCTCTTTGTCTCTAATGTTACAGCTTATTATTTGTTGTTTTGTTGTGTAAAGCATAGTAAGTTTATGGCAGATGAATACTAGATGGTCCTATATTTTTCATGTTTGGAATCCTATATATTACTATGTTGACCAATGGCTACGCTGCATATAAGTAAAATATAGTTCACAATGTCATTCCCATACAAATACCTGAAACTGTTCTCTCTATAGTATTGAATTTCAGCTTTTTTCAGTTCCCAAATGTGTAAGTTTTAAAAGAATGATCCTATCTGAAATCATCCTGAATGATCCTGTGGAAAAAATGCGACTCTTGTCTGAATATGTATTGATTGGCCTTATCTCCCCCTTTTGAGAAATCCTTAATGCCCTTAGCCTGCTTCCATGGACAAATTTTCCTTGCTCCCTGACACTTAGCTGTAGCTGTGAGCCAGTCAAGTTTCTTCCAGGAAAGAAGAGACTGTGTAAGAAAGCTTAAGCATAGGACTTTTACACAAACAACATGTGCTAGTACAAGAAATGGCATGAATTAAATGGAGAGGTATCTGCAAAAAGCAAGCTTTGCCACTGTGGGTGTTTGGGAATAAGGATGGTTCCAATGGGACCTGCTTAAGGGGCAGAGAGATCAGAAAAGGATGGGTAAGGAGAGAAAGAAAAGCTCTTGTTTCTGGAGAGAAGGAAGGAAAGGAACATCAGCTATGCCTTGTTTGAGACTTCTCAGGATAAGGATTTAGTTTAAGGTGAAACAAACATTTTAGAAAGAAGATAATATTTGATGAAAAGATAAAATAGCTTTCACCTCCTGAGAGAACTTAGTATGTACTGAACTTGTCTACTTCTAGGCAGAATACGCACATTTTGCAGATGCAGTCTGATTAATTTATAGAGCTTCAGATATCAGTGCTAGTCCTCTTCACGGGTCTAATCAAAATGCTGTGGAAATGAAAGAAAATATCCCTATTGACTTTGTTGGGTTTTGAATCAGTCACCAGCACCCAGTCCTCTTTCCCTCTGAAGTCAGTGAAAATACTTCCAGTAACTTCAATGGGGGAAAATCCTTGGGATCTTAGGTTATAAGTAGGAAAAAGTCAGCTTCTACTATTTACGGTCTATGCTGCAGACACAAGCTAGTATTTTCATCTTCATGTGATAATACTGACCATCTTGAAGAAGTACAGTTAACATTATTTTCCCTTGTACTTAATATTAAATCACAGGAGCAGGACATTGGAGAAAAAAGAGATTCCATCCTTTCCTTAGAAAAATCCTAATCTACATTCATATCAGTAACTAATAATACATATTAGACTTGTATAATTTCATAGGATTTTTTTTACCATGTGTATCAAAATAATCTTGCACTACATTATTTTCATATTTAAAACCAAATCTATGACTTCTGACATTTGGGGATTTTACTCACAGTTGAGTGGGCATATGTGAGATACACAGCTCAACCAACACAAATGAGAACTATGAAGAGTTATGCCAAATTACACCATGTTCTTGCCAAATGGAAAGCTCATAAACAGGTTCATCTTGCTATCAACACAGGAGGGATAAAGGAGTAAAACAGTGACTTTGGGGCAGCAGTTCTGATTTTAAAGAAGTAAGCTTTTCCGTAGACGGAATTTATAAAGGTCAATATGATAGGTCTGATCCTGCAACTCTAATTGAAGCAAATAATTTCACTGAAAATAAAGTAAGTTATTTGCATAAAGAAAGGCACAAACACGCACGGTAACTTCTGTGTTCAAATCTGTCTCTTGTTACGATAGCAAAAGCTTGATTCTAACACTCACAAGGAAGAAAAAAAGCCTGGGATGCTTCAGTGAGGTACAAAACTTAATCTTTTTTTCAAAATGAACAGATGCAGTCCATTTCTATAAACGGGCTGGTGAAATTATATTCTGATGTACAATATACACTGCATGAAGGATCATTCTGGATACGGATCATTTTTGATAGATTTAATTGAAGAATACTTAATAAAAGGGGTTTAGTACACAAGAATGAAGATATCTGGAGGGCATCAGTCTGGTGAAAGGGGTATTAAAAAGCATTTAGGAAGATAAACAAGGAGAAGTAGTCTGGGCATTCAAATGAAGAACAATAGAAAGATGTAAATTTGAATGTGAATACTAATAATTTAAAGAACAAGACAGATTTAAAGAATTATTTTAAGTTAATGTGTCGTTCAGGATAATTCAAATTGAATTCTGCTTTAATAGCAACAAGGTCACAGCACTGAAGCAAAAGCATTTATTTGCACTTATTATTTGTTTTTAGGAGGTTTAGGGGCATAATATGATTTTTCATGATTGAAGGTGAAGGCTTGTTTGTTGCAACTAGGAATCACCCATCATATTACTAATGAACCTATATTCTTATTGAAAATATTTGCAGTGAAAAACAAGTCCAATATTATGTTATAAACATCATAACTTAGAATACAATAAAAATGAAGATTAAAAATAACTGAATTACAAGTCAAAGTACAGTTTCTTCCTGGAAGAAAGAGGCTGCTCATTCACTAAGAACAACAAATAGAAATTATTTTTGTAATGTAAAATCCACATGTTGCAGAGATAAAATGTATGGAGTTTAACACAGAATCACCTTTAGACTAATTTTGGTTATAACATTCTAATTAGAGGAAAGCATGTTGATTATCTCCCACTGTTCAAGAATTAACAATCCTTACCCTATTTCATTTGTATTTCTTTAAAAACAGAAGGCTAATAAACAGTGAGTTTCCGTAACTCCACTTCTATATAGAAACATGAACTAGGAGTTGGAAGATAGGAAATGAGATTGGAACGTGTCTTTCTCTCTCGCTTCCCAAGTGGCCTTGTAGAGATTATGTTTATTCTTGACATGCTGGTTTTAAACACTATTAATTAGCTGACACTCTGGCAATGTATTTATACATTTCCATCACACCAAAAAAAGATTCTATCTTTATACATACAGTGGTTCGGATGGACCTGAACTACTGTCAAAGTAATGGCTTACCTCTGCTCTTTAACTTCACTTTCTAATTCCTTCAGCACTAATTCTCTGATTCCCTATTTGTATCTTGAAATACTGAGTGGTTGCAAAGTACAACAAGCAAAAAAGAAAAATGTATCTCAAAGTTTATTGGATATGTTATCTGCTTGATCTACCTCAATTACAAAAATGCAGGGAAAGATGGGTGCTTTTTCAAAGCAGTACACAGGGATTAGATGGGTGGCCGCCGTCACTGTAAATGGACTGTGTAAAGCTAAATCCCACACACAGCCAGAAAAACATAACTCTTGATAGCAGTATCTAATGCCATCATTTCTCTATCAATAAAGATGGACAACTACTTATCTCATTTACACCAATATATGTGCAGAGTAATGCTCTTGACTTTGGGCAGTCACTCTGGAATACACTTGGAAGCAGACCGTGCAGCTGAATGTTTTCCAAACAGATTTCTATCTCAAAGCTTGAGACAAGATTTCCTTCAATGACAGAATATGTTCATATGGGAACACTGATATTTAAATAAAATTATAAAAATGCATTTAAGGAAAAAACACAATAACAAAGAGGTTGCTTCTAGTCTTACTGAAGTTAATGGATACCCTTCCATGCTATTCCAGAGAAAAAACATGAGAGTGGCTCACATACTCTGACACAAGGAAGGAACTGACATTTGACAGAAAGTTTTTTAACTAGCTATTTAACTAGCTATTAGTAAGTAGTTCCAAATCAAATGCAGGGAAGCAGCTAGGGTTGTATTTTCAAAGTGGCACACAGATGTCAAGCAATGCCGTACAAATTTGGCCTTTTGGTTTTCTTATGAAAATCCATGCACAATTTGCCAAGTGAAAAATATCCATTTGCATGCATTTTGTGTGAATTTATACTGTAGCAGTCAGCTTCCCTGAAGATTCTGTGTGCCGTTACCACACCCAGCCCAGAGCAAAGTTCTCCCTACAATACAGGCTGAGACTGGGACAAGCCATGGGGGTGAGCCTGGGAGCGCAAACTGACAGAAGAGAGTCTGTCTCGCCTCTCTTCTCTGTGGCGTCTGCCTCTTGTGGGTCTCAGTTTGAAGAGAGATTCATTTCTGATTTGATTTAGGCACAGTGGAGATTGGAAACGAACATGGAAGAACTTTGAGGTGAGCAGGAAAAAACCAAAGAGGTAAGAAGAACTTGCTGGACCCTGGAATCAACAACTTGAAGAGATGAAACTGGGACAGATTAAATGAAGAGACCTGGGCAAGTAAGTTTGAGGCTGAGTAAGAGAAAGGACAGGGACAGAAGGATGATGGAACTTAGAACAGAACCCAGTTTACCTTTCTCTTCCATCTGTCCAATATTTGGCTAGCAGAGTATTTCAAACCTCTACAGTACAGCCATTTCCCAACCATTGTGAACTGTGAAAACCCTAACAATGTCTACACAGTGTGAAAGAGCAAAATAGACTATTATTATTTCACACAACCACATATTTTGGGTTTTCTTTTAATTATTTCTCTAACCTTACCTGTAAGTAAAATTAGAGCATCTAGAGTTTAAGAAGAAAATCTTGCTGAAGAGTTATTGTGTAAACCATTGCGCCACCTTCGCAGCAGCACAGTGAAACCAACGGAAATGTTGTGTTGGACTTTGAGCAGAATATTCAACAAAGACCAATTCCATACTTAGTAAAAGATCTACCAGTTACTTTTTGCAAGTTATTCAAAGTGGCTGGCATAGTTTCACCCTACAGCTTTGACCCTTTGTATTTTATGACTCTTTTAAAATATATATTTATATTGTAAAGTCCTTCATTTTAACATACATTTGCTTGCCCACTTTCACTTCTTTTCCTGTGCCTCACCTCACCAGCCATTTTTACTGCTTTAATTTGCAAGGATTCCCACAAGAATGGTCTTATGCCCTGGTAAATGGTTGACAGGGATGTTTTGATCGAGACAGATTGTGCCTTCCAGACTCACTCCCCTAGGACTGAATCTAACTTCCTTTCATAACATATTCACATTTATCATGTACACGAATGCAAACCCTAAACTACAGTCTGAATTGCTGGCCTCTCTCTGTGACGTTTCCTTCTTCTTGTTGTCAGCTTAATTTCAACAATGCTAAAACAAAACGTCACCACTGTCTTGCTACTTCTTTCCTCAATTATTGGTACTGTTGCCACCCTGCCTGTCAGTCAAGCCCATAACTTCAGAGGTCATTTTTCACACAGACTACTCTCCAGCTTATCATAACCAGTCTATGTGCACATCTTCTTCACTCTTTTTGAACAGTAGGTTTTAAGTAGTATTTACCTATTGCTTCAGAGCTAAAAATCTAAGGTAGTGCCTCAACATTTTCTATTTTATTGTAATAAACACCTCTTTGTTGGGTTTAACCAACCCAATCTTTCTCTAGCAAATCAACTATCTGAAATGCTGTCATTAAGATTGTTCTGTTAGTCCATTGTTTTGACCCACTTACTCCACTTAGCATCTTAGAGTTGACTCTAGCACATAGAACGAGAGCTGCCCGTCTTTGCTATCAAGATGTTCACAATTCAGTTCCATTCTACCTTTACTGGTGTCATCCCTCATTTCTGATCAGCCAAGGATGCCCATCTCCTCATTTCATTTATTAGATTCCCAAACAAGTAATTGTATTTACTTTCAATCAGCTCCTACAAGTGTTTATATTACTCTTTGAAGCCTACTTCATTCTGTCAAAGATTTTTGCTCTGTGAAACGTCCATTGCTACCTGCTCCTTGTAGTTCAGGTGAGAATGTGTGGCTGTCAGAGGTATTTGTCTCTAGTACCTGGCACTTGACAATACTGGCAGCTGTTGCTGATCCTGCAGCCTGGCAGAGACTCTACCGGGGTGCTAAACTCCCTTGAACATGTTCTGGAATGACCTGTGCATGCTGTCTTTTTATGTTGAGAGAAATAATCTAGCCTGAAGTTGTTGGTTTCACCAGGAACAACCACAAACAGCTGGACAGTGGGCTAACAAGCATATTCTACATAGGTCCTCGACAGGTTATCAAAGAACAGAACAACTGAGGTATCATATTAGAAGGACATAAAGTCTATAAAACATCCAAATACAATAAAGATACATAATATGAATGAAACATACAGTGTTGACAATAACTGGAATCTGATTGTACTTTTAAGAGATGGAAAACTAATTAGAAAAGTCTAATAGAATAGAAGATAGTAAATTGTAGAAAAGTCAAGTCTGATACACTGCATACCTAGGTAAGTAAATAAATATACAGAGAGTTGTGACTTGCAGTTATCTAGATTTGTGCTCTTGGAATCTGACCCTTCTAATTTTTGGCTGGTTAGTATTACGCAATGCTAGGTTTGCTATTTGTCACGCTGCTAGCATGAGACACAGAGGCTTGAATCTAGTCTGTGATTTAAAGTGCTGGTGTTAATCAGGATACAAACTGGAGGAAGTTTCTGCATGGGTCAGCTAATATTGGCTAATTGGTTAGTGGCCATGCCTGGAAATCACGTATACAAAAATGCTACAATATTTTTAGGATCGTATGCCTATTATGAAATAGAAAAGAAAGAAGCAAAGTGAATTTTCCGTGATTAATTATAATCACCCATTTGGTACTGAAACAAAGCTGATTTTTATATACACAGAGGTCTTACTTTTTACTTTCTTGGATAAATTCACAGCAAAAAAATTACGTAGTGAAATGAAACGATCCCAGAGAAAGATTTCTGCCTTATCTTTGGCATCAGCTATCCTCCCTGTTCTTCCTCTTTGAAAGGGTTTATTAAGAAACTTTAGATTCATGTTTCTCTAATGGAGTTACTGCTTCTTTTGTCTTTTTATCACCTTTCCTGGACTCAGAAGAACAATGATCTGAATATTAATTTTTACAACTATTTATTTTGGCAGTAGTGGCAGCTGAATTTACCTGCTCTCTGCCCAGTGAAAAATGATTATTTTGAAACTGGATCAGTTCCCTGAGGTAATTCAGCACATGAATGCAGAAACAGTTACGCCAGTACTACAAGGCAGAAACTACGGGCCTGACTGGAAGCTGTTTAAGAAAGCAAGACCCGAGAAATGTGTATGGATCCACTGCCTCAGCCTCTGATTTTCATCACACCTCCATAGTTTTATATTCCTGTTATTTGTGTTTATGTGAAATTGATGTAAAAGACTATCTAACTGGAATAGCAGTGTTTTAGACCATACTGTCAGAAGTGGAAATGAGCACTTCAGCTACATGGCAGTGTGGAATGAGGGCTGTGACTATGTAGTTGGATAATACATGGCACTCACAGACATCAGCAGTCTAAACAACGTTACTATCTTCCCTTAGTGATTTTCTAAAGCTGATTCAATCCAGTAGCTATATCAGCACAAGTCAGGGTGGCAATGAGGACAAAGAGATGGGAAGAGGTGACAGACCTTATCAGGAAAGGATAGAAACTGTTTCAGCCAGTATAGCTACATATCGGCAAATCTTGGTCTGGTTACTTGCAGTATTAGATTAAAATTGGGTAGTTGATTACTGTCGCTTGCCTTCTATCCCACTATTCCAATGGTCACTTATGTCCTCAAAGCAAAAACACCTGATCCTGTGGGTCAACTTTTGAACTGCACTCATATATACAAAATGGGCGCTGCTGAAAGAAACTTCCATTTGGAGAGAGGAAAAGAGACAGGAAACTACAAAACGGTTTAGTCAGAAGTGGAAGAGAAGTTTTTCCTATTACTGTCAGACCCATTTTAGGAAGTTGTTGCTTTCCCCATCTTTTGTTGCTACCCAAACAGTTAACACTCCGATCTTTACTTGCTTGTTTTCTGGTGATAACCATAAGAAATTTGGACGTTAGTTGTGGATGAAAAACGTCACTGTAAGAAAAATCTATGAAAGTTACAACAACATGTTAGAAAACACATATTTATATTTAAAAACATGTAGTAAAACACAGTAAGCTATGTAAGACGAACCTGCAACATCTTAGCTGATTCATTCAAGAAATCCTCCACGCTCTGATTTTCAGGGTTAAATTTGTTAAGCTGTTGTACTATTACTGCAATATGTTTTCCATGGCTGACCATCTTCACCATGGAGAATCCTATAAATATAGTAAATCATTAATTTTTCATGCCTCCTTCAGTTGTAGCATAATGTATGTTGATAGGCTCATAGAGAAGTATACTGCAGTAATGTAGAAGAGAACATTTAGGTCAAGCTTTCAAAATCACAGTTACTCAGAACAGCTAACAGGAGAAATGAGAATACAGTACAAACGTCAATAAAATAGCAGACATAATTACATATTTCTTATTCTGCAAATGTCTCAAAAGATCCTTAGGATGATACCTAAAATGATTTCTGTATCAGGTTATTTGACGAGGTATAATTTAACATAATATTTGAGAAAAGCAAAGGATTTTTGCATGTGTGCAATACAGGTCCTATTTAATGCATTGCTCTTCACAGTGAGATGCAATTGAAAGCAAAAATTTAGTCCTAAATCTTATCACATGTTGCTATTAACAGGCTGTTTTCCCAAAATAACAAAAGAATAGGACCAGAGACAAATTATAAGGCAATGTGGCAGTCGGTCAGCAAGCTGGGCAGCAATCACAACACATCAGTAGTCTAGGCCACCGTCAAGCTTTTTGAAGCACAGCAGTTGGGTACTTTTTATGCTTGATGCTTTGTTTGTGAAATGACTGGATTATATCTATCTCGAATGATGTCTTACTCATACACATGAGAGTCTGCAGAACTGGCTACCTTGATTTTAATATTCATATGACAAGAACTATGTTTTATACACATGCATATGTTTTTGTGTAGGAAAGACCAATGACCGGGGTGAAAGTCATTAATCTGGTTTAGCAACGGAAAAAATGAGCACAGAAGTCATTTTGCATTTCGAAAATAAAAAATATATTTTTGAAAATCATTCTTGTATTTTATATATCATCATATTCTGATGTTAAATAAGAATGCTTGATCAAAATGATTAATTCCCACTGTGATAAAGATAATTAATTGATTTTTTTACAAAGAAATCAAAACATTTCCAGATACAGTGTTTTTGCACCCTGCCTTTCAGCACTATCATACTCAATAGCCCAAACAGCGCTTTTAATTACTAATCTCAAACTGCTGAAAAAAAAGAGTTTGTCTGGGATTATGCTCAATATAGGCATTTAGTTACCCAGTATGATCAAGACAAAATGTCCAATTAAAAAAAGAAGTCCAGCAAAACAGGTCTGGGTCATGGTAAGGGATGGCATATAAAAAAAGAGGTGCTGCTGTGTCTCTCTGTCACGGGAGGAATCACCATTTCTCCCTTCCTCTGAGAAACATGATCTGTTTCTCTGTACCTGCCAAGGTTCTTACACTCACAAGGGATTTTGGATAAGGGAGAGAGTACTCTGTACTCATTTGGGCTGAATCATAATTCAGGCTCTAACAGCTCTACGCCAATGACAAATATATTTTCTTCTGGCATAGTAGAAATGAGTTTGAGCTCTCATGCTCTGTACATGTTGATATTCACCCCTCCCCTCCAGATAACAACCGTTAAAACCAAAAACTGGAATATGACAACTAAGACATACAGTAACACCTTGAGAACTCTGTACACGCAGGGGTTCTTAATAGAAAAAACTTCACTTGCGATTGTATTTAAACAAACAGCTACTATTAACATCAATGTTTTATAATATACACATCAGGAATAAAATGCTTTGTGTTATGACATGCGCCCGTAGTTCCACATAGCCATTTAGGAGACTATTCTAATTGCTACGTACAAAAATATGTATTATGTACAAAATGGTAGAAACTTTCTTCCATTATCAGATGTAGAATTTCAGTTAAAGGAGGCAAGAACCTGACTTAGCCTTATTTTACAATGGAGCGTGGATATATTTTGAAAGCAATTACACAGGATAAGACTGGCAACAACTGCAGGGAATAGTTTCAATAACCTGAAAGATTCCTTCAGGTTTTACACTGGCTCCTACGTTCCTGGCCTAGAAAGACTGTGATTGCATTTTCCTCTAATGAAAGGCATCCTTCTTAAAGAGAGGGCTGAACTAAGCCCCCCTGCAAAATTCAGTCAGGTCAAGTAGCTATTGCTCAAAATGGTATAGGTGTTTCTCTTGGCTGCGTGCTAGAAAAAGAGACACCGAATACAGGGTACAATTGTCCCAAAGGTTACATCCTGCCATTCTCATTTACTCTGGACTGTTCAGCATGGCTGACTGTCACCTGAGCACGGCAGACAGCAGTTCTTGGCACAGGTCCTCTTTTCAGCAGATTCCTCCCTTAAGGCAGCAAAACATGAGATGGAAAACACTCACCCTGCGCAGCTACAGCTTGGATCTTATGTTAATTTTAATTTGCATGTACTTCAATGTTTTGCGCTGCGTACCTACTACAAATATTTTTGCTGACATATGTGTTTGGTTTTGGTTTTTTTTTTTTGGTGGAAATATCTTGTGGAACTGTACAATGAAATATTCACCGTACAACACCGTCTGCAAGTAAGTTGTATTATACTTACCAGATAGGTAAGCCGAAGGATGACATAGGCTGGCTACTTGCCCAAAATGACAACAGATAACAAAAACCCTGGGAGCACAGCCCAGCAGCCCTGTCTGCAGTGTAACACAGGCCCCACTGATCTTTTCTACTGGATGTACAGGCACCTAATAAACGAGTGAAGTAGTTATAAGCCTGCCCAGGGCACCGGACGCTTTCTGCGTGCCGCACTCATCAAGCGTTTTACCCATTTTTGATTTCGAAGGTGTCATATAGGGCTACAGCCACCTGGCCGCCCACGGACGCCGCTGAGGCCGCCAGGGTGCGACACCCCGGCCCGATGCCTGAGGTAAACGCGCGAGCGCGCAGCGGCCCCTGCCCCCTCGGCCCAGCGCTGCCCGGTCCCGTACCTGGCTGCCTCCGCCAGCCCGGGCGGCCGCCGCCGTCCCCGCCGGAGCCGGCGGGACCCTCCAGCCGCAGAGTCGCCGCTGCGCCCGCCGGCGGCGCGGCTCGGCTCGGCCC
>VZSF01008977.1:0-58121 GCA_013398295.1 Chionis minor | reverse complement strand
GTGAGGTCAGCGCAGAGCCGGGGGGGATGGGGGGGGATGAAGTGTCGGTCCCGCTCGTTTTGGGATGGGTCCCGCCGGCCGCGGTCCGCGGCGGTTCGGCTGGGGGAAAGGCGGGGGACGCCGGGGGTGTGCGCGGCGGCGGAGCGGGCGATCGGCTCCTACCGACGTGCGCGGAGCGGCTGGCCCGCGGCGGGGGGGAGATGACAAAGCAGAGCGTGTGCCGTGGGGCTGGTGTGGTGCCGGTGGGACCCGGCGGGAGGGCGGCCCCGGGGGGAGCGGGGCGGACAGGGGGCTCTCCCCGGCTCCGGGGGCGCTGCCGGCGGTGCGGGGACGACGCCGGCACCGGGGAGCCTCCGCAGGGGCTGCGCAGCGGCCGGCGGGCACCGCAGCGCGGAGGCGGCTGTGCCTCACCTCGGTGAGCGCTTCTTCCCGGCTCGACTGCCCGCGGCTGGTGCTGGGGCTGGCGGGTTCGGGCGCTCCTCTGCCGCTGTTCCCGCGGTCTGCGCGCACCTGAGAACTTTTTAAGTTTTAAAAAAACCCAATAAAATAATAATAATACATTGTTGAATGGTGCTCTGTAGGTGTATATTTTCTGCCCTTTTGGCGTTGAAATTTCTTGGAAGGAATCCAAGAATCATAGCTTGCTTTGCAGTGAAATTATCGTCTTCTGGCACGAGTTAAATAACTGTCTGGAGAGTGATCTTGTCTCACGTGTGATGTTCAGATCCTATATGAAGGGCATTACCGCTTTGGAACATCTACAGCATCCTTTTTTGTCCAGGCATTACAGCAGGCACTATCGTTACTTACTTTATGAAGTACTCGGTTTAATTTCTGTCCCCGTTTGTCACTACCACCCGTTTTTTTCTTACGTTTTAATTTCAGTAATAGTGTTAAGCCTCATTTTCTTTCTAAGCCTTCCATGCACACAGTTCTTTTTGTCGAATTACAGCCAGTATGCTGGGCTTTTTTTTTTAAAAAAAAAAAGTCAGCGTGATACTGCAAAATAAAAGTTCATATTGTGCTGGCTCTGTGGATTTTGCATGTAGTCATAACCCTGGTGAGCACTGTTGAAGAACATGTACTTGTCTGATACTGCTGTTAATAACTGAAAGGAAAATAATTTAGAGATGAAGTAAACTGAAATTGCAGTAACAAATTAGAGGGAGCTTTCAGTCAACTTTATTATTTGTTTATGTTTTATACCAAGGAACAATAGAGGTGCAGTTAATGAACAAAAAGAAATATTGGTAATCTTAAATGCAGAAGAAATAATTGCTAATACAGTTTTTGTCACTTTAAAAATCAAAACTAATTATATTCCACATCAATTTTTTTTCTAATGGAGACTTCATCCTTTTATGATAAAACTTACTTTGTTAACGTACTGTTCCTGTGTTGTATGCTGTACGTTCAGCGTGTGAGTCTGTATCAAGCAGCGTATGCTTGTATTTCTGTGGGACTTTTCTATGGGTAAAGGAACTTTTCCAAGCCTGTGGCATGACACTGGGCCTCATAAATCAGCAGCATCTATTGCTGTTAGTTTAAAAACAGCACTGTATCCTTTTTGCTGTGTATTTATACTTTCCCTGTGAATACTTGTTAGTTTCAGTAGCTTACTACCTACTTTTTGTACTCCTATTCAGAATTGGCTGTTGTTGAGTTATAACAGTCCGTGTTCCTTCAGAAACAAGCATTTTTTTCTGATGTGCCTATTTAATTGGTATGGATACTATAATTAAGTTTAATACGCAGAAGTTTGAATAGTGCTTATTTGGCGGAAGTTAGACGAAGGAGTTCATGTTTAGGGACTGTAACTTTTCTGGTTATGTACTTGCTCTCCTATTTCAGCAAGGGATCCTTAGGATTTCCTCCCATAATGTTAGTAGGTTTCACAGTCTATTTTGAAATGGTTTTGAATACAATGTATTTTGAAGGTTACTTTTTTGAATGTTTATTCTGGTGGGGGCTATTGCCATTAGTGACTTCCGTTGCTTAGTTGTAATCCTCTGTTAGGTACTACAGATGCCCGATACATTTTATCAGTTAGATTTTGCAATAACACTGCTGGGGAACGGTTCTTCTGAAGTATTCCGGATCCTACTATCACATAACAGGACTTCTGCATGGCGGCAGATTTTAATGCTGCTGGGCATTGGGCCTACAGCTTTGATTGCCATTTGGAGATACTTTTGAAGGCGGGGAGGGGGATGACATCAGAGCACAGCAAATTTACGGTACAGCCCATTCAGAAACCTGAACGTATGATTTAGCTTAATCCCGGGGGAACCATTTAATAATTCTTCCTAAAAAAAAAAAAGCCCCAAAATATGTAAATTAATTCATCTTAATCTTTGTAAATGAGGGAGATGAGGAAATGGAATAGAACAGATATTGCTTAACAAGACGGAATTACAAAACTATCAGGATAACCATCAAGTTCTTGTAAAATGCAGGGACCTGCATCTAGACAGGGATATTTACTTGGTAGCTGCTGCATCTCTGTCTGAACATAGCAAGGGTGGGAGAGAGGAAGTGACAGTCTTGACTAATGTCGTGAGCACGTCACAAGAATGGCATGACTTTCCTGGATCCTTGTGCAGTCAGTGCTCTTCCTGTGCAGCCCTATTCGTCAGGTATGCTGATATACCAGATTTTAATAAGCCATATCAAATGCCAGTGGTAGAGGTAACCAGAGAATGAAATAAATAGCAGTGATGTGATCCATATAGCTGGTAGGAGGCAGACTTTTAACTGATGTATTAGAGACGGAGCAGAGATGAGATTTTTGCTTCCAGCCTCCTGTGCCACTTTGTTATTTAATTTTTAAAAATATTTTCTGTATAATCTGTTTGCCCCTTTTGGGGACTGCAGATTCAGTGTGTTAAGTTTTGGAGGGGGGTGGTGTTTGCTTTTGAACCAAGAGAAAATGTCGAGGAGTGATTTAAAGCATTAGTGTTCTTGAATTGCAGCACGCTGGTGAAATGATAGTTACTCTCTGTGACCTCCTCAGGACACTGCAGGCTTCCCAGGCACTACCTCCTTTCTGAGGCAAAGAACGATTCCTTCAAAATATTTGTCTGTGTGCACAGATATAATAGAAATATTTCCTGTCACTTCTGGGAATTTCTTATCTTGTACCTTCTGCTGCTGGCGCATTCCACAGGTGTCAGGTCAGAACCTGTTCCCGGGCAGATCTGAACATCCAGCAAAAATACAGAACTGGAATGCTTTTGCAGTTTTGAAATGCTTTTGATATCCAAAGTATTCTGAATAATTTCTGTGCTTAAATCTAGAGACTAGCTTGAAAACACTGTGGGTTACTAGCTCACCAGGGTAGCTCTTTTGAATTGAGCTCAAGTTTATTGATATTTTGAAAGAACTATTGAGTGTTTGGTTTTGGTGTTTTTTGGGGGGTGAGGGGGGGAGTCTGTCTCTAACCACAACTTCAAGATGTTTTTAATCTGTTTAGCATAACAGACCAAAACATCTTCAGTATATGTTTATTTTTCATATTTTTATCTTTTAAAAATACTGTGTATTTTGGGGTTACATCTATGAATCTGAATAAATTTTTACCTAGGGAACAAAAGCCAAGGAGTATGTTTTTTTTCATGAGATCTCACCCTCTTTTTTTGATATTTATTTCAGTTGCGCATTCACTAACCTAATTTTTTGCTCCTAGTTTCTTTTGCATAGTAAGAGAATGTAAACTTGTGGTAAATGTTGAAGAATTGCTTATGTTCCTATAATTCACACAAAATTTGTAGTCATTGGTAGTAAAGATACTGTTTTGTGAATGCTTTGTCCCAGTTAAATGATGCTCACAAGGCTTGCATAAACCTGGAGGTTTTTTAGGATTTTTTTTTTAACATTCCTCTCCTCTAAGATTGACCAAGGTACAGCTGTGCTGTAAGTGTCTGTTTTAAAAGGCCGCGTAACTCCCATGGAGATGTGAAGATAGGTTTACTGAAATGTCTCCAACTTGTAGCTAGGAGTGGACACTTACTGACAAGTAGGTGCTCAGCAGACCTCTTTCACATGCTTCAGGGATTATGTATCTTCTCACTTGGAGTGCTTGGAGATGCTGAGAATTGTAGTTGCCATCTTCCTGGGTGTTTGTTTTGAAGTACTTCTCGATTCTTTTTTAAATCTGATCATTACTTTGTGTAGCTGGATTAGCAGATACATCTTCCAGACAAGAGGGTCTTGCTTCCTGTTAACTGTGTTTCTGCAATGGTGCTCTCTGACCAAAAATAACATTTAGAGATAAGTGGAATGGCTGGTACTTGGAGAAGTCTTGTTTCTGTGTTTTTGCATCGGGCCTTTCTCTAACTTTTTAGGGGTCTTCTTACTAAGGTACATTTTAAGAAAGTAAGCCATAGCTAGTAATAATAGTTGCTAATAATAGTTGTTAAAGGACTTTGAACAAAAGATAGGTGTGCTAATTTAAGGAAGGCTTTAAAACAAGAGATAGTAAATGGCTATCTTGGAAGAAGTTCCCATGCAAGAAAGAAGAAAAAGCATTCCTAGGGGACCAAGAGCAATGCCCTAAAGTAGAAAAGTGAAAGCCAATGGCAAAAATAATTCAGTTACGTCTAGGAGTTCTGCATTACTTTACACAAGAAGTGCTTAAAAAAGTCATAGGTGAGTGTTGAACATTAAAAGCTGCACATAAGGTAATCTCTCCTAGCAGTGTTGTCAGGGGTGCTTAGTGGTAGAACTGACTCGAAGAAGTAAAAGATGGGAAATACAGTAAGAAAGAGTCAAAACTTTTTTTTAAAGGAAGAGAAGAAACGTGTTTGTAGGAATTTTTGTAGGGAAAAAATTGATTGTAAGTAGAAAAATAGGAAAGGGGTCTTTAAAGATTGATAGGAGTTTGAACTTTAGAAGAATGTAAGATAGTAAAAAATTAGTCATCTATATGCTTAACATGCTGTAAAGAGCATTTTTAAAGTTGGGTTAGTAGAATGAGAGGCAAGAAGAGAGAGAATTATTTTAAGCAGTGTTTCGATGGATGGAAATGGTCAGAAATGAAAAAGGATGAAGCTACTGGAGTAGCCAAGCAATTATTGAGACTAGTTTTGTGGCAGTAAAAGAAAAAGGATGACTTTATAGTGACAAGTAGCAAGCAGTTAGCATCATATATTAGCTATGATTTCCAAATCTTAAAAGTGAAGGATTTGCTCTTCGCAGAAGAGAACTAGAGCAAGTTCAGTCTTGGGAAGAATGTCTTGGAGAAAACTACTTGAATGACGAGTGAAAGAAGAAACAAATGCTATTTGTAGCATAAAGCTCATTTTTACTGGTGCCATACAGGAATCGAAGCCTTTGGGCACAGCAGTTTGTTAATAAAAACTTGCTATTTAATGGAATATTTATATTAACATCTAATGACTTTCAAAGACAACAGAATGAGGAGTTTTTCTTACTTACTGATAACAGTCCTGAGAAAGGCAACTTATAAATCAGCATACGTTATTCAGTTTTAGTTTTGCATACTGTGTTGCTTCATTTTAGAAGCACCATCTAGTGGTTTGAACACAAGCATAGAAACTAATAATTCTTCGCTGTTTTATTCTAGCTCTGCAGCTGACTGAAGATAATTACCTGCAATCATATTGTTTCTTAGCCTTTATTTTTACCCACATCTGAAAAAGGAAAGTAGGTAACTATTGCAGTTGTGTGTTAAGAGAATTGCTTGGCTGCTCTTAATTACTGTGATGTGAGAGAAGTACATACACCTTGCAAAATTATTTTTTATGTGAATTACTGTGAGCGGAGTCATAGTATATCAGATCAAAGGTCCATCAAGCCTGTTGTGATGTCTGGTGGTTATCTCTTTCTCTATGTCCTGTAACAGATGCCTAGGGAAAAAAGATGAGATTAATAGAAACTGATATTTCCCCTGGGCTTTCTTTTAAACTTATGGCAGTCTGCAGCATAGGAGTTTGCTCTGAGCTGCAGACGATACCCTTGTAATTCAATAGCTTGTGAACATTTTTCCTTAAAATGTCTAATCATTTTTCAATTCACTTATACTTCTGGTCTCCTTAATGACTACTGGCTTCTCAGTGCTTAAAGCTGAGTTTCATTGTGGTGAGGTAAGCATTTTCTTTCTAAACTTTTTCAAGCAGCCATTGGTGCGACCTAATGTGTCCCTTGTCCTGCAAACTGTCTTCTACTCTTTATCTTGGAAACTTGATTTGAATGTTTAGATTCTGTTCCTTTCCTCCCCCATCTGGTGGTACTTCCCGAAATTTAGAAAAAAAATACTTTTTAAAGATCACAATGCATTCTTCCTAGATTATTTTGAAGAATGACAAAACAAAAAACTGAAAAAACCTCCCTGTCAAAAGTACCCTGTGCATTGGATCACAGAAGAATATTTTCTTACTGAACTAACTGAAAAATAAACAGTGCCAATACTTTTGTGCTTCATTTAACTGCTTTAATAGTTATGATGATCTACTTTTATGGCAGTTGTACTAGCAACATTCATTTACATTTTTTCATTTAAAACTATTTTTAAATGATGATGTTAAAAATAAATTAATTGAAGGCTGAGTATGTTTGTTTGGCTCATGTCTGAAGATTGACCAACCTTCATAGTGCATGTGAAAGAGCAGGTTTCTCCAGCTTGGTCATTTTACTGGAGGATGCTGCTAAATTGCAGTCTGTCTTACCTGTTCTCAGCTGAGTGTTTTCATCTTGAAAGCACAGAATATTCCAACTTTTTATTGTATCTAAAATTACAAGCTGAGGATCATTGGTATAATGACCGTATGCCACCTGCTTGCGTTCAGGAATTGAACTGCTGCCTTCCATGCTAGCTGAAGCTGTTGAATCCTGTAAACTCAAGCTATCCCTAAGTCAGCTAAAGCAAAGCAGTTAACCTGTGTCTCATGGATAGCTCAGTGTAATGGAATGTGGTTTTCCTTTGAGGCAGTGTCAGCTGCCTGCTGTTTGAAAACAGGTGAGTGACAGTTGTTGTAATGCATTTTATAGAGGTCTAGATTTAGGGTATAGGAAAGAGTGAGTTTTTGGGAGAGAGAGAATGTTTGAATAACTTACTGAAGGCAGGAAGGCTGTATCTTTCTTTATACCTTGCTGCTATAAGCAGAAGGTCTTGCTCTTACTTATTTATTTTGATGATGTGGGTCAGAGTTATTACATCCTGTCAGTGTGTTTATATTCTACCCTGTAGGCTGCAGGGCTTTTCTTCTTTACTCTCCAGTAGTCAGTGACTTTTTTGCATTATTTCCTCAGGCCTCTAGCCTAGCAATTGTTCTTGATCTTTCTGATCCCATCGGTGGTGGTTCTTGCTCAGATTCCTCTACATTCACCACCCTCTTGTCCCTGTAGTATTAATGCTTTTGATCCTGTTTAGCAGTAAGATGCCCTGAAGAGCTCATTGACAGGAACTGAGTTACGAAAGGAAATAGGATGCTGCAGTGAGGCTACAGAAGTGCGTAACAATCTACAGCAAGGACAGTTGACCTCTGAGAGCATCATGTAGGGACTGCCTCTACTTTGCTCTCTTTGTAGGCCATAAGCTGATTTTTCTTTTCTCTCACATGGCCTTTATCCATACTTAATAGCCATTCGGAATGATTTACGTAAGAGTGAGCATCGTGTCAGTTCCATGTACGCCGTGCTGAGTGAATGAATGAAGGGAAAGCAAATGGGGAAGAGGACACTCAAGGGGAGAGAGGTGAAGAAGGTAGAGTGGAAGAAAATGCTTAGCATAAAAATGTAAGAAAAATAGTTTGAGGGAGGAAAAAGGGAGGATTACTCTCCTACTCTTTCAAAATGCCTGCTCTTTATTTTGAAATGGGACACAGGTTAATTTAAGTTGTGGTGATGTTTATGCTGGAATGTGTTAATTCCTGCCATTGACTGGCACTTTGATCTCTGAGAATTATAGGTGGTTGAAGCTAAACTAACTGGATGCTCAGGGTTTTCTGCATTTCTGCTTTGCATTCCTCTAATTTTTACCTTTGTTTGTAAACCACCGTAGGAAATGTTTCCTGATATTCTGAAAGTTCATCAGATGTTCAAACCCCCAATTTGAGGTTATTGTTTCCTCCCATTAAGGGACCTGAGCGTGAAAGGGGTCTTGCATATTTGTCTAAAAGAGGCTTGCGGATGTTTGTCATCTAGGAATCCCTTTTAGGAGTGGTATGGGCTCTTATATCCCTGCCTCTTTCTCTAATTCTCCTTCTGTAAGCACCAGTCTCCTGTCAGAAATTTCACCTTGCTGTCTTGGTCCAGTTGTTGGGAGTTTTTGTGCTCTTACCATACAAATAAGAACGTATCCACATATACGCTTCCTATAACACCCTCCAAATCTTCTCAAAGCAGTGTCTACTTCTACTTTATTTCAAGATTCGTGTATATAGAGTGTCTGCAATGCTGAACACATTATATAATGTTTTTTAAAGGATTTTTTTTATAAAGCTGGACTAATATACCTGATCTAGTCAAGAGCCTTACAAAAATACCTTGGCACAATTGAAATAATGTCATTTTTATAGCACAAGATGAATGGAAGCCCTTGTAGAATAAGAAACGGTTAGTATGATGTAAGGAGCAGGAAAAAATGTAAAGGGCTGTCAAACAAATCTCATCTTGAGCCCATGACTTATTTGCTTTGTAGTTAAAGGAGTCTTGCGGGTCCTCCCTGAGGTGTAAGAGATGAAGTGGAAATGGTAACTAGGTTTTTCTGTGTCCCTTGGTGATGACTGGTGCGTGTTCATCCTTGAGCATGGTGCTTCTGTTGTTGCACGAGTGTAGATCCTGTAAGGACGTGTGGTGCCATGGGTGAAACATATTGCATTCTTGTAAATGTACACATAGGCTCTGTTGGGTGGTTGTAAAGAGCTATTAGAAAGTTTTGCATTGATTATTCTTTAAGTCTGTTTCTGTTTGGTGTCTATGCTTCTTGTGGTGAGTTTGGACAGATCTGTTTTGAAGATTACAGGTAGCAGTGGGTTCTTGCAAGGAATGAGTTTCCTGTGTACCTCATAGCTATCTTAAAATTTTTGTATAAAATTGAGCCTAAGAATGTTATGTCATGATCAGCAGCAAATAATTGGAGGGCAGGTTATTTGATGTGCCTCGTTAAAAAGTGCATATAGTTTACTGACAGGTGTTCAGTGGTGTAATTGTTAATTTGGCTAATTTATTCTTTATATTGGAGTGATTACTCAGCATTTTCTTCAGAACTGATGTGTTCACACTGGAGACTGGTTTCAGGTGTTGTGGGGGGTGTTTTGGATGTATTTTATGGAAGGGCATTGTTTGTAGTTTTACTGTATTTTGATAATTTTTTTTTGCTAATTGTTTTGTCTGAGCAGTTGATTGAGTGTATTTGAGGAGGATGAATTATATCCAGAGCAAATGTTATCAATTTCAGTAAGACTGGTTTTTGATTTTTATGGAGTTTGGTTTGTGGTTTTTTATTGTTGTTTTCCTTTTTTTTTTTTTTGCTTAGGCTATATCATACTTATTTGTGTCCTGAAGTTTTGTTCACTCTTTGCCATGGCTTCTGTTTACCTATCAAAGACATTGCTTCCCTCTAGAGTTTTTTTGGGTGTTCTGTACATACTTGCTCCAATTTTTTTTGCTGTCTTGATTTCAGTCAGTATACTTGACAAATACTGTAGCTGATATAAGTGGTGACAGTAGGAAGACAGGTACTGAACTGGAAAGGCAGTAGGCTTTTTCCTCCACTTCTCTCACTAGAAGAGGCAAGGAAGCAAGGCTTGTTATTGGACATTTATCGTTATTTCAAAGCATAATTTCTCATAATTTTGAAAAGATACGTTTAGAAATAACCAGACAAAAAAATTAATCGGCCACAGTATTTCCTTTGACAATTAGTTTCTTTAAGAAAGCCTTAGCCTTAGGTTGTATCTATTTTTCAGTTGATTTCTTCTTTTCCTATTGAACTTTGAGAGTTACTGTTTGGCACTTTCATAGTAGACAGTGCTGTGTATAGTTGATAAGAAACCAATAAGTTAATGCTAAAATAACTCATACCTCTGAATTCTAAAGTATTTTTAGGTATGGAACTGTGATGCAACTTTAAAAAATGAATACATCTTTAAAAAGCCATGATGTGCTTTTCAGTATAAAAAATGCAAATAATGTCTTACTCTACTTTAGAAATGTTCTGTTAATTTCTTGATGTAATATGTGTGTATCACTCTAAGTACACATATATAGCCCACTGTTCTGATGTTAACAAATAAAGGTACATTGAAAGTGGATTGAAAGTGCAGAGTTGCTTTTGTTCCCTACATGAGAGGTAGTCCATTGTTTAAACTCAGCTGACTTGATTGGTGCTTGATAAGCTTCTTGATTAGTTTAGAAAAAATGTGTATCTGATAGGTATTAGTTCATGCTTTTTGAAAAAAGATAAACCTTGTAAGACTGCCATAAATAATACTTCAGGAATGCTCCTGAAGAGTTAATAGGTGACAGCCTTTCTCCTGGAAATGTTAGTTTCCTTGTAAGAAAGCTAAGCACAATTTTTGCTTAAGCCTGGAGTCATTTGGTATCAGTCAGGTCAAGCAATGAAATGCTGTGAGGTTGGTTCCAGCTCTTTTTATAGTTATTTCTCTCTCTCTGTCTATATATATCCGTGTGTGCCTGTGTGTTGTGGTCCAAAACTTGTGTATCATCTATGCATCTTTCCAATACAAATAGTCATTCTTCCTAGCTTTCAAATGGTTGACTGAGGCATGAAGGTGAGATGAGGTTATTCACTGCCAAGGTAAGTGAGGTTAATTCAATAGCCAAACTAGCCAGTAAAGCCTAATTTAGGGGTTTCTTAGCCATTTTATTCCTCATTTCCCCATTTCTTCCCGTCCACTACGTCATATGGGATTATTTTTCCTTTTAGGTTACACTGCAAAAACATTTTACAGCTGAAGCAGTGGGCCAGATTGTATGTACTTTGCTATTCAAAGATTGGAGTGCAGCTCACTGTTGCCATATGTTAAGATTCACTGTCCAACTCTTGCTTACAAATGAGAACATAAGGGAGATAGGTAATGGTGATTTTCAACCGTTAATTAGTCATGTTTAAACCAATGCCTCTCTAACCATGCCTCCAGTCAGTTCTGTCTGTTTTATCTCCCCCTTGCGGTAAAATCACTGCTCTATGTTGACATGTAAAGCTGCAACGTTTTTTTGAGTTGTGTGAAATAAAGGTGATGATGTGCTAAATGCCGTGTAATAAAAAAGGAATTAGAAATGTCTCAAGTGCTGGCATCTAGGATATATATATAGGTTTTGCAGTGTTGGATAAAAGTTTTCTCAGTAATAAGTCTGTTTTATAGTTACTCCATATCACGAGTCTGGTTACTAAGGTCTGTTACTGTATACTGTTCATGACTCTCTTTTACTGTGTATTAGGCAACTTTTCTATGATAACCTATATCTTTTGTAAAGTACTGTAAGATATGGTCAAATGTATTGGTGCAGAAGTGATCCCTTCAGAGCAAGGGGAGATGTATCCATATGACTCCTATCACGAATTTTTATGTGCTGTCCTTTTGAATTTTAAGTCAACCAAGACAGTACTGAAAGTGCAGAAATGCTGCTAGTGTACTGCTGGTGCTTCAACTTCTGGCCACGTGTTCCTCTCTTAACTCCCTGCTGTTGGTATTGGAAAATATGTGGCTGTGTTTTGCATTTGATCAGCTCTCTAGTACAGGTGGAAATTTAACTGCTGTTTTATATAAGTTTGCAGAATTAGTTGTCAGCTTAATTGGGAAAAGGGGCAACATGAATTCCTCATTTGGTGGCTGCGTGGTCATTGTATTATCTTGTACCAGCCATGGAGTTGCATCTTTAGTGTCTTTAGTGATTGTGTCTTCTGTTGTATTCATAAATAATGGTGAAATGAATCCAAATTGTACCTATTCTATTGCTCTTTCTTTTGTATGAAAGGTGTTCATTCCTGTAATGCAGAGAGCAGTGTGAAACCCACGTGAAGTCACGTGGGGCTGAGAGTTGGACTTCTGATTCAATTCTTTACCATAAAACAGGCTCACTCAAAGTTATTTTTAGCTGACATTAAGGTGCAGGCCATGTATAAAATGATAATGCGAGTAATCTTGCAGTGACAAAGGCACAGATATCATTTGCTGGAAGCAAAACCCTGCAGAAGTAGGGAGGCAAGACAGTGAGCTATGAAAGGGCAGGGGTTTTGCATTCTTGAACTATTTGACGCTTTGAGCTAGCCGTTCTTTCCAAAGAGAATTGTGAAGGTACTAAAGTGTTTGGTTAATGCTTTATTGTGTGTTTGGCATATCTGTTCTCTGTTTCGAGTTCATTATATGAATTGTCAAACCTAGAACTTGCTAATTTGAGGCTTGGAGCCAGTAAAGTGAAGGATCAGCTAATTACACTATTTCAACATTTAAAAAAAAAAACTAATTTCAAAGCCTTTAAAAGCCTTTCCTCTGTTTAATTTTCATCAGCTGGCTCAGAATGAATATATTTAAATGGCAGTATTGTTAGATAAGGTAACATTTTTCACTGTGTGCTTACTGGAATGAGATTGAAAAAAGCTGTAAGAAAGGGGAGAAGTACAAATTCTTGTTAAATTTAATTTTAGCTGAGAGGGATTTTCTGTCTGCAATTTGCTTAGTTTCAAGCTAGCATATAAAACTTCTGCAGTTCTAAATACAAAATTATGATCTAGGGTACACAAGTAGAGGTGCTTTTTTATGTTGTGCGTTCCCACCCCTCAAGAGTAAAGCACTATCTGCAGGAACTACTGCATTCTGCGCTGAGTGTGCTTTATAGTGGTGTTGAGTGGTCACAAACAGCTAAAACCTTTGCTGTTTTTGAGGTCCTACTCTTCAAGCAGCAGAAGTTTCTTCTAGGGAGGTTATTTGCTTACGCAACTTAGGAGTAATATGGTTGATGATATTACAGTATGTGTTTCCATATCTATGTCTCTACTTTGCCCAACCACAGTCCATTAGATCCGTGTGCAGCAACTGGGTATTTCATATCTTAGGTGCAGGAAAAAGGCAATGTTATGGAGAAGTGCCGCCTTCCTAGGTGGTGTTCCCACTCACAACACCTTCTGTTGGTGGGGGGAAATAATTTTTTTCAATTCATATCACCTTTCTCTCTGGATAAAACAAGGTGTTAGGGGAAGTCTAATCTTAACCTGCGTTCAAAATTTTTTTTCCAAGTTCTGATTACTTCTGAAAAATCAATGAGTGGTTTGAGGAATGTGGGAATTGAATAGAAACTGTCTATAAGCAGTGTTGGAGCACCCTCTGCAGCCTTATAATAATATTTAAATGAGCTTTGTACATTTCTGTTGATAGATTAGTGGTATGAATATCCAAAAAGGAAAATTAAGTATCCAGGTGCTTTATGGGCGAGCTCTACAGGCCCATCAAAGTACACTGGTAGATCCTTAGGGAAAATAATTAATAAGCATGTTGTAGATCATTTGTGTCTATTATCCTACTATACCTCTCCTGAAAAGAAAAGTCTCAGCAGTTGCAGTAGGTTCACTGCAGTTCAGGCTGAAAAGTAAAGAATAGCATGTCCAATGGGAATTGCATGAGAATTAGTTATGTGTGATAGGCAAATTATAATGCTACTTAATAAACTGGGCAGAAAAGCTTGAGCTGTATTCCCCTATTGAACTGCTGGTTTACTGCCTTGTGATTGCAAGTTTCCATGATTTGGTAACCTACAAGTCATTTGAGAGCTCCATATTCAGCAACAGACTAATCACTGGTGTCATACTGGGACATTGGTTCAGCCAGGTTGGGAGAGTGTGTGGCTAGGTGTATTTCTAATGCTTTGGGCTTTTCACAAACATCTGGGTTTCTTCTAATCTGCTGTTGAACAGCCTGACCTTCCTTAATTTATTAGCTACACTAGGTTGCAAAATAGTGTTTTGCAAGGCATTCAAGACTGCACGACTGAGCCATGAACAACTTGTGATTTGTTTTCATAGGTGAACGCTGTTCTTAAAATACAACAGTAATTTTAGGGTTTTTTTCTATAATGTCTTAAGTGAATGCCACTGTGTATATACCACGGTCATGGCAAGCCTTCTTTGTGTTTCTTCAGTATCATTAAAAGATTCGTTCAGAATATTGTAGTGATGATAATGACAACTAATGAAGCACATGAGAATTCTCTGCTGTGTCAGAGAGCCGGGGAGAATCTCCGCCCTCCACTGGATGTGGAGGGGAAGATTGTCAACAAGGATGAGGAGAAGGCTGAGGTACTTTGCTGCCTTCTTCACCACAGTCTTTAATAGTAAAACCAGTTATCCTCAGGGTATATATATGGATTCTTCCAGGTATCCTCAGCCCCCTGAGCTGGAAGACAAGAGACGGAGAACAGGATAACCCTCCCATAATCCAGGAGAAAGCAGTTAGTGACCTGCTATGCCAACTGGACAGTCACAAATCTGTGGGGCTGGATGGGATCCACCCAAGAGTGCCAAAGGAGCTGATGGAGGAGCTTGCCAACTCTCCATCATTAATCAGCGGTCCTTGTCAATGGGGGACGTCCCAGATGACTGGAGGCTTGCCGATGTGATGCCCATCTACAAGAAGGGCCAGAAGGAGGATCCAGACAGCTACAGACCTGTCCGCCTGACCTCAGTACCAGGAAAGATTATGGAACAGTTCATCCTGAGTGCACTCGCACTCACACGGCATGGGAAGGACAACCAGGGAATCGGGCCCAGCCAACATGGGTTCATGAAAGGCAGGTCCTGCCTGACCAACCTGATCTCCTTTTATGACCAAGCGACCCATCTTGTGAATAAAGGAAAGGCTGTGGATGTTATCTGCTTAGACTTTGGTAAGGCCTTTGACACAGCCTCTCACAGCATTCTGCTAGAGAAGCTGGCAGTCCATGGCACTGACAGGTGTACTCTTTGCTGGGATAAAAACTGGCTGGATGGCCGAGCCCAGAGAGTTTTAGTGAACAGCATTAAATCCAGTTGGTGGCAAGTCTCAAGAGGTGTTCCTCAGGGCTCAGTTTTGGCACCAGTCTCCAGTTGGTGGCAAGTCTCAAGAGGTGTTCCTCAGGGCTCAGTTTTGGCACCAGTCTTGTTTAATATCTTTATTGATGATCTAGCTGAGGGGATTGAGTGCACCCTTAGTAAGTTTGCAGACTACACCAAATTAAGCGGGAGTGTTGGTCTGCTTGAGGGTAGGAAGGGTCTGCAGAGAGATTTGAACAGGCTGGATTGATGGACAGAAATCAATTGTATGAGGTTCAACAAGGCCAAGCGCCAGGTCCTGCACTTGGGTCACAACCACCTCAGGCAATGCTACAGGCCTGGGGAGGAGTGGCTGGAAAGCTGCCTGGCAGAAAGGGATCTGAGGGTCCTGGTGGACAGTCGGCTGAACGTGAGCCAGCAGTGTGCCCAGGTGGCCAAGAAGGCCAATGGCATCTTGGCCTGTATCAGGAATGGTGTGGCCAGCAGGAGCAGGGCAGTGACTGTGCCCCTGTACTCAGCACTGGTGAGGCCGCAGCTTGAGCACTGTGTTCAGTTTTGGGCACCACAGAGTAGGACGGACATTGAGGTGCTGGAGCGTGTCTGGAGAAGGGCAATGAAGCTGGTGAGGGGGCTGGAGAACAGGTCTTACGAGGAGCAGCTGAGGGAACTGGGGTTGCTTAGACTGGAGAAGAGAAGGTTAAGAGGACACCTTACCGCTCTCCACAACTGCCTGAAAGGAGGGTGTAGTGAGATGGGTGCTGGTCTCTTCTCCCGAGTAACAAGTGACAGGACAAGACGAAATGGCCTCAAGTTACACCTGAGGAGGTTTAGATTGGATATTAGGAAAAGTTTCTTCACTAAAAGGGTTGTCAAGCATTGGAACAGGCTTCTTAGGGAAATGGTTGAGTCACCATCCCTGGAGGTATTTAAAACACGGGTAGACATGGTGCTGAGGGACATGGTTTAGGGGTGGTTTTAGCGGTGTTAGGTCAATTGTTGGACTTGATGACCTTAAAGGTCTCTTCCAATCTACATGATTCTGTGATTCTGTCTGTGTAGAATTGCCTGGCTTTCAGTGATGCTATTATATCATAGCTTTCTGTACATCCCAAATGGATTTATAGCTGTGCAAAAAACCCCCAAACCAACCACAAACCATTCCAGAACTGCAGAAAGGATGAGCTTGGAAGGGACCTGTGGGAACTGTTTAGTCCATCCTGTTTTCTCAGGACCATGTCTAGTTAGGTTTTGAATGCCTTCAAGGATAAATACTCCACAAGCTCTCTGGGCAACCTATGCCACTGCTCAGTCACCCTTAGAGTGAAAAAGTATTTCCTGATGTTCAGATGGAATTTCCTGTATTTCAGTTGTATCCACTACTACTTTTGCTCTTACTGGATATCACTAAGTCAAGTCTGTCTCATTCTTCTTTCCACCCTCCCATCAGATGTTTATATACATTAATAAGATCCACTCTGAGACTTCTCCAGGCTGTAGTCCCAGCTCTCTCTGTCCTAGTATGACAAATGTTCTGAGGCCAGAGTCATCTTTGTGGCTCTTTGCTAGACTCTTTCCAGTATGTTCATGCCTGTCTTTTATCAGGAAGTCCAGAACTGGACCCAGCACTCCAGATGTCTTGTTAGTGCTGACTGGAAAGGAAGGATCACCTCCCTTTACCTGCTGACAATGCTCTACGTACTGGCCTTCTTTGGTACAAGGGCTCATTGCTGACCTGTTCTTCAAATTTGACAAAAATGGTTTTCACAATCTCTTTGAACAATCTATTGTTTTTCTTTTGTAGTTAGCTCCCTTCCAACTCTTGATGTCAGTTGCTTTTTTTCTGCAAACTAATCTTGCTGCTTCTTCTCTTAATGCCAAAGATACAAGGACAAGAAAATCTAGTTCCTAACTTGATCCATACTGAAATGGCGGTGTTTGTGTTTTGGGCTCTTTCCACCTCCCTGTCTTAAATAAGCTGTCTTTTTTTTTTTTTTAACTACTTTTATGGGCTGTGTTTTTTGAAACCACCTTGTTTCTTTTCTACTCCTTCTCTAAGTTTGAGTTGTAGATCTTTTATAAAGCTTGATAGGCAGGGATTCAAGTAAGCGAGAGTGTAGTGTGGACCAGGATGCACCTATGTGGAAGCTCCCCCCTCACCTCCCACCCCCCATTTACTAATTTAAATCAGTTTGACAGTGAAAGGCCAAATGAGCTGTCTCTGGTGCAAGAAGTGAATAGTAGCCAGCCAGGTATGCAGGAATTGAGGGGAGGATTCAGAGAAACAGGATTACTGTGTTAGCAACAGCAAGTCATTAAAGTTCATCAATGAAACTGAGTCAGCTTATTCAAATGTAAATTCTTTTCCTGCTTTCCAAAGCATTTTTTCACCTGTTAATGCAATACATGTATAAGTGGACTATATCCACACTTCATTTTTTAAAGTTGTATAGAACCAGGCCCATGGCATCACTTGAAACATACTTAGATTTTAACAGCAACTAGTATATGCTTTAAAGTTACACGAGAATTTAAACAGTCTTTATCTTAGGGCAACTTTATCTAGATTGTGTTCCTTTAGTTTGTTAATAAGAATGTCACATCAGTCACCCTGAAGAGTTGTAGTGAGGTAATGAGGTGGTTCTTCTGTCTTCACTAGACCAGTCTTGTGGTAGAAAGGAGTTGAATTGACTTCTGTCCTTAATAAACTACTGACATTTTTTCGTCCATTAACTTATTGTCTTTTCCAAGCTTACAAATTTATGCTTTATGTGTGTCTCCTCCTGTATCTTTCTAGGCTTCTCTGAATCTTCTTGCTTGCTCATCTCAGTAAAACAGTTTTTTTTGACTTTTGCTCTTGGTCCTGATGTTCTCTCTTCTATGGGGTGGTCTTTGGCTCATACCTTAAGTATTTTAAGGGAAATTTTATTTGCTACTACTGATATGAATAATATTTAGTTTTTAACATTTTATTTGATAGATATGTTTATCAGTACCAGAAAGGCGCCTTTTCCAGGACTTTTATGTTTTACCTCTAATGAGAAACTTAAAAATGATGTGTACCATCAGCAAACTTGCTGATGACACGAAACTGGGAGGGGTGGCTGACACGCCGAAAGGCTGTGCTACTGTGTGACCTGGACAGGCTGGAGACTTGGGTAGAGAGAAACCTTATGAAGTTCAACAAAGGCAAGTGTAGGCTCCTGCACCTGGGCAGGAATAACCCCATGCACCAGTACAGGTTGGGGGCTGACCTGCTGGAAAGCAGCTCTGCAGAGAGGGAGGTGGGAGTCCTGGTGGACAACAGGATGACCATGAGCCATCAACATGCCCTTGTGGCCAAGAAGGCTGATGGCATCCTGGGGTGCATCAAGAGGAGTGTGGCAAGCAGGTCGAGGGAGGTCATCCTCCTCCTCTATTCTGCCCTGGTGAGGCTGCGTCTGGAGTACTGTGTCCAGTTCTGGGCTCCCCAGTTTAAGAAGGACAGGGAACTGCTGGAGGGGGTGCAACGAAGGGCCACGGAGATGATTAGGGGACTGGAGCATCTTTCTTACAAGGAAAAGCTGAGGGAGTTGGGTCTTTTTAGTGTGGAGAAGAGAACACTGAGGGGGGGATCTCATCAATACTTACAAATACTTAAAGGGAGGGTGCCAGGAGGAGGGGGCCAGTCTTTTTTCAGTGGTGGCTAGTGATAGGACAAGAGGTAACGGGCACAAACTTGAATATAGGAAGTTCCATCTGAACATGAGGAGGAACTTCTTCACTTTGAGGGTGTCAGAGCACTGGAACAGTGCCCAGAGAGGTGGTGGAGTCTCCGACTCTGGAGACATTCAGAGCTCACCTGGATGCCATCCTGTGCAACCTGCTGTAGGCGGACCTGCTCTGGCAGGGGGGTTGGACTAGATGATCTTCATAGGTCCCTTCCAACCCCTAACATTCTGTGATTCTGTAACTTGTTAGTACTCTTCCATTGTAACACTGGGGAAATGACCATTTCTAAACCTATGGGTTCATGAACAACAAAGCACAATTAAAACCTTTGCGTTCTTCCATATTGAATGAGATTGCCTCAGGCCAAAAGCAGAAGACGATGAACATCTGAGAGATTCCCTATATATACATGAAATAACCAAAGCTATTGAATGATGCAGTAAAATGAATATATTTTATTTTTCTTGTTAAAGATGTCAGAAAGTAAAAAGGTCGATTGTTTTGAGGTTTTTTTCAGGTCCTTTATTGAGGAGGGACAGGTTTTAACAGAAATCTTTTCATATTCGGTGACTGATACTTGATTATCAGACTGTACACCTTGCAAAAGTGTTGATTCTGTTTCATTCTAAGTCTTATTGCCAGGCTTATGTGTGGGTGCATTGTGTGGGCTTATTTTTCTTTTTTTTTATGGTGAACATGAGGAACCATCAGTTTTACTGGGGAAAATTCTTATGGGAAAATAGCTTTTTTTACTCAGAAACTTTGACTCTGGGTACTTTGAATATTGCTGCATTTGCCAGTTTAATTTGTGGTCTGCTTTGGCTTCTAAAATATCTATTTGCGGCATCCTGAAGCGTTTTTTTTTCATAAGAAGTTGCACAGGCTTTAGGCTATTTTTAGAAAAGTTTTTAAAGAGAAAGTTTTCCCTGAAGAGAAAGTTATGGCTTGCTTTCTATAATAAAAGTAGCTGAAGTCCAGAGTGGAGCTATTTATTCTTGTGAATTTTTGCAGTAGAGGTTTCCAGAAGGTACCCGTAAGTTGATGCAGAAGCAATGCAAGAATTCAGCCTTTATGTAGGTAGTTCCTTTAGAGATGTTTGCATGTGATGAGACCCTGGGGCAGGGTTGCTGCTACCTCTGCCAGTCTCGTGTGTAATGTCTGTGTGCTGGTCCCATAGAGCACACCTTGAACAGCCTTATTTTCTAAACTCACAAAGCTTTAGAACAAAAGCATATTGACTTTTTCTGTCTTTTCAATTTGCAAACAGTCTGAGAGTATGTGCAATTATGTAGGCTTTACAAGAGTTGCAGGGAGGGAGGAATATTGCCTCCTTTTCTTAAGGGAAGAGGTATTGCAAAGCTATTCAAAGGCTAACTTTAGCCTAGCGAAGCTAGTCTGCTTCCCACATCGAGGAAGTGAAAGACACTTCTGCGGGAGACAGTCTGTAGCATCTGTAGTTAGTTTTTAGTGTGACTTGCCACCTAGAAGAGCTCTTCTCTCCTGTTCTGTCTGCTAACTCCTAAGCAGGGCAAGTTACATTCCTTCAAGTCTAGCTTCTGTGAATTCTCCTCTTGGAATTCCTGAAGTGAGCTGAGGAATCTGCTCTCAGCATTTGAAGTAGTATTATTTTCCCCATAAGAGGTGTTTTTCAGTTTTGCACATAAAATAATTATTTTATTTATAATATTAGGGACATTGGAGAATGAGAATGAATCATAGCAATCAGTTAAAAAATTGTGTATACCATATAGGATTCCTCCAGTTTCTGACCTTTCCTGAAGTCATATTCTTCTTTAGGAAGAATTCAAGTAAGCCTGAAAGACACATTCACAATACTCATGTTGTTTTAGTCTTTTTTTTTTCTCTTCTGACTTCATCCTTTTATCTCATGAGAACAGCATGAGCTACCCTGAATCTTTGTTTTAAAGGTATTATGGATTCCAAGAATAAAAAGAAAAGATTTGCTAAAAGAGCTCTTTTAGTAAGATTTGCCACAATTTGGTTTATGTTTGAATGCTTTCATATAGCTTTTGTAAATGGAATTTTTGTTGGTGCCAGAATGCTGCTAGTGGTAGCAACTGCCTCAAGGTGCAATCCAATTACCGTTTCAGAAAATTCACACTCTTTATAGCTTATTTTTTGTTTGAGGATTGATAAATATTGCATCTGTTTTAAGGTAACTTGGTTTAGTTGGCTGGTTGGAAGAAAATAGCTTTCCAGGATTGGAACATTGTCTTTTAAACGTAATACAATATATCTTGGCATTTTTGCAGAGAAAGTTGGAGAAAGGATTGGTTTTTTTTGTTTTCTGTCTCTAGGCATTGTTTCTCAGCTGAGCTACAGAATCACAGAGCTGTTGAGGTTGGAAGGGACCTCTGGAGGTTATCTGGTCCAAACCTTCTGCTCAAACAGGGCCATCTAGAGACAGTTGCCTGGGACCATGTCCAGGCAGCTCTTGAGTGTTTCCAAGGATGGAGACTGTGCAACCTCTCTGGCCAACCTGTGCCAGTGCTCAATCACACTCACAGTAAAGAAGTGTTTCCTGATGTTCAGAAGGACCCTTCTGTGTTTCAGTTTGTCTGTTGCATCTCGTCCTGTTGCTGGGCACTAGTGGAAAGAGCGCACATCCGTTCTTTTTGTATCCTCCCTTCAGGTATTCATATACATTGAGAAGCCCAGTCTTAACAACCCCAGCTCTCTCAGCCTTCCCTCATAGGAGGGATGCTCCAGTCCCTTCATCATTTTTGTGTCCCTTTGCTGGACTCTCTCCAGTCTGTCCATATCTCTCTTGTATTGGGGAGCTCAGAACTGGATGCAGCACTCCAGGTGTGGCATCACCAGTGCTGAGTAGAAGGGAGGTATGACCTCCCTTGACCTGCTGGCAATGCTTTGTCTAATGCAGCCCAGGCTACCATTTGCTGCCTTTGCTGCAAGGGCATGTTGCTAGCTTATGTTCAACTTGTTGTCCGCCAGGACTTCCAAGTCCTTCTCTATGGATGGCAGCGCAACTGCCCTGGTGTATCAGTCACTCCTTGCAGTTTTGTGTCATCAGAAAACTTGCTGAGGGTACACTCTGCCTTATTATCAAGATATCAATGAAGATATTAAACAGAGCTGGACCCAGTATTGACCCCTGGCATCCACCACTTGTTACTGGCCTCCAACTAGACGGCACCACTGGGCCTGGCTGCTCAGCCAGTTTTCAGTCCACCTCACTGTCTGCTCATCCAAGCTGTACATCAGCAGGTTGTTTATAAGGATCTTGTGTGACTCAGTGTTAAAGGCCTTTCTGGAGTCCAGGTAGACAATATCCACTGCTCTCCGCTTGTTGATCAAGCCAGTCACTTCATTGTAGGAGTTCATCAGGTTGGTTAAGCGTGACTTCACCTTGGTGGATCCATGCTGACTACTCCTGGTGAATTTCTTGGTGTTCATCTGCCTGGAAGTCAATTCCAGGATTAGTTGTTCCATCATTAAATTAAAAAGGTTTGTGACAGATTCTTCTTAATACCAGGAACTAGCCAAAATAACTTTTTTGAGAAAGATAGGATTGTCAGGCCCCATTCAGCATGTTCTTGATTGTCATCTCTGAGCTGTCAGCAGAGGAAAGGTATCATTGTAGAATGGCTTACATTGTAGCATGAATGTTGAGGTGGTGTGGGTTAAAGTAGTTACCAGGATTTTGTTGGGCTTCTCCTGGGGTTTCTAGTCCTCGATATATTCATTTCTATTGCTTTTGTCAGTTTAACTATAAAGTTAGCAAGGGTCTACCAATCTATTACACTCACCTTTTTGATCATTGTCTGTATAGATGAATGTCATATACAAGGCACTTTTAGACATGAGCAGCTCAAGACTCCTGCACAATTTAGGCCTTTTCCTAAAAACAAAATGACCTGAAGCTGTCTTGATTTCAGTGTTTTATAGTATTTTGCATTCATTTAACTCTTAAACCTTGAGGGTAAAATAACCATCCTGGGGAATAATTCAGATTATGCAAAGTTTCGTGATTAGCCCCTGTTGTATCCCCACTGTCTCTTCTGAACATCAGCAATGTTTGAATTTTAACTGGTATTTCTAGCAGCTTTTTCTAAAGAATTGGTGAACTCAAGCAAAAAGTTTTATGAGAATGGGACGCAAAACTTGAGTTACAGCTTGAATTAACAATATAGTAAGCCCTCAATTTGTCATATGAAAAATGCAGAAGTTTGCCTATTAGATCTGAATTAATCTGATTATAGATTGCTAATCCCAAATTTGAATACCTTTGGGACTGCTTCACTTCTGCTTTTCCCTTCAATAAATTTAGGGTGAAATGTAGTTCTGTTTTTGCTTTAGGAATGTCTTTTATCCACCTTTTTCATGAGTTTAATTTTTTTCCTGAACTACTTTAAAATGATCAGATCAGCCCTTCTTAATAAATTCAATTTCTTTAGGAATCATGGCCTATTCATTTGTCCCCACAAGACTAGATTTGCCCTAGTTTAGCGCTAAACTGTGATAAACAATTGAAAAAAAAAAAAATTTTTTTTAAATTCAGAGTGATATCCTTGTCCTCTTCCAAGTCAAAGGGAACTTTATCATTCACTTCACTGGAGGTAAAACTTTATACCCAGCTTTTGGAAGGTATTATCTGGCCTAAGATTTTCAGACATAGGTGTGGTGGTGTGTGTGTTTTGTTTTGTTTTGTCTTTTTAAAATTTTTCCTGACTAAAGTTTTTCCAATGTGACCAGGAAAAGATCAGTAACGACATTTGGAAATGTAGTCACAGGAGTAATAACTTTTCCTGTATTTGGGCATGTCTAACTAGTATTTTCTTTCTTCATTAAAAAAAAATAAAAATTGTGTGATCTACCTGCCCTGTGACTGAGCTCTCAGTAGCCTTTCTGTCCCTTATGTGATGTCCCTCATGCAGCTCACAGGAGATTTGGTGCAGCCAATTGAAGTATTTTATGATTTACAAATTTCATAGCATCAGCTAGCGTTGTTGTGATGTACAGAAACAGATTCTCCAAACTGCCACAGTGAGATTGAACAGCTTCAGTTAGTCTCGGAGGTTTTTTTCTAATAATTGACCATGTAAATCTCCTTAGATAATTAGCCTCCAGTGTAATAATTAATTTATAAAATCACTTAGTACGTAAACGGAGTGTGTATCTTAAGTGGAGGTGTCCTGGTTTGGGCAACACAGGACTAATTTCTCTTTCAGTAATTTGACTTTGAAGTAAGGTCTCTTCTAATGCTAAGGAAAACTGTACTTTTGGAAGACTCTAACATATGAATTTGAAAATATTTACTTTATAGCCAGCTGTGGTATGTGGGTTTCAAGGTCTCTGTTTTCAAGCTAGACAGGTGCAGGGATGAAGAGGAGCAAGATCTGGGCATTTGACCCAAGCTGGCCAACAGGATTATTTCATGACATGAACACCACATTCAATGTAAATTAGAAAGTTGCTGAGGAGTTTTCTCTCTTCCTTGATGGCTGGGATCCTGAGAACTTCTTGCCCCGCTGCTGGACCCCTGAGGCCTTCCCTTCCCTTCCTGCCGAAGCCGCAGCACTCGCAGTGTCTGACATTTGCTGTCCACTGCTGGGAGCGCACAGCTTCCTACTGATAGAACTGACTGAGTATAATTCTCGTACATTTTATATTGGTATTGTTGTCGATATTGGTTATTTAGTATTGTTAATGTTAATTATCTAGTCTTATTCTATTAAATCTGTTTATAACTCAACCCCCAGGATTCCTTGTTTTTTCCTCATTCCCCTTTCCTGCGTGGGGAGGGGTCATGGGATGATAGAATAATTGTCTGAACAACAATAAATTGTCGTGGGTTCCTCAAACCGTGACAGGAGGTTGCTCCGTGTGTTGACAACCAGACATTAATACTTCCGAAATAGTTCAGCAAGCAGTAATACTTTTAATCAAATAGTCTAATTGTTTCCTCACTACCTATGGTATTTGGTTGCTAGGTGAAAAGCACTGTTGCCCATCACCAGTTGTCTGAACGAAGTTCTCTACAAAGAAACCTTCATAACTTGTAAAACTAGAACATTTGAATGTCTAACAAGAGTTTACTTAAATTTACATGTTCTTTTCTTAATATATGAATAGCAAAAACGCTTTCTAGTTGCAACATGTCAATTTCAACATGAATTTTTGTGTATTAGAATTAGTGAAAGAAATAATATACATCCAAATGTATATAACCCTTTAGTGCAAAGGAACCAGGTAACTTTTGAAAACAGCTGAAAATGTCATCTTAAACTACTTTTTCCAATCTTAATGATTTAGCATTTTGAGTGCAGATTTTAGCAGGCTTTAGGAATGTGTTACAATACAAATAGAATACAGCAGGTAGAAACTTGAATGTTGCTTTAGTTTTAGCAGAAGTCTTCTTACTAGGCACTAGAAACAACATAGAGCTTTAATACAATAACCTCACTGAAATCAGTCAAATAATTGGGGTTTTTCTGTTGTTTTGTGTTCTGTTTTATTTGAAATATTTCCAGCAACTTTTGATAAATGAATCTCTGCATAAAGTTGTTTTTGTGTGGAATTAGTACAGACAGCAAAGACTACAGGGAAGTAGATACAGGTTTTTTCTTTTGCTTTTGAGACTTTAGCAGTTTTGGCATATATCTCATTCGTTTTAATACCATTCATTCCCAGGTATAGAGATGTCTGTGAGTGATAAATAAGCCGGATAACCTAGCAAATGATAATCTGCATACTGCATTGCTTAAAGAGTTCACAAAATAATTAGGTAAATTAAGATTCATAAATGTTTGAACTTATGATGAAACTGATTTCTGCTAATCTCTCCTGGAATTTTTCTTTCTCTCTGAAATGTTTCGCTGAGCAGCAGATGGAGATAAAGAGTACTCACAAAGATAAATTGTCTTTGTGGGTTTTTCTTCCTTCTGTCTGTTTAAATAAGCATCACATTTTTATAGCTGGTTAGGATCAAAGACCTGATACATTTGTAGTGTTAGAGGTCAGCTGTTGACAAGGTCAGTCTACGTAGAATGCACTTTTTGGTGTTACTTTCTCATCCTGCATGATGTTTTTTATAGTGAAATTAAAGCAACCAAAACATCAACCCTCCCTCCTCCCCATATTTTTCAATTGCAATCTCTTTTCTCCCTCACTCTTTTCCTTCGTAGAAATAAATTTGAATTTTGTTGATAGGTCCTGAGTCTTCTAGATAAGTTCCACAAAGCTTCATTATAAGCCTGACTGTACCCCCAAACCCACTACCGCTACAGATACCTATGCAGGATCACAAATGGCTAAAATTACTCCTTATATTTTGATGTTTGAGGGACCACAGTATGCCTGGAATTTTCAAGCACATGGACACAGTGTAACCTCTAGCAAATATGATGATAGATGATAGATGCATCAATCTTGCCACACAGTAGTAGTGACTTGTTCACAGTGAAGTGTATCAAGTGAAGTACAGGTAATAAACAAAAGCTGCTAATACTTGGTCTTATCCACTGAATGCCAAGGTTGGGTGGTGGTTTTTTTTTTTGGAAAAACAACTTCTGTTTATATGGTTAGCATATACGGTTGAAATGTACATTGTTTTGTGCTGATGTCTGAATGGCTTTTAGCTGCTGTTGGCACCTACAGGTGGGCAATCCTTCTGAAAACTAGCTGGAAAATCCTGCAAGTCAGTATGGCATCAAGAGCTTTTCTGTATAATCTGTAACTATTAGAGTTGCCACATAGTTTAAAGTAATGGGTTTAGGATTTCAAAGGCTTTGTAGCTTCTTTTTATACTTCAGAGTGCATTCTTCAACAAAAGTCTTTTATGCTCTTTTGTTTTCTCTAGCAAAGAGCTAAAGCTAGTGCTTTGGCAAGGTTTAAAACCACTGAATTTGCACGTGGGCCTAGAAACCATGAATTCAGCACTGGTGTTGAGTCCTATAACAGATTTCACTACTTGCAGGAAAGTCATACAAAATCACTAACTTATGTAAAGGGATGATGATAAAGCACCTTTTGGGAAGATAGTTCACTAAAAACTGAAACAAGATGAGTTGTTTTGAGCAACATAACCCCAAAAGTAAGATGTGCCATTCCCAAATATATATTAGTGAACAGGAGGGAATCCTACCTCTGAGTAAACTTACATGAAATTTTTTCATAGAATAGGTTTCTAGAATAGGTAGGAAACAGTATTATCAATTTTGTTGAAATATACAGGCCCGACTTTTTTTTTTTTCTTCTATATGGTGTCTGACTTTGTTCTTTTTGGCTTTCTCTGTCCTTGCTTAATTACTACTTAAAGCTTCTACCTGTTTATGGTTGATGTTGCACAAAAAGACTTTATTATTATTAAATTTGAACCACTGAAAACTTTCACAGCATTATCAAAGCCATTATTCTTCGTATCGGTTCCATTTCAGTGGGCATTTGTTTTGGGGAGTCAAACCCACATCCAATTTAGGCATGTCTATTTTACTTCTGATAGCAGAGGAAATGATGACAATATTCTCATTCATCGTTCCATTTTCCTCTGGATTTAAGGTCAGATTGTCTTTCTGTGCTTTGTGGAGCATGTTTAGAAGATGATAATTAGTGGCAATTTAATAATGGGCTATATTTTTGACAGGAGTTGTGTATACCACATAAAACAACTTGTGGGAATTTGTATTTCAAAGCACCTAACAGAGCTGCTTAAGCCTCTGCTTAGCAGAACTGCTTCATGTGTGATTGGCCAGCTTCTAGAATACTTTCAGATGTTTTCTTACCAGATCATTATTCTGGAAACGCCCAAGTTACTATTTTACTTTAAAAGTGCATTTTCTTCCTTAACTTTGATTTTAACCTGGAGAATTCATTTTTTTGTTTTTATTATTTTCTTTTTACTTTAACATAGGAAGGTTAAAGGCATAAGAAGATAGAATCATTTAGCTTGGAAAAGACCTTTAAAGATCATTAAGTCCAACTGTAAATCTAGCACTGCCAAGTCCACCACTAAATCCTGTCCCTAAGTGCCACATCTACCCACTTTCTAAATACCCCCCGGGAAGGTGACTCAACCACTTCCCTGGGCAGCCTGTTCCAGTGCTTGACAATCCTTTCGGTAAAGAAAGGTGATACAGGCCAGGATGCTGTTGGCTGCCTTGGCCACCTGGGCACACTGCTGGCTCTTACTCAGCCAGCTGTCCACCAACACCCCCAGGTCCTTTTCTGCCGGGCAGCTTTCCAGCCGCTCTTCCCCAAGCCTGTAGCGCTGCATGGGGTTGTTGTGACCCAAGTGCAGGACCTGCCACTTGGCCTTGTTGAACCTCATCCCATTGGCCCTGGCCCATCGATCCAGCCTGTCCAGATTTCTCTGTAGAGTCTTCCTACCCTCAAGCAGATCAACACTCCTGCCCAACTTAGTGTCATCTCCATCTTATTGAGGGTGCACTTGGTCCCCTTGCCTGGGTTGTTGATAAAGATATGAAAGAGAACCAGCCCCAGTACAGAGCCCTCGGGAACAAGATATTAGATTCAGGAATGATATTGGCAAAAGAATAACAAATGTGAAAGTTAAAATAAATTCATATTTACTATGTCATTGTATGCTTTCAAAGTAGGGATTATCTCAAGCAAAAAGTGGGGAAGAGAGAAGGAGGGGAGAAATAAAACAAGCAATCAAATTCAAAATACTGTGGCTATCTGGGAAGTGGAAGCAAGTGGATATGAAATACTTAGCACTTTTTTCCAGTGCTCTGAACAATTTTCTTAAGTCCTACAGAGTTTTTTTTGGTGTGTTTGGTAATCTGAGGAATACATGAACAAAATAGGCTTCATGAGGCATTTATTGTGGTATTTTGGCTGCCAAGAAACCTATGGCAAATATATCTGGTTTGAAGATTACTATGATAAATATATCTGGTTTGAAGATTATTTTGACTAGTTATGTCTCCTGTTATTTTTTTGAACATTTAATTATTTTTTATTAAAGGAAAATGCTACAGATTTTTGATGTGACTTAAGTTTTTTACTGTTCTAGTTAGTAACTCTGAGAGTACTGTGGTTAAATCATTGACTACATGGTGAAAAGTTGTATGGGATCAGAGTGCAAGGTGTTTTACAAAATAAGCCATGGGCTATTTTGGATCTGAAACTTGTATGAACAAATTGAAATATTACATTAAATATGGGCTCAACATAATTTCAATAAAGAACTTGTAATGTCTTACATGACAACTGTTTCAGTGTATTGATGTGTTTTCCTATCTAGAAAGAGGGAAATGGCTTTACTTATCTACACTGTATAATTTGACTCGGTATAACCATATTTAGTTTTTCAGAATTTTTTGAGGGGATTTTTTGTACATGTTAAGTGTGATAATCCACTGTCAAGAAGTCTAAGCTTGAATCCTACTGTTTGAAATAACACTGTTTAATACAGTGTCTGAAACTGCAGGTAGAAATTCAGTATGAAAATTTCAAGTTACCTTTTCTTGCCCATCTTATGCTCTTCTGGGATACTTCATAAAACCTTAATTGTATTGCAGTTGCCTTACAGTGATACTTCCAGTATGGAAGAACAGATACTGTCTTTGATCAGGAAAAGGCCAAATCTTCATGTGATGTAAGGGGATACTGATCTGTAACAGTGTCTATTTTCTTCTTTAAATGTTACATATGCCTTTTAGGCTGTTTTATGGAGGAATAGAAACTGGGCAGTGTTTCGGAAGTGGAAAGGATAAGATTTGAAGTGATGAGAAATAGTTCTCTTGGGTATTTAAAAAAAAAAAAAACAAACCAAAAAAACCAAAACAAAAAACCAAAAAAACAAACCAAAAACCAACAAACACACACAAATTGTGCAAATGTAAACCTGACTGTCATACTTGGTCTGTGGCTCAAAGGTGTTTTTTGTAAATTATATTTTAGATGAAGCTTTTAAAATAGACTAAATAGGAAAACAGTCATTGTAACGAGTACAGTTACTTTTGTGTAAATCATTTTAATATTGCTCTTTTTTAATGTTGCTTATGTGTAGCTTATTGTATTTATAGTGTAGCAATGTGGGTTTTTTAAAAAAATGATATGTGTGTGACTACTGTGAGGAATTAGAGCTGTTGTCTTGCTGGCTGTGGCAGGATGTAGTTGGTAACTATTTAAAGTCTCTTCATAGTTGTGAAGAAATCTTCAGTGTGGAGCTTGTCTCTCATTTGACACTGTGGAATTGTATCCTGAAAGTAAGTCAGGAAACTGAACTTCATTGTGCTCTGTGAGGCGCAGCAGTGCTGTTTGTATGGCAAGGTGCGCTGGTGCTGCACAGCCCTTTCCTGGAGGGTTGTCCGTGCTTGGGGTGAATCAGTTCACAAAACTGAACCAACAAATGGTTTTTCAAAGGAATGCTATTTGCAAATGATTACCTGAAATAACTGTAGAGAACCTGCATTCCTTATGGACAGCACTAGTCCTAACTTACCGCTGTCATCAGTGACACACTGCAAGCCAGCACATAATGCAACTGAAAGATTAAACCCAAGCCTTGCAGGAAGATACAAGCATTCACTTGCAATAACTATTACCTGCCATTTTCACATTGTGAAGAGAATATTCTGCTTTTATTCGGCAGTAGCTTAAAGGCTTCAAATAATTTTTTTAGTTCTGAAATAGATCTTGACACTATGTTAATGTTTTCTTGCAAAGGTTTTGAACCTTCCATATTTTTCTGCTACTGCATGTTCTTTGCTTTCAGCGTTTGACAGATTTGATAGACTTGGTCTGTAAGAGAAACCTTGGTATCAGCAGAACAGAAATAGACCTGTGGTATGCCTGTTGGAAGGCTAACGTCTTTAATGAGTGTTTGCAGGGGTTGCCTAAAAGAATCCTGCCATTCTGAGTTTCATGTGCTGAGATTGCACCATGGAGCAAGGAATGGCATGAGATTGGTATATTTTTTCTTTACGGACTAAAGTATTTATTGATTACCTAGTCTGTTTCTAATCTTTATCCTTAAAAATGTCATTGCTGAATTAGCTTTGGTAAAGTTTTTTTCTTGTTTATTAAAGCATGCAGGTAATGCAATAGCTGAGATGATAGTGTGAAATTTCTGGATGATTTCTACAGCACTCTGAAGCATAAAACAAAATAACTGTAGTGCTGCCTGCAACTTAATGGAATCTATTATTTGAGGGTTTTTTGGCACATTAGTTTATTCAGTGCTGTACTTCAAATGTTGGAATAATAGGTACGTCAGTGTGGCCCTTGTTTGATTGTTTCTGATTGGCTGTATTAAAATTTAGTTCTTAAAAATGTGTGATGTGTTTCAGATGTGTGAAGGGAGGGGCACGACACCTCACTGACATTGTTATCTTTGCTTAAAGATGAAGTAGAACTGTCAGGGATAAACTGATTTTGAAACCAATGCAAGTTGGTTTATTAAGGCCGAGAGGTCCAAGGAAACCACGTTACCCTTAGGCAAGCTGCAGTTTAGATGTGTTAGTACTGAATCAAGTAGTCTAGGAGATGATAGACCTTCTGTACTAGTTACAGAAAAATGTTTCATCCTAATTCTGGTGCCCAAAGGAGAATAAATGAGTCCAAGTAAGTTTTATAAAACTTAAACCTGTGAATACTCCAAGAGGCCATGGTTAAAATTTCTTAAATCTTTTTTTTTTTTTAATATGCACCATATGGTGCACTGAAGGCTTGTCTTGTATTAGTTGTTCATCTGCACTTTTGCACTGCTGCAGAAGTGGTGGGCTGGGGGCTTCTGGGGGGAAGGAATGTTACAGTTCTTGAATAATGTGTAACAAAAGCCAATAGCGCATGTAGCTACCAGCCGGCAGTGTCCTGCTTGCAGGTGTTTGAGGAGGATGCTGCATTATCCCTTACAGAGGTTTTCAGTGCTGTTTTTCCTCTAAGAAAAAAGTGCTGAAGCTTCTACTCTCAAATCTTGTATTTTTTTATCTTCTCCCGTTTTGCCAATTATTAGGTAGTTTTTGGTGAGATTTTAGTACTTGCCCCTTTCTGCCATTTAGCATGTCTACGGGATTCCCTATCCAGTCACATTCAGGAGAGCTGATACAGTTAACTAAAGATGAGAAATTAAAGTGCATTATGTCTGTTTGCAGAAGAGAGAGGTGGCCTTTGTGGTTTTTTTGTTGTGTGTTTTTTTTTTTTTTTTTTGAGGTTGATCTTCCTGGAGGGAATGTCCTTACAGGAGTTTAATGTGCTTTAAATTATGTGTGCTGATGTAATGCCTTTGGCTAACTTGTCTTCTTTCTCTTGACTTCTCCCTGCTTAGGTGATCTGTTAGTCATGTCCTCTCAAGGCCAAACTTGGGAAAATAACTGCTTGGCTACCAGATATTTCTTGTATTTTACTTTGTGCTATTTTTGAGACAAACATTTTGGATCTTTTTGTTTATGCTTAGAGCTTTCTACACTGTTCTGCTTTGTTCAATGTGAAGGGAGTGCGGGAAAAGATGTAATACTTATGTTGGTCATTTATACTATAACTTCTGATTTCTTTTTCTTCTTGCATTTGTTCAAGTTGTTCCTCATAAGAAGTGATGTGATGGAAAAACCATTCCCCAAACCATGGCTGTTGTCTGATACGGGAAGCTTTTTGTGGGTGTGACTATGTGGTTCCAAGTGCTAGCTGTGTTCTGCAAAATCCCATGAGCACAAGATGTGCGACTTCTTCCTGGAACCGCTTCCATTGGTTGCGACTGGGATAGAGGCTCCACTGCAGAGTTCCTTCTCTTGAAGGCTGGGCTTTCCAAAGAGATTTTCCCTGCCTTTGGGAAAATCTCTGTGTGCGCTGACAGGGGTGCTTGAGGTGTGATTTTTTTGGACTGCTCTGTTGCCACAGGAGGAGGTATCATGTCTCACTAGGTAGTTGAAACCTCTTGATTGCTGGTATGCTCTGACTCGGTAGCATACTTGTCTCTGACTCTCCCCAGAGGTCCATTCTGGAGCGAGAGAGCTTGGACGGGATGTGTTCTATGGAAGAATCTGCAGACATGCTTAGCTAAAGATTGTAAGTCTTTTAAATTCAGCTGCTGACATATTAATCATTGCCAGGAAAAAAAAAAAAACACAAAATGAAAAAAAATTTCATTCAGAGCAGTGGAGGTGATTGTCAAAAGTTCCTCAGCGAGTGGGTGACAGCACTAGGAAAAGAATATAGATACCTTGGCTTCAAGCTCTGTGTTCTGCTCAGCAGTTTTCTTGTGTTAAGCAGGGTTAGATGTAGCAGACTATCTGTGCCAATAAACTATGTAATCTGAAAACACGTTGCTCTTTGTATGACACTGGTCGTTTTAAGACGATGCAAAGTGACATTACTTTTGCTGGGTTGCTGTACTGAAATAAGTACTGCCCAATACGCTGAATGTAGCCTAGAGCTAGGTCACTTCATCCCAGTCATTTATTCGTTGGTTTAACACTGCTTCCTAGTGGAAGGAAGCTGAACTCTTGCATCGGCAAGTTTGAGTTAGGATGTTCTATTGGCTAATGCCCATGAGGTTGTTCAGGATAGGGGAATGAGTTTGTCTTTCTGCTATGTGAAGTGTTGGAGAGTTACGAACTCTGCTGTTTGGTTTTTTTTTTTACAGATACTAGTATATCTTCAGACATATTCTGAATTTCTGTTCCTAAAGCAGTATCAGGGTCTCATGTTAATCACGACTATTGAACCCCCTTGTATTTTTATCTTCCCTGCACCTCACATCTCTCTAGCAATGTTGCAGTTGCACTGTGCTGCAACTGAGGAAGAAACCAAGCAAGAAAATAGTGAGCAGGAATATTCCTTAACCTCTTACTAACTTTGAAATTATAAATTCACTTTAGAATGTTAAGAGGCATGTTAGCAATCTCAGCTAGCTTTCCACCTATGCTCTGGTTACAACAGAAGATTATGATGTCTGCTTAAGTCTTTGTTTAAAAAAAAAATAAATTATGGCTGGAAATGTGGGGATCTCCTTGTGAAATTTGATGCAGTCAGTGACATACTGAAGGTAAGTACTTGAGTACTGCCATTACTACAATTCACAGCAATTTTATATATATTCATAACTTCTTGTTTTTGGTGGGGTTACTTTTGCATAACTGATGGCGTGCTTTATTCACAAGGTGCTAATACTGTTGTCAGAGCTCAGCTCCAACACATACTACCTCTTGCTGTTTTTTCACTGGTTTTGGCTAAATTGTAATAGAAACTTGGATGTGAAAAATTATAATATTTGACCAAAAAGCCACCTTTCAATTTTATACTTTAAATTGCAAATTAAATTATTAACACTAATTAGCAACACTATTTCACCACAAAACAATACTTCCTTGAAGAAACAGGGTTTTTTCCGTAGCCTAGAATTTCACATGGCTAGACCTTTACAGATTGTGACATTGGAAATCAAAGGAGAAATAGTGACCTTGCTCCAATTGGAAGTATTCCTCTTACAAAAGGAAAAACATGAAAATGTGTTATAACATCTTTTTGATTTAATGTTTGTATTGTTACTATATACCCTTTCTTAAATGATTCTTGGGGAGAATAAATTCAGCCAGTTGTAAGCACCCCATTAGTGCTTCTCTGTTCTGAGTCCTTACATGTAGAGATGCGCTTTGTGCACAGTAGTCCTTCTCATTGCAAAAGATGACAGAAATACTTCCCTAGTAAATGAAATTCCACGGTCTTCTGCTGCAATTTAGTACTTCCAGTGCAGCATCATCTCTCGTTTGTGCCGTATCACTGAATTCTGTTGGTTCGGGGTGCTCCTTGGCATCTGCTTTTCTGTATGCAGAGCTGCTTTGGCTGGCCTGGGCATCCTTTCACTTTCTTGCTGTTTGGAAATGCCATCCAAAGTGCTGCTTTTTTTCTTGTGACTTCCTCAGGTGCATTTGGTGATAAATGTGTGCGTGTGTAGCTGTACACATTTATCTATACCTGTATCTTGCCTACTTTGTTACAGTTTTGTAATAACAGTGTAGTAATTGGAGTACCTGTAGAATTGTGAGGTATATTTGAGGTGGACTATCTCCTCAGAAGAATTTCCCAAACCTTACTTACTGTTAGCTAATGAGATATTTAATTTATAGCTGTACATACGATATAGTTGTTGAATTTTTTATTTCTCCTCAACTAGAGCAGTGACATCAGATGTCATCATGGTACAGGACTTGCACTCCTTCCAGTATACATTTTCAGAGTCCATATTTTTTGGCAAGCTTAAGCAGATAAGTTAATTGGAAGATTAAAGACCTTGGTATATTAACTGTTCAGTGGTGATTTTTTTTTTTGAAAGGCAGGCAGCATGATTTCCAGGAAATATTTTTTTTTAAAGGAAAGAGTTCTTGTCACAAGTCAGTAAATGGTATGAATCTGTGTGGGCTCCTAACTAGACTGTTCCAACAGCAGCCTCTTAGTGCTGGGCTCTTTGTGGCCAATATCTGCAGCACTTGGTGCCTGAGCTGAAGGAGATACCCGGCTGGGTGGTAGTAAATGTCATGTGCAGGTGTGTGTATAGCTCCTGTGGATATGGTGTGTAAGTGCTTGAAACTTAATGACAAAGAATTTCCCATTGATGGTGTCACCAGCCAAGAAGGAGTGATCGTTTCCTGAGCAAGAATAATGCATGGTATTTTTTTTCTGCACAAATAAGAGGATTTACCCTCTTCCTATTTTTCAGAGCTAAGTAATACCAACATATTATGGCACATGATCTAGTCTAGTAATTCTGGCAATGGTGAAGTTATTTTGTGCAGCTTGACTGCCATGTATCGAGTGAATCCTTACCTCTGAGTGCCTGGCATTTGCTGCTGACAGTGTGCACAGCAGTCAGCGTAAGCCAGTTGATGGGTGGTAACTTGTTTGTGTGCCTAAACTTTCAGATGCTCTGACTTTTTTTTTTCTTTTCCCCTCTTCCGTTACAGATCGTGGAACCACACCACAAGTTCACTATAAAAGTCCTGAAAAGGAAATTAACAAAGATACAATATTAGCATTTCACTGGTGACTTGTTTTGGGGTTGTTTTTTTTTCTAGCCTTATTTTAAAAAAGCTTAAAAAATAACAGCTCTGGGAAATATTTGCATTTTGAGTTAAAAGAGATAGAGGTATTGTTTAAAAGCTTTCATTTCTGCTTGTAGAGCTTATTTTCTTCTGATAAAGTTACAGTTTGCTGTTGGGAACCGAGGATGCTTTGTGAGAAGCAGAACAGGGGAAACCACTTTAGGGTTTATTCATGACTTAAAAGAATGTGGCTTGTGTGGTGTGTTGGAGGCTTTGAAGTGGTGACTCATATTATGCATCATCAGTATCAGGAAAGAGTGCTTTATATAACATTGATTTTTGTATCTTGGTTAAATTCAGACAAGCAGACTACATTTAGAAACAGTGCATGTGATGTTTGAAGAAACACCATGTTGGAACTTTGAATGAGGCACATTACAAGTAACTTCAATAAGCGGCTTTGCAGCAAGAGAAATGACGATTTCATATATTTATTTCAGCTTCAACTATTATAAGCAATTTGCACTTTCATGATTATTATAATTTTGGTGTGGTTTAAGTACAGAACGATGGTCTACAAGATTATTTGCTGTCAGATTCTGTATTGGATGTATCATGACTGTTACAGTGACCACCTTTTGCTTAGCTTCCTGTATAGCATGAATAGCATAAAGCTTCATCAGCTGGAGCTGTTCTGGGAAAAATGCAATCTGTAAGACTGAGACACAGAAAACAAAAACATTTTTGTTTTAATTTTGGAGTTAGCTCCACTGAAACTCTCCCTAGTATTCTGCAAATTTGGATATCATCAGTATACAGCATCATCAGAAGGGTTTTTTCTCTCATTCTCACTTTAGCTCTCCCTGTGCTTTGCTTTATTAAGAAAACAACATAGCTGTGACCAAAAAAACCCCAAAGCAACCAATCCCAAAACTCCCCCCAAAACTCCGACAACACCACCAAAAAAACCCCCTCAACCCACCACCCTGGAAAAATAGGTGAAGTTGGCCAACACTTCAATGCTGTAGAAAAAGTACAACACAACAGATTCAATAAAAATAAAATATTTTCCAAATTTTTTTCAAAAAAAATAAAGCTGTCTGTTGGATGCATTCAGCAAGTTCATAACAAAATTTATCCAGTCTCAAGCAGATGTAGAAGGGTAGTGCAGGAGCTGTGGATTCCCTTTCAGGACATAGATGCTGTGGTATAATGTTTATACGTGTACTCTTCTTGACTTTCATTCATCTGCAGTTAATGTAATTGCTGCTCCCAGGAACAACTTCTAAAATAAAAATGACTTGCATTATAGTTGTAACAGTATTTCAACTTTGATCTAAGTGATCAAAAATCACATACTTTGAGTATTTCCTGTGCTTTGCTTGAGTGTTCTTCTGACCTTCCAACCATTACTCTTATGAGTGTTTAAACTCTGATGCTTGGGAGAAGATCATGCAAGGTATTATCTCATGCTATTTTTGCATTTTAGGTCTCAGGAAGGTCAGATGTGGTTCAGTGCCAGTTACACCTTCCTCTGCATCTTATTCTCATTTTGTTCATCTTGTTCACCACTGAAGCCTTGTGTTAAGGATTCAGGGGATTAAAAAACTATTATTGATATAAAATGTTGATAATATTAGGGTTTTTTAAAGGAAAATTTCTCTTTTTCAAGAGAAAGAGATATGTAAACCCCTCATTTTTAAAGATGAGTCTGCAGTAGAAGTAAGCAGGTATACAGAATACCTGAAGCTGAACATGGTTTTTTCTCCAGGACTGATGTTAGCCTGCTGGCTTAATTGTTTTTGTGCATGCTTCAAGGAAGAATGAAGTAATTCTTTATTTTCCCTTTTCTTAGTGGTCTGATTTAGTAGTCTCTGCTTGTTGGGGTAAAAGAGAAGTCAGCAGTCTTTTTATAAAATTCTGGTTGGTGTATTGAGACTTGAGTTTGGAGTACAAATGCATGCAATTAGATTTGAAGAACTCAATCCCATTTCTTGTGCTTTCTTAATGTACTTTGGAGGAATTAAGTTTTAAATTGCATCTTATTGATTAAAACCTATGCAGTATGTCTCCTCTCAAGAGCTTTCATATCTACAGGTAAAGATAAACCTAATCTCCAGTGGAAAATTGAAATGGAGGATAAAGGACTTGCTAAAAGCTGGGCTGAGACTGCAGCCTGCTTCTCTTAACCCAGTCTTGCTCAGTAGTTACTCTTCTAAATTGACTAGCAATCTAACCTCCTCCTCTGTGGATTGACTGATAGAAGAATTTCGCTGGTTGAAGTCTTGTGTGTTGCTTGATAAGAAAAAGCTCTTTGATAGGAAAAGCTCTTTTCCTTGGAATTTCATGTTTGTATCTTACGATGAACTCCATGAACAACATTAAGCTCTTTGTGGAACATACACATTGAAATTAGTTATAGCAATTCCTTTACAATAGTGTTGCACCATGTGATCTTTTTCATTACGTTTGAGACTGGTTTTATGGTTGCCTTTTTAGTGTGTGCAGTGTTTTGAATATTAAATAAGAGGTAAGTACAAAAAATTGACCCTCATTTTAGGAAGGAGGCTGGTAAAAGCTGGCAGACTCAAAGTATTTTTTAAAGTCCCTGACATTACTGTGACCTTAGGACAAAAAGAATGAATTATGGTTCCTTGACAAGTATTTAATAAAACAGTATTTAGATCATTCTATGGCAATATACTGAAAGGCTTGAAAGTAATTTCTCCCTTGTCCTTGTCTATCTTAAAACTGGCAATGGTTACGTTTTTCAGGGAGTGAGGATTTCTGAATGCTTGGCTTTGTTTGCTTTTATTTATAACTAGCTGTGAGAGGGTCTGGAAAGGAAACGTTTGGTCCAGTGAATAGACAAGATTACAAAGGACTGAGGAAAACTCAGGTGTATTAACATATGACATGCCTGACTTATTCTTAAAAAGATCCTATTCTCTAAATATGTGTTCCTCTCAATTTGAAATAAAGTCCTTTTAAAGATGTCAGAAGTTGGCCATCTAAAAATAGAGGTTTCTCAAATCACCACTTCTGCAAAAGTTTGCTCAATGTGTTCAGGCTTCTACTTTTCTTCATTCCTTTATCGATTAAAGGTAGTTCTCTAAAGCATTCAGGAGCTCATTCTCATTCGGATATGTGTTGATTTCTGTATTGTGACAAAATAACCAGTGCTAGTTATTGTTTAAAGGGTTTGAATTTCATAGAAATATATATGTAAGGAAACCAGAATCTTTAACAGAAGCAATGCCCTAAAAGTGAACCTTGAAACATGGTGGTTTTGGTGAAGTCCAAATGCCAGGCAGGTTTTCCCTTGTAGGTGCAATATTGACTCTGAAAGTTGCAAAATACTGTAAATATTACTGTAAAATAAAGCTTAGCTTCACAGTAGCTTCTGTTCTGTGCTTTTTAAAAGCACACATTTACAATAAGTTGTCATAAAATCATCATAGCTAGCAATAAGCTAGAAATGTTTGTGGAGCAATTTGCTTGTCTCTTGGCTTTCCCAGAGGTGGATATTAATGTGCCAGACTTCATCTCTGAGTTCAGAATTATTACTGCTAGAACTGCTGGTAATTCTTTTACATTTCAATAATTACTTTTCTTTGTGAGACAAGGTTATTTTTTTTCTCAGTTGCTTTGACATAAGTGAACTGTTTAAACCTTTTGGGGGGGTGGGGCAAGATTGCTCAGCGTAAGAGATGCTGTCTGAAAAATATTAATTTGTAACTTGCTCTGGAGAGTTGTGAGAAATTGAAAACATCAGTATTATAATGGAAATATTCCTGAAATTCCCTTAATGCTAGTAGGTAGTGTGGTAGGTACTCTGTAGTGTAAGGTCGTGTTAAGTCTTTTTAAACAGTCCAATTTTTCTACCAGTATAAAATAATTTTATCTTGTTATTTTTCCATTTGTGGCTCCTGATACTATGTAGCTTCCTGTATGTACCTTTAAAGGAGGTAGGGGTGTTCTTGTCTGGAAAGCTCTGTTTTTCTGAGGTTTGGCCCTGAAGGAATTTTAAAAATAAACGTGGCACACTACACTCAGCTATAAGGAGGAAATTTCACTGTGTGTAAAACAAACAACCCCAAAAAACCAACCCACACACAAAAACAAACCAACCCCCCCAAAAAACCCCAACCCTCTTGTCTTACAGCTTTTTTCTTTTTACTCTTATATTTATTTAACAGCTTAATTCACTGAAAAGTTAAATTGCTTGATAATTCATTGTAAGCAAAATGCTGGGGAGAGCCTTCTCTGCAGGAGCACACCTGCTCCAAGCTCGGAACTGCTGGGAGAGGTGGTGCAGGAGGCAGCAGGCCCCCTTCCCATGCAGGGCTTGGCTGGCCCAGGGAGGCTGATGCAAGATCCATCCCTGCTGTCCTCTGGTAGTGTGTTTGCAGGTGTGAGCACCATTAACGAAGAGGTGACATAGGCAGCTGTGCTACTTTCAGAAAGATCTAGAGCTCAGCTTTAGAAGATAAGTCTAGAAGCCACTGTGTTGTGTAGCTGCAACAAGGTTGATAACATGCTGAATGTGAATGCTGGAGATGACCTAGAAAGGAAGAGGATGTCCTTGCCCTAGTTGTCTGTTGCCTGTAGCTTTTTCTGTCCTGGGAAGAGGATGAGTCAACAAACTCACAATACTGAAAAAAGTTTCTTGAGCATTTCAGTTCAAGTTCAACATGTGTCCAGTACCTTGCAGTGGTTTTCTGTCTTAGCTCTTGCTTACCATGTTTCTTGATCTTTCTTTGAATAGTCCCACCATCCTGACTTTTCCCTCAATTCTCTCTGCTGTGCCATTTCAGACTCTGAGTAGGCTTTGCCTCTAATCTGTGTCTCTTTGCAAATGCTTTTGGCATACCATCAGTATGATACAGCCTTCCTGTACATCCATGGATATAAAACACTTTGAGCAGACTGCTGTCGTATTTTTTTCTTAATTCAGTACTTTGACTGTGTCAAATTTTTTTTCCCCTTTACATTTAGATTCATATGGTCACTCAGAGTAATACTCTCACTGGTTATGGTAACCATGTATACATACTTGGCGCTGTTTTCCACTGCCTCCCTCCTCCCTGCCATAAGAAATAAGCTATTTCCTTAATTTTCTTTATTTTCCTACCTGAGCCACATACCCAAACCTACCTCCAGCATATGTAGGAGGCTTTGTTTAATATTGAAAGGTCAGCTCTCAGCAGTTGGACAGTAATACCCAGCTTGTGTTGTTTGCTTTCCTCCCTGCTGCTCCCTGGTAGGAACTCCTGGTTTTTTTTATTTTCTCCTGCTATGTAATCATAAAAAAACCAACTTGGCTGTAGCTAACCTGCTCATGGGCTTAATTAGCATGCTAGACATATCTTGTTTCCGTGTTTATTAGTGAAAATCGTAAAGCTCTTTCTCTCTCCAAATATTCATGAAGTTCGGAGCAATGTGCAGTAGCCCTGAGGTGGATGGTAGGTTGGGAGAAAAATGGACATCCTGGAGAGGTGGGAGATAAGCACAAGCACTGCAATGAGACAGGTACTGTTAGTTGGCAGAGGGAATCTATTCTGTGTTTTTGTAACCGGAGTGATGAAACATCACCTGAGTGATGCCCAGGACAAAGGGGATGCTGATCTTTTGAGTAGAAGGAGACCTTGTTTGTTTTGTGTATCTTGTTTTCCTTAAATAAACACAAAGCACTTGTGAAACTCTGGTGTCTGACTGAATTATGAACTTATAATCATAGAATTATTTAGGTTGGAAAAGACCTTTAAAGATCATTGAGTCCAACTGTAAACCTAGCACTGCCAAGTCCGCCACTAAACCCTGTCCCTAAGTGCCACATCCACACATTTTCTAAATACCCCCAGGGATGGTGACTCAACCACTTCCCTGGGCAGCCTGTTCCAGTGCTTGACAATCCTTTAGGTGAAGAAATTTTTCCTAATATCCGTTCTAAACCTCCCCTGGTGTAACTTGAGGCCTTTGGCTCTGATGCTCTCGCTTCTCAGTTGGGAAGAGATACCAACCCCCACCTCACTACAACCTCCTTTCAGGTAGCTGTAGAGAGTGATAAGACCTTGAGATTCCTCTTCTCCAGGCTAAACAACCCCAGTTTCCTCAGCTGCTATTCCATTCACCACCACTCTTTGGGCCCGGCCTTCCAGCCTATTTCTTAGCCAGTGAAGAATATGCCCATCCAAACCATAAGCAGCCAGTTTCTCCAGGAGAATGCTGTGGGAAATGGTGTCAAAGGCTTCAGCTTAGCCCTTCTCATCTCCCCGAATCTAGCTACAAATATTTATGAAGTTTTGTGTTGTGTTGTTTTCTTTGAAACAGTAAGATTGTTGTATCATGCTAGTAATATTGGTATTACGATATTACCATTATGGTAGTTCCTAGAAGCCACACACACATTGGCCAAGTCATTTGCTTTGCAGTATTACCAATATATACTGATTTGTACCAAGTTTTGTAGGCTGGGAGATGATGATAGATGGTGATAGTTGTTCATTATCATGTTTCATGTAAAGACAAGAATTTAGGTCTTGTAAATACACGAATCATAAGTTCCTATTAGCATTTTGTATATAATGTCTAAACATATAGAAAAGTAGCAATGCAAGGTCGCTGAGTGTTAGCTCTTTGTGTGCGTTGCAGATTATTTATTCTGAGTATCCTTATCCTTAGTTAGCCTGTTTGGCACACTCGTAAAAATTTGTCTTCCAAATTTTTTTTGGTGGTTTCTGCTTGCATCCTCAGCCACTTCTGACACTAGTCCATGTAAAGTAATATTTAACTTCTAAAACCAGCAGCATGATGGTTTGTAGGAAATGAGTCCCCTTTTCTAATCTTGGATGAGTTGTTATTTGTGATAAATAGTGGGTTTGTGCAGTTTAATATTTCAGTTATTTCATGTTGCTTTGGCATGGTTGTTGAATAATTTTAACCCACCAAAGCAATTTATAAAGATATATTTAATGTAATTTTAGTTAGAGATAGAAGAAAGAAAACCATAACTTGCACATTACAGATACAATTGAAGTATTACATTGCATATAGCTGCTATTAGGGGAAAATGTGCCATTTAAAGCTTATTTTGCCAAAGAAGCTTGTGGTATGAATTCTGGTTTCTTTCTGTTAAGTCTTTAAGATGATGATAACTTGTGTTTTCTCTGAGCAAGATTGAACACTGCCTGTTGTGTCTTAAATGGTGCTTCTTGGTGTCAGTATAGGCCTGGTTCTCTGAGGTCAATAGAAAATGCAAAATAGATTCAGTACAGACCTGTGAAGATTAATGCAGAAAATTAGTTTGTCAATACCCTCTATATTAGGGGGAAAGCTATGGATGCTATTTTTATTTTTACTAAAGCACTTCAAGGCTGTATTGCTTCCCGTGGCACTCCAACTGAAATAATTTGTCTTGAAGGTGAATGATGTTCAGAAGAGTATTCTCCAGTAGTTCCTTGCATGGCAGCCACAAGCTAAACTAGATGATCCTTATTTTTAATGTGAAATCACCATTTTAATTCCCTCCCTTCACTCCTGAGTGTCTCTGATAAACTAGCAGTTCTGCATTCCTCCAAGCTGTCAATCAGGTTGGATAAGCCTTTCCTTTTATATTTTAAATAGAAACTAGTTAAATGTTATTTATACCATTTACTCAAATACCAAGGTAAGAGTATATATGAAGCTTTCAATAACAAAATGTCCCTTTCATGACCAAAGTAAAACCAAGGAAGGATATTCAGAACAACAATGGAGCAGCCTCTTAAATACCACCCAATATTAAAAGATAACAATAACAAAAAAGAAAAAAGACATTGGTGAGCTTGTACGGTTTTTGAAAAATTATGCTTGACTTGTTTTAGACTGACAGGGAAGGTAATTACTGTGTGCAGGTTCCTCCTGAGCATGTTGCCTGTCACTAGGCATTTGTATTTTGGAAGCTCTGGTTTGAACACCTCACTTCACCCTATTACTGCAGCATGGTGCAAGAGCAGTAGCAGCCTCCTGCAGTACTGGTGTAGGGCTCTGTCAGTGCTGTGGAAGTACCAGGCAATACATAGGAAGTGAGGATGTGTGCCTGAGAAGTACCTTACTACATGCATGGTTCTTGTAATTAATGTGGCCAGACCTGTTCAGCTGCACTTGTCCACGGCGCAGCCTTGCAGAGGTCTCCTTCAGTCCCATCATCAGCTCTTCCCAGATGTCATGGCACTGAACTTCTCCCACAGAGTCAGGTTTGTATTTTTTGCAGGCTTCCTGCGTCACGCGCTTTGAATATCAGGTTCACACATATGGCAGCTGCACTGCGCTCCCGCTTGGCTGGGCTGCGATATGCATTCCTCTCTCACACATCGCGTGATGCCAACCACTGTATCTGACATGCAGAGCTATAGTGCAGGGAAGCCAATTGCACCCCGGCACCCTCCCAGGTAGCCCAAAGGCTTACTTTCAATCTTTCCCATGTATCATCCCTTGACTGTTGTGTAGCCTAACATATGATATCACATACTAAAAGAGAAGGCAATTGAAGATTGTTTGATTTTGTTTCTTTATATTCCCACCCCCACCCCGCCCTTACATGATTTGGCAGTGTTCTGGCAGAAAAAGAAAAAATAGTTAAATCTGTTGTATAGAAGAAGAGTCTTCTAGATGAACACTGTTTTGAGGTACTGAAAACATGGGACGATGCATGTTTAGGTAAAATTTCCCTCGAGGTTTATTTTGCAGCTCAAGAATTCTTGTTTTGAGATGCAATTTTTTAAGGCAGCATGTTCAAAAACATTTTATTTGTACTTGTTATTGCTAGAAAAAGCTTTTCGAATTTTCTTTTTGGTATTGAAAAAGATGATACTTTCATTTTCCTCTTGAAAAACTCTGGCTTTCTTTTAAGTAATAAACCCAGGCTTTGTTGTTTGTCCGTGTTTTTTTTTCCTTCTGCTTTCACTAGGAGTTAAACATCTTCTAGGATTACCTTGTAGAATTCCACTTTCAGAATTTCCTTTACCTTTCTTTGTTTCATGTTGGTGCCCCTCTGCTTATCTCTGTTTGACCTTATAAGCCTTTTCCACTCTATTCTGTAGCTTTCATTGTAATATTTTTATTCTTGTTTCCTTAAGAGCGAAAAAACCCCCCAAAAGACAGTTGAAATCTCAGAAGGCTTAGGATATGAACTTAATGGACAAAAGCATCCTAAAGTCTAATCTGTGTTGTTCTTTTAATTCTACAGGTTTGCTCTGTCTGTTTTTTCTCCTGTGAATTTACATAGTGAACTCCTCCGAGGAGGGTCAATTTAGTTTTGCGAAGTGATATCTTAAATCTAATCTAATTTTAAAAGATAGAAATATGTCGTCATCAGTAAAATAGTAATAAGCTGTAATACATTGATATGGACTAGCTAAGTTGTGCCTCATTTCTTGTTAAACTTCAAGGAGCAACTGCTGTATGCTTATTGCAAGCTTTTCTATTTCTTTGATTTAATGTTAAAAAGCAGTTCTGGCTTTACTGTTTTCAGCTGTTCAAGACTGTCTGATTTTGCTGGGCTGGAACTTTGGGGAGTGCTTGGCTTGCTGCCTGGTTTTCAGCAGCTTGTCATAGACAGATGTTGTGCTGTCTCCTTTTGAGTATTTTAAAGCTGCTCAAGTGAATTCTTCAGACAGCACTTATAAATCCACATGCAGGCTTTTGAGGACTAATAATTTAAACTGTTGGGCTAAAAATTTGAAATCTCAAATGGCATATTTGACATGCTATTAAGTCAGAGCACAAAAAAATCTGTATCAGCCTTTGCTAGTTTAAAAATATACTTAGAAAAAATACAAATACAAAATCTAATAAACTCTGGTAATGATGTAAGATTATGAAACAGGAGAATATATAACTCCTCAGTGAGAGGAGCATGTTGCTCTACTTTGCAGTGTGTCCCTAAGATAAACTTTGAATATTCACATTTTGAACATGCAAGCGATTGTCATAGATTCACTATGCCTAGTTCACATAATTCCATATTCATGTATATAACTGAAAAAGTAAAATGATTTGCATGTCCATAACTACTAGGAGAAATTTGGAATATAAATCAAGTCTGACTGCCATGTCAGTCATAAAAGCTGTCAGTGTTTCATGTAATTACAACTTTGGAAATGCAAGCCTAGAGTGTATTTGTTTAAAGATTGCTCAAGTCTACTGTTCTATACCATACTGTCATAAGGATATTTTCAAACCAGTAATAAGAACTCTGGTTATTACTGGGCTAAAAGCAATTCCAAATAGCAACAAAAGTATTTTTTTTATTTTTTATCTGAAACTTTCTCAAGACACTAAGTTGAACACAGGTGTGCCTGATACATACTCAGCTTTCTTAATCTTTTGTATTCTGCTCATCTAGAGAAATTGCTGTGTGAGAAGGGTAAGATGTGCAAGGAGGAATTTGAAACAGCTGGTGGCTTAAAGAGTGGAAAAATTCACTTAGACAATTTTGGTACTAAAATATTTAGAAATATTTTCCTGTTCCTTTTCTCTCATGCTATTTTATTTCAATGGTGTTTACTATCCTGATACATTTGTTTTATTCTGGGGTTTGACTGTAGTTGTATATTAGACACTAAAGTGCTTGTCAAATTGTAGATTGAAAGGATCAGACTGTTTAAGCTAATGTAAGTGCTGAGGCTCCAAGAGAACAGAAAATACTTTCAATAGAAGTTACAGCTTGTTTTTGTTTTTCTTCCCTCGGTATGCTACTCAAGTACATCCTACTTTCTGTAGTTGTCCCTTTCTCTTAGACTTTTTTCCATGATAGGAGGTATAGGGATTTCATGTAAATGTGCTATGGGTTCTTTAGTATCCACTGAAGACTGCAGGAAAAGAAGATAAAAGTGATCCCAGCCATCCTTTATTTAGCTTTTTGTGTGCAAATAGATGTGAAGGATGACCCTCAAGTTGAACAAAACTGAGTAATGTGGATTTGTATTTTATGTGGTCCCTTAGGGGGTTTTAAAGGTGTTTGGTTTTTTTTAAAATGCGTTTATCCTCCAGCAATTTTATTAGTGGGTTGTTATTGCCACTGTTGCTCGTGAAGAACTACTGTATAAAGCAGCACAGTATTTTCACTTACCTCTTAGCAAGTTTTGGCACAGTGCATTGAATTGCAAGGTTAGGCTTAGTGTGTTTAATAAAGGGTGATCCAGAAATTCTGCAACAACTTAAGCAGAGACTGGAATGTACGGTAGCCTGCAAACAAAATAAGCTGTTAATCACACATTTGCACTGAATTAGCCTCTTTCTATATGATCATGGTCTATTTCATTTGTGTTTGTTTCATTATACCTAAGATGTCAAATATTGAATACTTGATGGCTTAGAGATGAGATGCAGAGATTTTTGTAATGGAAATCCAGTTACAATGCTGTCGGTGCTTGAAGTGGAAGAAAATCCAGCTCCCTATCTCATAACTCTTATTCTGGTGAAGTTCCCGCTGACTAGCAAAGGGGAAACATAACTCATGTTTTTAAAAAGATTAAAAAAGAAGGCCCTGGGGAACTATAGGCTGGTCAGTCTCACCTCTGTGCCTGGCAAGATCGTGGAGCAGAACCTCCTGGAAACTCTGCTAAGGCACATGGGAAATAAGGAGGGTGTTCGGTGGCAGCCAGCATGGCTTCACCAAGGGTAAGTCATACCTGACAAATTTTGTGGCGTTCTGCGACGGGATTACAGTGTTGGTGGATAAGGGGAGAGCCACAGATATCATCTGACTGGACCTGTGTAAGGGATTTGACACTGTCCCCTGTCCCATACGACATCCTTGTCTCTAAATTGGAGAGACACAAATTTGATGGATGGACAACTTGGTGGATAAGGAATTGGCTGGACGGTCACACTCAAAGAGGTCAACAGCTTGATATCCAAGTGACGAGCAGTAGTGACTAGCGTTCCTCAGAGGTCGGTACCGGGACCAGTATTATTTAACATCTTTGTTGGCAACATGGGTGTTGGGATTGAGCGCACCCTCAGCAAGTTTGCCAACGACACCAAGCTGTGTGGAATGGTAGACACGCGGGAGGAAAGAGATGCCATCCAGAAGGATCTGGACAGGCTTGAGAGGTGGGCCTGTGCCACCCTGCATGTGGGTCAGGGCAATCCCATGCACAAATACAGGGTGGGTGGAGAGTGGGTCAAGGGCAGCCCTGAGGAGATCCCAACTTGGGGGTTTTGGTGGAAGAGAAGGCTCAAGGGAGACCTTAGAGCAGCCCTCCAGTATCTGAAAGGGGCCTACAAGAAAGCTGGAGAAGGACTTTTTACAAGGACATGTAGGAACAGGACGAGGGGTAATGGCTTCAAGCTGGAAGAGGGGAGATTTAGACTAGATATGGGGAAGAAATTTTTCACTGTGAGGGTGGTGAAGCACTGGAACAGGTTGCCCGGGGAAGCTGTGGGTGCCCCATGCCTGGAAGTGTTCAAGGCCAGGTTGGATGGGGCTTTGAGGAATTTGGTCCAGTGGTAGGTGTCTTTGCCCATGGCAGGGGGATTGGAATGAGATGATCTTGAAGGTCACTTCCAACCTAAACCATTCTGTGATTTTTCCAATTTCTATGGTGATATAGAACAAACTTACTCAGTTAATGTGTTCCTTGTTAGATATGCCTGTGTACTTGTAGATATACCCATGGAGCTGAGGAGGGAGACATGAAGTTTTTAATATTTTGGTTTTTAAATGCATGATGTGCTTGTGGAAGTCACAGGATACGCAGGGTGTGTGAAGGGGAGTTTGAGTCTGCTCCTACCTACCCCAGAGCTGCGTGAAAGGGGGGGGGGGGGTACTCAGCCTCCTGTGGTGACGATATGACAAAATGTTCAATAAATCTACCTTGTTTTGCTTCTTAAAATGTTTCCTCGAAAGCATTTTATGGAATCCACAGAGCTTTTATTTTTCAGTGGACAAACTCAGGTCTGAGGCTACAATATTGGTTATGTGAAGATTTGTCTTTCTATACAGCCTATAACCTTTATAGTACTTCTGGAATTTGTAAGTAGGCACTGCTAGATAGGGACCTGTTGTTATGGACTAAAATGTGTCTCTTCATCGTTTCCAAATTTTTAAACCTATCTAAATTTGAATTGGCACTTTTAATTTATACATAAGAAGAGTTCATCGGTTTGAGTTATCCTTCACTCATTTCCTGACTGGTTTTTTTTCCCCTAAGAAATCCCTTTCCCGTATGTACTTCTTTCTGCCTTCAAACTTGTTCAGTTACAAAGATGTTGACGCACAATGAGATGTATTAATGCAGCAGTATGTTTTCCTTTCCAAATGTAATCCATGTAAAATAATGAAAAGCACAGGCTGATCTCATTTATGATATATGTGGTGCTAGCAAAAGATCATTTCTTCTCCTGTCCTTGATGAAAATTAGGCTGTCAGATACTAGCTGTCCCTGTGCTGGCAGATGGGTTTCCTTGGCTCTAAATGTCACTGCGTTTTATTATGGTAATGGCTTAAGGAAGAAATTGTGGAGAATAGGTTGTCATTAGCTAAGCAGAATTTAACAATGAAGAAGCATCCTGACAAAGTTTATTTAGAAACATGCCCCATCATTTCATGGTTTGTCATCTTTGGGGTTTCACAATTCTGTGCAAGAAAACAAAAGGTACAAAGATGCATTTAAAGTAAAAGCCCCACCTTGTACTTCATCTTTCATGTCCATTATAGTGAAACCTGCCTAATGTTGGTTAGCTTTTGTAGCAGATAATTGATAGTTTTGATAAAAGAATTCTCTTCCAAATGCACTGTAATTAAAAATCCTGGGAATTAACAATATGCCAACTGCTTGTAAAATCGTTGATGTAATTGTTTTAGATTAACTTGAATATTGGGAATAAATAATGGTGTTCACTTTAAATTTGAGTCTTTCACAGATTCATAGTAAAATGTTCATTGATTCTGAGCTCGGATGGTGCATAAAGTCTTCCAAGTTTTGTTTAATTTTTTTGTATTAACTTATGAAAATAGTCTTAATAAGATGACTCTTTAAAATGTATGCAGAACTCTGAAAGTTACAGATGGTTGAGTCTCCACATTCCTCCTATCATGAAGCAAGCATTAATACATGGCTGTAGTATTGAATACAAGTTTTGAATATTCTCTACTGAACAACTCCAAGGCAGTAACTGCATGCAGAGTAACTGAATCTGAGTAACATAATGTTTTGAGAGCAACCTGTGCTTAACCAATCAAAACTGAATGTGTGCATCAGACTCCGTCAAATAATATACCTCCTCTAGCCAAGAGATGCCTGTACAAACTTTTTTCAGCATTTCAAGTGCAGCACCAATGAGCACGTAAATTGGCAACCAGATTAATACACACCTGGGGTACCCTTACTCCCTGGAGGAGGAGTGTTAACATTAAAAAAAAAAAGTGTCTGTAGCTTCATAACTTTAGAAAGCAAGGGGACAATAGTGTAAACCCCAAAATATAACCCCAAAGTTGTCTGAACTGACTTACACAAAAGTGGTAGGACTGGAAGGAATGAATAATGAAAACTTTAATAAGGAATATCTTGCATTCCTCTCTTGCTTTCTGACTAGTAATGCCTAAGTATCTTGTGGTGAATTTGCTTTATAGTTCATTGTTGTGTCTTGTTTTGTTTGTTTTTTTTTTCTTAGAACTAACCAAACAACTCTTCCAGCAAAATGTACACATTACAAAAGGTATGTCACTCCTGTGAGCCTACCTTTTTCTCTCAAGCCTGCCTCTGCTGCTCATGGTCCTCTGGTCTGTGGTAGGCAGGACATGAAGTGACTTCAAGAAAATGTAACAGACTTTTAGCTAAGGAACTTACGAACAATAACATGTTAAAAAAATATTCTGAAAATGCCTGTCTAAAAATGGGGAGATCCTTTTAAAGGTCCTCGTATCCCCCTCCTAATTTCAGGATAGTGATGGGAAGTGATTTTGTAGTCAGGATACTGGGACTGAAGAAATAAGTCTTACACTGGTACTTGGAACCTCAGAGACATCTTGTAATAACTCTGTAGTGGATCTGGCTGGGATGGAGTTACGAAGTTAACTTTCTGCATAGCAGCCTGTATGGGGCTGTGCTTTGCAATGGTGGCTACAACAGTGCTGGTAACACAGCAAAAAGGTGAGTAGGCTGGGGGTGGGCAAGGGGTTGGTAGGGGACACAGCCAGGACAACTGACCCCAGCTGATATTCCATAGGGATATAGGGATATTCCATGTTGTGTGATATTGTGCGTGAGTGTTTGTGATTATGGCATTTGTGTTCACAATCATGCATTACCTGTGCTGAGGCCATGCTTCCCAGGCAGCAATGGTACATCTGCCTGCTGATGGGGAGCAGTGAAATGAATTCCTATTTGCTTTTCTTACTAAACTGTCATTACCTCGATCCATAAGTCTTTTGCCTTCCTTCTATTTTTCACCCCATCAGAGTGGGTGTAAGGCAGGGCGTATGTTTGGCTGCTGGCTGGGGTCAACCCACCACAAACTCTGTCATGGGACAGCTTATACTGGATAGGCTCAAAAAGCTATTGCAGGTGGAGGATGAATATGAAACAGGTCTGGCCTGTTTCATATTCAGTGAGAGGACCTAGTCTGCTGCTCCGAGGGAGGGATTTGCCAAGAGAGTTGCAAGGTAAAGGATGCTTAAGCATCTTTAAGTGGTTCATTTAGCTGGTTAGGGTGCTGGTGATAGGAACCAGTATGTGTGAGCTTGTTCTGGGCTCTCCAGCCCTAGTCCTGATCAGGCTGATGGTGTTGAAAGTGCAAGATGGGCTTTTAAACTGAGTTCAGGACCTCTCTGGAAAAAAACAAAGTGAGGTGCTGTGTGTTTGTTTGTTTGGTTTTTTTTTAGACCAGCTACGAAAATAGAATGCTGATGCTCGTGGTATCTGCTGGTGCTTTTTAGAAAGGGTTTGTGTAATGAGCTAATGCCACTCTGACAGGCTGTTCTTGTGCTCAGCTGAATGGATGAACTATCAGAGAGACTATGTTTTAAGACTTGAAAATTTGTCTTTGGAATTTGTGTCTCTGTAACCTGTATTTACAGGGTGAGAGTTACAGAATGAAAGAATTCTGTATTAATTTGTCAGTGGAGGATATTATTATTATTAATTACAGACTGTCTCATAAACAAATTGATATAATCTGACTGTGGAACTGTTTTTCTGCATGTGAAAGCAGATGCATTAAATTATAAACAGAGATGTGTCAAGGCTTCTACTTGAACAGGGGAAAAATCAGAAGTTAAAGTTGGTGAACAGGTTCAACATTAAATAAAATCACCACACCATCAGATAAATATTTAATGCAGAATGCAGATCAGCTTCATCACTCAGTATCTTAACACCTCCTGAGATAGGGACACTTGATGTATTTCAGTGCTCTGTTCAAGCTCCCTTTAAAATGAACCAGATGCGGCTTCATCAGTTTTTACTTGAGGGAGTTACGGTGCCATGTTGCTACATATCAGCATAATTAGACATGTACGCTCAGTGAAGTTAAAATTGCATGTTTATGAGACATAAGTGCAATTCTATAGTCGCGAAGTCCAGGAATTAAGTAGCTGAATTCATCTGGCAGAAGCAGAGGCAAGAGAAATTATTGAAAGCCAGAAAAAGAAGTCGGCAGTACATTTTCTTTATTCCTTTAGTTTTATACAGTCTGTTAGTGCTTGGCAAACAGGGCAGTTACAAAGGCTCTGATTACCCGTGAGAAGCACTGAGAGTTAGTGAACAAATCTGTTCATCAAATGAATCTGTAACAGCTAGACAATAGCATAAATATTTTTCTTATATTTCTGCTGTTTACTGTCAATATCTTTTATATATTGTTGAAGAACTTTGCAAGCTGTAATCTCTGGCAGATTTATTTTATTTTTTAAAGGTGTGTGTAATGACCACCTTAGGATGCTGGGTAGAATGTTAATCGCCGGCCCTGACAAAATATCCACTGTCAAGTGCAGTGTTCAAAATGTGTTTGTTTTATGGATGCGAATGATGAACTGGAATTTTTTAGTGACCATTAACTCATGAAGCCAAGAAAAAATTCCTGTTAAATGCTGCAGTCACAGGTAATGCTTTACCATAGTTCCAAATGAATCTTGTGACGCTTTTCTTCAGACTTGCACTGTTTTACCCATCCTCATAGCACATAATTTAAATGTTTACTGTGAATTAGGAAGACTTTCTCACCTGCTCTTGATCTTTCTCTTTCAAAATGATATTTATGCCATCAGTCGGCATTAGTTCTCCCTCTCTTGAAGGGTTCTGCTTGAGACTGCATGTTGACCTGCTTGAGATACTGTAACTTCAGATTTATGTTTCAGTTCAAAACTAGCTTTGAGAAATGTCATGGCAATGAGTTTGGATGTGTTACTCTAAGTTGCAAGCCTTTGAAATGCACAGCAAATACCTAAACCCTATTTGACACCTTCAGGAGATACTAACAGCAAGAGTCGTGAACTGATAAAAAAGAAGGTTTAGTTTGCTTGTCTAAGTATAGTGGGAGACAAATCGTAAAAGGTGCAAGAATTAAGACAACGTGGGAATCGGTTGCAGAGTGTCTGAAGCTTTTTTAGGCTTAAAACAATCCATCCTAAAAGTGGTAAAGGAACCTTTACATTTAATGAATCATCATCTATGCACATGGTCATTCTTCTCAAAATGCAGCAGTCTGCTTTCTCTCCTGCCTGTTTTTTCTGCTCTCAGAAGTATTACTTCAGCTTATTGGGAAGACAGTATTTCTGTGAATATCATGCCTTTATCTTAAAAAAAAAAAAAATTTATTAGCTTTTGTGGTTTATTGTAAACAGGTCAAATTAATAAGATTCTGTGGTAACACTTGTGACTTTAAAGGTTTTAAAAGGTGGTGTGTGTCTGTGCTATACAACTGAATTGTAAATTATAATGGTTCTAAATTCTAGTTATAGAATGCTTTTATAGACGCTGTACAAAGATACAGTAAAGTAACAAGAAGGTACTGGCTGTCCAGTTTGAGATGTCGAGCTGTGTTTTATCTCATCCACCTTTGTTTAACACAGCTCCCAGAAGTGTCAGATGCATTGTAAGCTGACAGTATTCCATTGTTGTACCTAGTAATTGTGCTGTTTGACCATGGGGAGGATGTTTAATCATAGAATGTTTTAGGTTAGAAGGTACCTTAAAGGTCATTGCATTCCAACTCCCCTGCCATGGGCAAGGAGACCTACCACTGGACCAAATTCCTCAAAGCCCCATCCAACCTGGCCTTGAACACTTCCAGGCATGGGGCACCCACAGCTTCCCCGGGCAACCTGTTGCAGTGCCTCATCACCCTCACAGTGAAAAATTTCTTCCCCATATCTAGTCTAAATCTCCCCTCTTCCAGCTTGAAGCCATTACCCCTCGTCCTGTTCCTACATGTCCTTGTAAAAAGTCCTTCTCCAGCTTTCTTGTAGGCCCCTTTCAGATACTGGAGGGCTGCTCTAAGGTCTCCCTTGAGCCTTCTCTTCTCCAGGCTGAACAACCCCAACTCTCTCAGCCTGTCCTCATAGCAGAGGCGCTCCAGCCCTCTGGTCATCTTCGTGGCCCTCCTCTGGACCCGCTCCAACAGGTCCATGTCCTTCTTATTCTGGGGGCTGCAGAGCTGGACTCCAGGTGGGGTCTCACAAGAGGAGAGTAGAGGGGCAGAATTCCCTCCCTCAACCTGCTGGCCACGCTTCTTTTTGATGTGACCCAGGATGCAGTTGGCTTTCTGGGCTGTGAGTGCACACTGCCAGCTCGTGTTGATCATCTCATCCACCAAAACCCCCAAGTTGGGATCTCCTCAGGGCTGCCCTTGACCCACTCTCCACCCACCCTGTATTTGTGCATGGGATTGCCCTGACCCACATGCAGGACCTTGCACTTGGCCTTATTGAACTTCATGAGGTTGGCACAGGCCCACCTCTCAAGCCTGTCCAGATTCCTCTGGATGGCATCCCTCATCCCTTTCCTCCCGCGTGTCTACCATTCCACACAGCTTGGTGTCGTTGGCAAACTTGCTGAGGGTGCACTCAATCCCAACACCCATGTTGCCAACAAAGATGTTAAATAATACTGGTCCCAGTACTGACCTCTGAGGAACACCAGTTGTCACTGCTTGCCACTTTGACATCGCCCCATTGACCGCAACTCTTTGAGTGTGACCGTCCAGCCAATTCCTTATCCACCAAGTGGATCCATCAAATTGTGTCTCTCCCATTTAGAGACAAGGATATCATGTGGGATGGTGTCAAATGCCTCGTACAAGTCCAGGTAGATGGCTCTCCCCTTATCTACTAACGCTGTAGCCTATTTGTAGAAGGCCACCAAATCTGTCATTCACTTTTAATGATTGTGTGCTGTTACTTTGTCTGACTTTGATAGCTCTGATTTTACTTTAGACGGACCTGTATATACCAAAAGTGCAAAATATTATTTTTCAAACTTTTATTATGCAGATGCTCTTCATTTTCTGAGTTGTTTTTTAGAACTTTAAAGTCATTAACCAATTACAACAGAGCTCATTACAGCTTGACTCATTTAGTGTGTTCCAAAGGAAAAAAACGCAAATAGCTGCTCATGCATTCAGCTATAGTTGTGTGTGCATTAAACTCTGCCTCACCCCTTGTGTGCTATTCTGGGCTTCTGCATGCAGACATGCGCCGAGTTCAGCCAGGTATACCAGCAAAGCCTTGGTGTCCTGGGGAGTTTGGCTGTGATGGGATGAAATCACACACCCTGCTGTTACAACAAACATCAGAAAAAAACTTCTACCAAAGAATTTGGGGAGGGTTTCGGGGGAAGAGTCGTTCTGGTACAGCTTATGGCCTTTCGTCTGGCTAAGAGAAACAGGGCAGAGAACATCTTTTTGCCAATGTAACTTGCACTTTTATTACATGGATTAGCGAAGACTGAAGTATAAACTCAGTGTGAGAATGACTGCTTGTAAATAATTTCTGACTCTGACTTCACTTCCAGCCAAAAGCCCTACTGGCAGGTGTTACGTTGCTGCTTATGGCCGCAATTTAGGAGCTTCCTTCTAGGAGGACTGCAGAGACTGGTGGTTGAACTATGCTCTTTGATCGCTTTAAGTGTCCCAGTGAATTAGTAAAATGTGTTCATAGACTCTGGAATGCCCACTCCTATGGCTTTTAAATGAGTTGGTTTGAGTCTGGGAGTGGGAGTTTCTTCATTACAGAATCCTTTCTAAGTATTCTGGAATACTCCTGTGGTGGCTGTAGGTTTCTATGACTTTAATATGAGGTTTTGTTTTTAATAGCATTTTGCTAAACTCTGTTAGATAGGAATTGGCTTTATTTGCTGAGCATTTCTACTATTACCTTTCAGAAAGAAAACTCAAAAATATACTATGCAAGTTACCGAACTACAAGATTTGATTTTTATGGTCAAATGCCAATTATTCTGAAGTCAGGTAATTAAATCAAGTATTTTCTAGTACTCCAGTGCCTGGCAGTGAGTATGTAGTAGTTACAGGTAAAAGAAAACAAGTGATGAGTCATGTTATAGGAGCCAGATAGTATGTATTTCCATAGTTTATTATAAATACATTTTGGTTTTTAGCATCCAACATACTTAACTTTGTAGTCAGTTTTTATAGAAGTTACCAATTCTATACCTAGTGGTTAGTATTCTCTACATGCTTTGACTATTTCCTTGTTTCTAAGTATGTGTAGCGCTTGAATGTGTAAATATTCTAAGGCAGTTTGCGAGGGAGAAGTAGTTAAAGGTAAACAAGTGAGCTGGTCTTTAAGATGTAATACAGTGAAATATTTTTAGCAAGTCTGGTGTTTTTCTGAAAAGAACAGTGAGAGACGTTTGAAAAACATAAGAGGTAACACTGAATAATACAATATCCAAAGAGATGCCTTATGGTGTAGATAATTGTGTATTAAGCATCCTTTGCTATAGGATTATGCAGTTTGGCTATTGTAAATTCTGTTTGTACCTGAGGGAAAGATATTGTAAGAGTAAACTCCAACCCAAACTTTTAAAATTCCTTATTCTGCAGTCTCTTGCTAGCCTTCCTCAAGCAGGGTTGGTTTTCAGAGTGGTGGATATTCACGCTCTGTGATTTAGTGGGACTGAATGATTATGCACCTAAAATGATATATATGTAAGAAAAAGCAAGAGAGAGAAAACAGCCTTTAAATTTATGCATCAGGGAATCTTAAACTCTGACTAGTTGAGACCGTAGTGCTGAAAAGAGCTGGCCTTTCCTCACCGTCACTGTGGGTGTGTTTTAGGAAAATGCAAAACCACAAGTTGCTGCCAGCAGTTTGAGTGCAATGGGATTGTGTTGTCTTTCCGACAAAAGCTTTGCTGTGCAGCCACATGACTGCGGCATCCAGAAATAATCACATAATCTCACTGCTAGAGGGCCCGCATTACACTCACAGCAGAACTGTGTTTGGATCCTAGCTCGTCTTTTCTTTATTTTTTTGCTAGCTGAAGATGGAAAAAACTTTCCAAATGCACCAGGCCCCTTATATTTATTACTTCTCTGTTTTTTATCTGGCAGACATTGTAGAAAGTGAGCTGTATAGTTACAGATAATTGAAATTGTACAAATGCATAATAAATTTTTAAATGGATTTTTGCTTTGAACGGAGCATCTTAAAATTAAGCATAACTCCAGGTTATTGCTTTTGAAAAATAATGTATCTGGGAAAAGTTGCACATAATTGAATTTCCATTTTGTTCCTAGGGTTATGTTTTTTACTTCTGGTGGCATTTCTGAAAATCTCAGTAATTCTCTTATGCAACCACTGGCAGCAATAACATGCTCTGAAAAAGCACGAGCGTCCCAGTCAAGGCCAGGACAGAATTTAATGCTTTAAATAGGGAAATCTATTGAGGAACCTGATCTAGCGCATGATGCCTCTGCCCAGGGCGGGGGGATGGACAGGATGCCCTTTAAAGGTCCCTTCTAATCCAACCTATTCTATGATTCTGTGAAATGTTAATATGTTAGAGCTTTTACCTGTTTTAAAACACTTCCTATACCTTTGGAACTTGCCTTTCCTATTTAGATAGCAAAAGGAGGCAGATGTTATTTCCAGGATTGACCAGGCTTTTACCTGAAGTGTTTTTCTTTTAGACTCTGAATGTAAGGTTATGTAATAGTAATACTCATATATTGGTTTTGTTTTGTTTTTTTTTTAGTTCTGCATTCAGCATGCTGACTTACTTTCCCTGTTGTGCACAACCTTTAGAAGACTGTTGGGAGGGATGCTTTATTTAGCTTTTGTCAGGGTACGTTTCTCTTGTCAAGAGAAATTGTAAAGACAGTCAGTTCTCTTGTTTCAGGTAACCAAAAAAGCAGGGAGGGAGACTGGCTGCCCAGAGCTTGCCTGTGTAAAAGCTGATGGTTGTGCTGCAAGTCTT
>VZSF01008976.1:0-10561 GCA_013398295.1 Chionis minor | reverse complement strand
CCTGGTTTAGGGGTCAGAAGTGGGTGTTTGGGGTCACAAGTGGATTTGAGGGGTTGGAAGTGGGTGTCAGGGGTCAGGGTGCCCAGCCCGGGATGCTGTGGGTGCCCCAGTGCCCTGGTTTGGGGTCAGAAGTCGATTTTAGGGGTCAGAAGTGGGTTTTAGGGATCAGAAGTGGGTGTCAGGGGTCAGAAGTGGATTTTAGGGGGCAGAAGTGGGTGTTAGGGATCAGGGTGCCCAGTCCAGGGTGCTAGGGGTGCCCCAGTGCCCTGGTTTAGGGGTCAGAAGTGGTTTTTAGGGTTCAGAGGTGGATTTTAGGGGTCAGAAGTGGGTGTTAGGGGTCGGGGTGCCCAGCTGGGACCATCACACGTGCCGGGGGCCCGAGCTGGGGTGCTAGCACGGCGGTGACAGTGATGCTCCTGTGCAGGGTGACCTATGTCTACTACGAGCAGTACCTGACGGTGGTGGCCGAGGGCGTCATCACGCTGGCGCTGTGCCTGGTGCCCACCTTCCTCGTCTCCTTCCTGCTGCTGGGCATGGACCTGCGCTCCAGCTCCGCCACCCTCCTCACCATCGCCATGATCCTGGTGGACACCGTGGGCGCCATGGCCCTCTGGGACATCCCCTACAACGCTGTGGCCCTCATCAACCTCGTGGCGGTGCGGGACACGGGGACATGGGGCACGCGGGGTGGCACATGGGGTGGCTTTGGTGGTAGAGGAGGTGGCAGAAGGACCTGGGACACACATTGGGGCACGTGGGGTGGCACAGGGATTTGGGGCAGGGGGCTGGCACATGGGGTGGCTTTGAGGGTAGAGGAGGTGGCAGAAGGACAGGGGACATGCAGGGTGGCATGGGGACATGGGGCACACAGGGTGGCAGAGGGATTTAGGGCACGTGGGGTGGGAGATGGGGTGGCTTTGGGGGTAGAGGAGATGGCAGAAGGACCTGGGACGCACAGGGTGACATGGGGACAGGGCATCCTGAGGGGCACAGGGTGGCAAAAGGCACTGGGACACATAGGATGGCAGAGGGGCATGTGGGGGAACATGAGCATGGGGACCAGCAGCTTGGCACAGGGGCTTGCAAGGTGGCACATGGGGTGGCACAAGGATTTGGGGTATGTGGGGTGGCAGATGGGGTGGCTTTGGGGAAGAGGAGGTGGCAGAAGGACCTGGGACACGCAGGATGGCACAGGGACATGGGGCACACAGGGTGGCAAAGGGTTTTAGGGCACATGGGGTGGCAGATGGGGTTGCTTTGGGGGTTGAGGAGGTGGCAGAAGGACACAGGACGTGCTGGGTGGCACAGGGACACGGGGCACATGGGGTGGCTTTGGGGGTAGAGGAGGTGGCAGAAGCACCTGGAACACACTGGGTGGCACAGGGACACGGGGCACATGGGGTGGCTTTGGGGGTAGAGGAGGTGGCAGAAGCACCTGGAACACACTGGGTGGCACAGGGACACGGGGCACATGGGGTGGCTTTGGGGGTAGAGGAGGTGGCAGAAGCACCTGGAACACACTGGGTGGCACAGGGACACGGGGCACATGGGGTGGCTTTGGGGGTAGAGGAGGTGGCAGAAGCACCTGGAACACACTGGGTGGCACAGGGACACGGGGCACATGGGGTGGCTTTGGGGGTAGAGGAGGTGGCAGAAGCACCTGGAACACACTGGGTGGCACAGGGACACGGGGCAGGCAGGGTGGCACAAGCAGGCGACAGCGCCCACCAGCCCTGGGCCACCTCCGCGGCGCTGTCCCGGCTGAGCAGCTGTGGGTGACACTGGCTGCCATCCCGTCCCCGCAGGCCGTGGGCATCTCCGTGGAATTCGTGTCCCACCTCACCTGTGCCTTCGCCCACAGCACCAAGCCCAGTCAGGTGGAACGTGCCGCCGAGGCCACCGTCAACATGGGCAGCAAGGTGGGCTTGGGGCGGGGTGATGGCCACGCTGGTCCCCTCCCCAGGGGACGGGGGCGTCACCGAGCCTCNATATTTAAATGTTTTTGGTTTTTTTTCTTTTTCTCACATCCCAGACTGGGTTTAACTGGGATGAGCTGGGACGGGGCCCCGGGGTCACCTTATACAGAAACTGCATCTTGGCTCTGTGGCGTCACAGGGTCTGTGCGGGGACGCGGGGACAGGAGGCGTGGGACACGCGGGGCAGCGTGGGAATGGGGACAGGCGGGGCGCGAGGGGACGGTGGGGACGCAGCACGGGGCGCTGCGGGGACAGAGCCCCGAGGGGCATGTGGGCGTCACGGGGACACACGGGGCACAAGGGCACGGTGGGGACAGGGACATGTGGGGCATCACGGTGATGGGGCACAGGGCGGCAGGGACAGGTGAGGCACGAGGGGACTGTGGGGACGGGACGCGGGGCATTGTGGGGACAAGGACATGTGGGGCACATGGACATTGAGGGGATAGGGACTTTTGGGGACAACAGGCACTATAGGGATGAGGTACACAGGCACCGTGGGGACAAGGACACATGGGGCACATGGACATGGAGGGGACAGGGACCTGTGGGGCACCTGGGCATCACGGGGATGGGGCACACAAGGATGGAGCCCCGTGGGGCATGTGGACATCATGGNGGTGGATTTTAGGGGTCAGAAGTGGGTGTTAGGGGTCGGGGTGCCCAGCTGGGACCATCACACGTGCCGGGGGCCCGAGCTGGGGTGCTAGCACGGCGGTGACAGTGATGCTCCTGTGCAGGGTGACCTATGTCTACTACGAGCAGTACCTGACGGTGGTGGCCGAGGGCGTCATCACGCTGGCGCTGTGCCTGGTGCCCACCTTCCTCGTCTCCTTCCTGCTGCTGGGCATGGACCTGCGCTCCAGCTCCGCCACCCTCCTCACCATCGCCATGATCCTGGTGGACACCGTGGGCGCCATGGCCCTCTGGGACATCCCCTACAACGCTGTGGCCCTCATCAACCTCGTGGCGGTGCGGGACACGGGGACATGGGGCACGCGGGGTGGCACATGGGGTGGCTTTGGTGGTAGAGGAGGTGGCAGAAGGACCTGGGACACACATTGGGGCACGTGGGGTGGCACAGGGATTTGGGGCAGGGGGCTGGCACATGGGGTGGCTTTGAGGGTAGAGGAGGTGGCAGAAGGACAGGGGACATGCAGGGTGGCATGGGGACATGGGGCACACAGGGTGGCAGAGGGATTTAGGGCACGTGGGGTGGGAGATGGGGTGGCTTTGGGGGTAGAGGAGATGGCAGAAGGACCTGGGACGCACAGGGTGACATGGGGACAGGGCATCCTGAGGGGCACAGGGTGGCAAAAGGCACTGGGACACATAGGATGGCAGAGGGGCATGTGGGGGAACATGAGCATGGGGACCAGCAGCTTGGCACAGGGGCTTGCAAGGTGGCACATGGGGTGGCACAAGGATTTGGGGTATGTGGGGTGGCAGATGGGGTGGCTTTGGGGAAGAGGAGGTGGCAGAAGGACCTGGGACACGCAGGATGGCACAGGGACATGGGGCACACAGGGTGGCAAAGGGTTTTAGGGCACATGGGGGGGCAGATGGGGTTGCTTTGGGGGTTGAGGAGGGGGCAGAAGGACACAGGACGTGCTGGGTGGCACAGGGACACGGGGCACATGGGGTGGCTTTGGGGGTAGAGGAGGTGGCAGAAGCACCTGGAACACACTGGGTGGCACAGGGACACGGGGCAGGCAGGGTGGCACAAGCAGGCGACAGCGCCCACCAGCCCTGGGCCACCTCCGCGGCGCTGTCCCGGCTGAGCAGCTGTGGGTGACACTGGCTGCCATCCCGTCCCCGCAGGCCGTGGGCATCTCCGTGGAATTCGTGTCCCACCTCACCTGTGCCTTCGCCCACAGCACCAAGCCCAGTCAGGTGGAACGTGCCGCCGAGGCCACCGTCAACATGGGCAGCAAGGTGGGCTTGGGGCGGGGTGATGGCCACGCTGGTCCCCTCCCCAGGGGACGGGGGCGTCACCGAGCCTCCTCTGTGTGCAGGTGGTGGCTGGGGTGGCCATGACCAACCTGCCGGGCATCGTGGTGCTGGCCTTCGCCAAAGCCCAGCTCATCCAGATCTTCTTCTTCCGCCTCAACCTCATCATCACACTGGCGGGGCTGGCCCACGGCCTCGTCTTCCTCCCCGTCCTCCTCACCTACATCGGTAAGGCTGTCCCCTCCCCCATGTCCCCTCCCTGGGGATGGTGGACACCGTGGGGCACGTGGGCATGGAGGGGAGAGGGGCACGTGGCCACAGAGGGGCAGAGCCCCACGGGGCATGTGGACGTGTGTGCTTAAAGGTCTCTTCCGACCTGGGTGATTCCCAATGTCCCGATGTGTGTCCCCCCCGCCACCGTCATTCCCCGGGATGACGATGGCAGCCTGGCACTGTCCCTCTGTTGTACCCACAGGTCCCAGCCCGCGGATGCCAGCCAGCATGGAGCAGGGTGCGGGGCTGGCACTCTGCAACCCCGGTTTCAAGGACAANGACAAGGACATGTGGGGCACATGGACATTGAGGGGATAGGGACTTTTGGGGACAACAGGCACTATAGGGATGAGGTACACAGGCACCGTGGGGACAAGGACACATGGGGCACATGGACATGGAGGGGACAGGGACCTGTGGGGCACCTGGGCATCACGGGGATGGGGCACACAAGGATGGAGCCCCGTGGGGCATGTGGACATCATGGGGACAGGGACACGTGGGCACACAGGGACAGAGCCCCACAGGGCACTTGGATGTGAGAGCTTAAAGGTCTCTTCCAGCCTGGGTGAGTCTGTGATTCCGTGACATCATTGGACTGTAATGGGAGCACTGGGAGCACTGGGGGATGTCCCCTATGTCCAGTGTCCCTTGTGTCCCCCACACCTCATGTCCCCTATATCCAGTGTCCCCGCTGTCCCCCACAACCAGTGTCCACTATATCCAGTGTCCCTGGTGTCCCCCATACCCGGTGTCCCCTATATCCAGTGTTCTTGGTATCCCCCACATCTGGTATCCCCTATATCCAGTGTTCCTGGTGTCCCTCCCATTTGGTGTCCCCTATATCCAGTGTCCCCGCTGTCCCCCACAACCAGTGTCCACTATATCCAGTGTCCCTGGTGTCCCCCATACCCGGTGTCCCCTATATCCAGTGTTCTTGGTATCCCCCACATCTGGTATCCCCTATATCCAGTGTTCCTGGTGTCCCTCCCATTTGGTGTCCCCTATATCCAGTGTCCCCGCTGTCCCCCATACCCGGTGTCCCCTATATCCAGCGTCCCTGCTGTCCCCCACACCCGGTGTCCCTATATCCAGTGTCCCTGGTATCCAGTGGGAGCACCGGTGATATTGGGGGTACTTGCAGGGACTGGGAGCACTGGGGGGAAGCATTTGGCATAACAGGGGGAAAGTGGGGAACTGGGAGCACTGGGAGGGAGCACTAGGGGTAATAAGGATCATTGCAGGGACTGGGAGCACTGGGGGGAAGCATTTGGCATAACAGGGGGGAAGTGGGGAACTGGGAGCACTGGGAGGGAGCACTAGGGGTAATAAGGATCATTGCAGGGACTGGGAGCACTGGGGACAATGTGGGGTTTGGCAGCACTTGGGAGACACTTGAGTTCATCAGGTTGTCTGGGAGGATTCGCGATACTGGGGGAACTAGGCGTAATGTGGGGGGTATCAGANCAGAGGTCATTAGGGGGACTGGGAGCACTGGAGGGACTGGAGGTACTGGGGGGGGACACTGGGGGTACTGGGAGGACTGGGGGAATGTCCCGGCTTGGTGTTGGGATCCCTGGCAGTTGGGCTCGAGGGAGCCACTGGGGTGGGGGCGAGCACAGGGGCACTGGGGAGCGAGGGCTGCCAGCCCAGGGAGGGGGCTCTGTGCCCCCGGGAAGGACCGTGCTGCTTGGCTGCATGTCCCCGTGGGTTTTCCGTCCCGGCAGCGAGGCTGGTCATCCAAAAACTTCGCAGCATGCCAAAGGCTCTGGCACTGGCTGCCCTCGGGACATCTCCGCTGTGGCCGGAGGGAAGGTCGAGCTCCAGAACTGCCCGTCCGGCATGAAATCCGCATGGAAACGCCTCCAGCTGGTGGCTCCGAGAGCCCGGGGTGTCAGCCCTGGCATCGGGCAGGTTCGACTTGCGCTGGGGTTTAATGGCAATTTCCATCTCTCACGCTCCCAGGAGGAAATATTAATGCTTTGATCAAGGCTTTTCAGTCTTTCAGCTCTTTTCTGGGCAAAGCCAATTCCCTCGTAATGACCCAGGGGTCCCGAGTGTTCAGGACACCAAAACTAGGCAAATTCCCTTTTTTCTTTTATTTTAAACCCTCCAGTCCGCGGTTTAAACCCGCCCTTTTCATCCTTCTTCCCAACTCCTGTCGGGAATGCATAAAGTGACTGGGGATATTGTGTTTGTGAGGCTCAGAATAATTAATGCATCGATTAAACCCAAGAAATAATGCTATTGGAGCACAGAAGAAACCCAAACCCCTGGCTACAGGACACTGTTTCCTCAGAGGTTTCCTTCTGTTCCCGAAATATTTCCTTGCAATCAGCAAAACATCCCTTTCAAGTGGCAGAATAAAACAAGCCTTTTCTCCGCAGCCTCATGGACAGAGCTGTATGTTTTTAGTAAACACCTGGAAGGGGTTTTTTTCTGCAGTCAGGAATTAGTATCCAGGAGCTTTACAATGCTTACAAATCTCTGTGCCTTTTCTTTCTCTTTTATTTCATTAAGGCGATTTTCAGTCCTCTGAAGTCCCAGTACTTTCACGGAGCCTTTCTGTGACTGTTGAAGTTCTGCGAGTGTTTCCAGCATCTGAGGTTTAATTTTAATTTCATTTAATTACGATGGGGTTCCCCTGCTCTGCTGAATTTCGCTCTTTCCCTGTCGTGGCAGGTTTTTTCCTCGGTGCTTTTTCGGATGTGGTCTTCGACGGAGGGAATCTGCCGGGATCTTCCAACTCTGTTGTTTTCCCATGGCGGCTGTGTCTCTGCTGTTGAGCCCCTTCGGGAAAAGAGACATCAGCCCTGGTGACACCCTTGGGATCCGGTTGTCTTCGGAGCCGTAGGCGGATCTGTCCCAAGGTTGGTGGTTTTATGAAGAGGCTTGCACCAGTTCCAAAGTGGGACCAACACCATATGGCACTGGGATAATATTTGCTTTACAAAGGCAACAGGAAATCCTGGATTTAGCCTATTCCTCCTCCTAGCATCCCTTTCCCATCTCCTAGCGTCTCTTTTCTGTGTCCTACCATCTCTTTTCCGTCTCTAGCATCCCTTTTCCATCTCCTAGCTTCGCCTTTTTGGTCTCCTAGCACCTATTTTCCATCCCCTAGCATCCCTTTTCTGTCTCCTAGCACCTCTTTTCCACCTCCTAGCATCCCTTTGCCATCTCCTAGCATCTCTTTTCTGTATCCTACCATCTCTTTTCCATCTCCTAGCATCCCTTTCCCGTCTTCTAGCATCCTTTTTCTGTCTCCTAGCGTCCCTTTCCCATCTCCTAGCATCCCTTTCCCATCTCCTAGCATTCCTTTTCCATCTCCTAGTGTCCCTTTTTTGCATTTCCTAACATCCCTTTCCCGTTTCCTAGCATCCAGCTTCTGTCTCCTAGCATCCCTTTTCCTTCTAGTAGCATCTCTTTTCTGCCTCCTAGCTTCTCCTTTCCGTCTCCTAGCATTCATTTTCCATCTCCTACCGTCCCTTTACATGTCCTAGCATCCCTTTTCCATCTCCTAGCACCCCTTTTCCGTCTCCTAGCGTTCCTTTTCCGTCTCCTAACATCCTTTACCCTCCAATGGGCTGAGGTTCCTGTGAGCACCCTCTGGCTGGGCGATCCCCAGCTGTAGCAGATGCTGGGATGGGTGGATGGGATCCCGCCGGACTTTCCCCTCCTCCTTCCCTTTCATTCTGAGCAGAGCATCGTTCTTAGCAATGATGTTTTTCCCCATTAGGGTTGGCCCAGCCTGGTCGGGACATGTTATAAATCGCCGACAAGCCAAGCCCAGCTCCAAAATTCCCACCAGCGCATCCAGAGATTATGGCTGTGGAAAAAGAGGCACTAAGTGCACCCGGCAAGGACAGCCCCGGGCCAGGGAATTGCAGGGAATCACAGGGCCGGCAGATTTAGTTCCTGCAATCATAAGGAATGGAAAGCCCTGCTTTCTCATTTGCGCTAAATCCATCGAGATTCCCAGGTTTTGGGGATCCTAATTGTTGGCCCACTGGCCGGCACCAGGATGTTGGAGGTGTCTCCCTCCGTAGCACCCACCTTCTCCTCTTCCGTTTGCCAGCACCTCGCTTTTCCCTGCGGGGGTTTTTGGGTGCTTACGGCGATTTCCAGATTTCCCGTGGAGAAAAGAGCCTGTTTGTATTTTCTTTTCCTCTGGGAAAAATGGCTCAAATGCTCGGAGTGGGGAAAACCAAAAAGGGAAATGGAAGGTGGCGGGAGGGCAGGAGGGGAGCTGCTGCTGGAGTCCCAGGTGTCGGCAGTTCTTTGCAAGGCTGCAGGTATCGGAGCTGCCAACCGGATTATTCCATACCAGGAATAATTCCACAGCATTCCATATTCCACAGAAATTAGAAAGTTTGCTGCGAAGTTCCCTTCTCTCTCTCTGCCTTGATGGTGCTGATCTAGAGAAGTTCCCTGCCCAGTGCCAGAGCCCCAAGCCCTTCCCGTCTTCCTGAAGCTGCAGTGCTCCCAGTATCCCACACTGATTATTCCCTGCTGGGAGCACACGGTTCCCTACAGATGGAACGGACCGAGTGTAATCCTTGGGTATTTTATATTGGTGTTTGGATCAATATCGGATCTTTAGTCTTATTAATGTTAATTATTTAGTCTTATCCTATTAAATCCATTCATATTCAATCCTTGTGTTTCCTTATTTTCTTCCCAATTCCCCTTTCCCGGGTGGGGAGGGGTCATGGAGTGGGGGAATAATTGTCTCTGCAACAATTAATTGTTGTGGGTTCCTCAAACTGTAACCCTTGGGGATTCCATGACTCTAATGGGGGTACTGGGGAGTAATGGGGGGTACTGGGGGACACTGGGGAAACTGAGGATACTGGGGGTAAGGGAGGTACTGGGAATGCTGGGAGTTATGGGGGGTACTGGGGAAGTGGAGGGTACTGGGAGTGCTGGGTGATACTGGGGATAAAAGGGGATACTGGTAGGTACTGGAGGGTAATGGGGGACACGGGGGGATACTGGGGGCACTGGAGGAAACTGAGGAAAACAGAGGCGCTAGGGGATACTGGGGGTACTGGAGGGGCTCCTGGAAGCACTGGGGGATACTGGGGACAATGGGGTTATTGGGAGTACTGGGGAAACAGGGTAATGGGGGTATTGGGTGTCACTGGGGGTAATGGGAGGTAGAAGGGGGATACTGGTGGCTACTGGAGGGTACTGGGAGGCACTGGGTGAGCACCCAGAGGGGACTGGGATGGCACTGGGATGGCACTGGTCACTGGTGGGCAGAGGGGTGCTGTGGGGCGGTGTGCGCTGTGCCCTCTGCCCGTGCGATGCCATGTCCCCCATGCGCGGTGATGTCCCCCTTGCGCAGCGTGCTTGTGCAAGGCAGCGTCCCGCCATGCGCCGCCCCCCATGCAACCCCCCCCGAGTGACACCCCTTGAGTGGTGCCCCCAAGTGACACCCCCAAGTGACACCGCCTTGAGTGATGCCCCCATGCACAATGTCCCCGCCCGGTGCGGGGCAGGGCTGGGGTCTGTCACAGGGGTGGGGGGACACGGGGACATCACCGGTGCCAGGGCTCAGCCCTCCCGAATTCCCCTCCCTGGAGCCACCCCATCCTGCATCCTCCATCCCACATCTTGTATCCTCAATCCCATCCTGTATCCCTCATGCCCCATCCCGCGTCCCGTACCCCATGTCCCCCATTCCTCACCCCACATCCCCTATCCTGTATCCCTCATCCCACGTCTCCCATCCCACATCCCTCATTCCCCAGCCCTCATCCCACATCCCCTGTCCTGCGTTCCGCATCCCTCATTCCTCATCTCCCGTCCTCCATCTCGCATCTCTGCCCCACATCCCCTATCCCACTTCCCTCATCCCCAATCCCTCATCCTGCATCCATCATCCCACATCCCTCATCCTCATCCCCAATCCCTCATTCTGCATCCATCATCCCACATCCCTCGTCCTCATCCCCAGTCCCTCATTCTGCATCCATCATCCCACATCCCTCGTCCTCATCCCCAGTCCCTCATTCTGCATCCATCATCCCACATCCCTCGTCCTCATCCCCAGTCCCTCATTCTGCATCCATCATCCCACATCCCTTGTCCCACCTCCCTCGTCCGCCATCCTGTGTCCCTCATTCCGCATCCCCCACCCTACATCCGCCATCCGTCATCCCGCATTCCGTATCCCACATCCTGCATCCCCGATCCCTCATCCTGCACCCTCCATCCCGCATCCCCCATATCCCATCCCCTATTCATGTCCCCCATCCTCCACTCCACATCCCTGATCCCTGATCCCTGATCCCACATCCCTCATCCCACATCCCCCACCCCGCATCTCCCATCCCATACATATCCCACATCCCCCCCCC
>VZSF01008974.1:380-14451 GCA_013398295.1 Chionis minor | reverse complement strand
GGAGCGGCGCACGGAGCCCCCGGGCGGGCGGGGCCGCGGGGTGTCCCGTCCTGGGACGGGTCCCTGCCCCTGGCCCGGTGGTGGGCAACGGCCCCCGGTGCGGGGACGGCCGCGCCGCCCCGCCCGCGACAGCCCCTGGGCCCGGCCCCCCCCCGGGCCCGGCCGTTTCCCCGGAGTCGGGAAGCGCCGCCCCCGCCCGTGGTGTGTTTAACGGGACCCGTGTCCCTGCGCTCCCAGCCCCGGTGCAGCGGCCGCAGGGAGCGGGTGAGGCGTCCCTCCCCCGCCCCGGGCGGCCGCACCGTGCTGCCCCCCCCGCCGCAGCGAGCCCCCGGCGTGCGAACGGCCGAGTGCGGGGCTGGGGGGAGCAGGAGCCTGTCCCCGCCCCGGGCTGCGCGGGGGAGGCGAGACCTGGGAGCTCTGCGGGGCTGAGACCCGCCTGGCTGCGGGGGCGGGGGGGCACAGGTCTGCTCCATCCCGCTCCCCACCAGCGATCTGTCCCCGTCCCTCCTCGCTCCGGTGGCTCTTGGTGGCCCTGACTGGGTGGACAAACGTCCATGTTGCCACCCAGCCAGCGCTGGGGGGTCTCCCCTGCCCCACGGGGCCGCCCAGCAGGGTGTGGGTGGCTCTGTAGGAGCTCAGTGATCCCGGGAGCGTCTCCCGCCGTGCCCGGAGTGCTGAGCAGCAGTGGGGAAGGGCATTGTGTTCACCTGGCCTGAAGGTGCCTCTTCCCATCTGCCACCCCCACCGGAAAGTTTTGTGCTTCTTCGAGGCTGTGACCGTGTCCCTCCCAGCCCCGCTGTTCCCGACGTTCTCTTTGATATCAGCCTGGAGATAGTGTTTGGGGTTTCATTCTCTTAATATATTCTCTTCTTAGCGGCAGTCGGAGCCGTCATGCTTTTGTGGAAGTCTCTTTGTTGCTGTGCAGGTTTGTTTAAAGGCAGGATCTGCTGGCAGCAGCGGGGGGGGCTCTGATACCCCCTGGGCCAGGCGCCCCACAGCTGCTGCTTGAAAAACGAGAGAAGTTGCTCGTTCTGGTTTGCAGCCTGCGCCTGATAACTTCATTTCATGCGTGCTTGTGCTTGTCAGATGAAAAGGCATATATAATCGCTTCTCATTTGCTTCCTCCATGGCGCAATCTGAGTGATTTTTATAGACCTGTCTTGCGGGATAAATGTTAACGACGTCTATCGATGTGACGCTGGGCTGATGCTGCTCCAGAGCTGTCCCCTGTGACTCCTCAAATTCTCCTCCTGAGGTAGCGGAGCTGTGTGGTGGGGTGTCTGCAGCCGGTGCTGTTCTCCCGCTGGGCATTTAAAGACATCTCGTTTGAGCTGCTGCTTTACTCTTGTCCTTCTCCAGCCCCGCGTGAGCGGCCGAGCTCTGTAAAGTCCCCGATAACCAACACCATCCGGGGGTCCCTTTAGTCTCTGCACCCTCCTCGGGCGTGGGGCAGAGCAGGAGCTGGCTGGGGTGCTGTGCCAAGCTGTCAGTGGGGGTCTGGCAGATCCTCTCTTAGGGCTAATTCTTATTAAAAAAACATGTTTATCAGTGATCTGGAAGAAAATGCAAGTTAATGGAGGGAGAGCTGGAGAAGATGCAACAACTTAAAAAATGATAAATAATGAAGAGGACAGGCCCTTGGTACAGAGTGACCTTGATTGCTTAGCTGGAGGGCTGTGTTTTGCAAGCAATAGTCGTTGCACTGAAGCAAGTTGTAATGCTTTGCATCTGAAAAAAAAATAATTAAAATCGAGCCAAGAGGATGGGGAGTTCTTGCTGGGGAATTTAGCTTTGAAAAAATGCAAACGCCTCGTGGATTTTATTCTTGTTTTGAATCTTGTGTGTGATTCGGGTCAGCCCTCCTTCTTCCACCACCCCAGAAGACACCACCAGCACCAGAAGAGGTGTTGAGCAGCTTCTGTACAGGGAGAGATGAATTAGGTTGAGCCTTTTAATCTGGAAAAGAGGACTGAGGGGGGCATGAGCGAGGGGTATAAATTATTAATGGTCTGCGGGTAGAGATTTATCGTTCACCTCCTCTCCCCTACCCAGGAACCCCGCCGGTGCTGGTCCATGGGAGCTTGGGACAAGCAGGGAGTAGATTCTCTGTGTCTGATTAAGCCATGAGGATTCGTGATGAAAGCTGGGGGGGTCGGGAGGTGGCAATGCTGTTTTTATGGACTGAAATGCTCCGGCCTGAGCCGTGGTGGTTGTGGGTGCTCCTGTGTGTTCCCTAAGACTTTTCTCCAGGGGTCTGTTGTTGGCTGCTCTCGGACACGATGTTGGGCTTGGAGGTTTGGCTGGGCTCAGCCATTGCTGTGCCCCGCTGGAGCTCTCGGTCTCACTGTCAGGCTGCACTTCAGGGAGGGAGTTGATAGACTAGAGATGGTTCAAGGAAGGATTTTCAATCAGATATGTTGCACTGCAGCATGGGGTGGATTCTGCATTGCCGAAAATTCATGCATCCAGATGGGATGCCTTCCTAAAAACCTGCTGTATTTCAAGTCCAGCCTTTGAACACAAGGGAGGATTTTGAAAGGAAACATCCTAGCGATCATTTACACAGGAACTCAGAGTGGTTAATAATAATGACTTTTGTTTTGCCTTTACACCTGGTGAAGAGTTGACCTCCAGATGTTTTTCCTACCATGTCCCTGAGACCAGCTGTAGGACAACTGAAGAGCCACAGAGCTTTGTTTATCTCCTGCTGTTAATGAAACAGCGGGAGATGCTGGTACAGATGCTTGTGCATTTGGGAAGATTAATTAGTGTTTGTCACCGTGCTGCAGATGAGCGCGCTAAACATTATTACACACCTCATTCTTGTCGTGTTGTCAGGAAAGGCAGCTCTGCCTGTTATGCTTTGTCCTGGAGCGGAGCGAGTGCTGCAGATTCCAGCCCACATCCGCAAACGCTTGAGCTGCGCTGGGCTGGGGGCCTGTTCTTCCCTGTTGCTGGAGAGATGCCCTTGAATGTCAGAGTGGCAGTTACTACAGTTGCTTTGCAGAGAGCGTCACCCACTCCTTTGGGCACCACAAAATCCCTTTTAACCTCCCGCCCCGAGCCTCAGCGTGGCTGAAACGCTGTGTGTGCTGGGCTGTGACAGTGACCTCCCGTCTCACCAGTGCTTGGACCATAATGGAGGACAGCGGTGAAACACTGTAATGACAACAAGTGTTTGGAGTCAGGGGAGGTGACATCTTCATCTTGGACGAGCGGAGAGCGGTGGCCTGAACCAGCCCTTTCTGCAGAACTCGGCAGATGTGCTGTTCTGGGGATGTGTGTGCCACCCGCCCTGATAATTGCTGTAGTGAGAGTGAAAAATGGACTGCCTCAGCGTAGATGTGAGCTTAGAGTGCTTTTTATGTCTGTCTTACAAACAAGGTATTACGGCTGAGCAGACTAATTACAGGGTGTCGTAAAGAATGAACCCCCGGGCAGAGTCTGGAGACTCTAGTTAAGAGCTCAGTGTAGAAGAGAGATTTGTCAAGGAACAGTCCAGATCCTCTCCTGTTAAGATTGATTTTAAGATACCGAAGATACACCGAAGTGGCGAATACACTCACTGGCCCCATCTTGCTGGTGTTTTCAGGCATTTATTTGGCACTCACAAAGCCTTTCTATCTTCTCTCTTGCAGGTGTGTCAGTCGGCGATGCCTGCTGGCTCGGCTTGGCCCCGGTCTTTCTGTGCGACAGTGAGTCCGAGGTTTTACTGAGAGTAACGGGATTAAGTTCTTCCCTGAGGGATCCCGTCTAAGGCTTTGCGGCATGCATGCGCTCCATCCGCTTAGTAATTCCGGTCAATCAGTGCCATGTGTTGGCCAGGCACTTACTGCCTCATGCCACCACGAGGGCATGGCCTGTTTATGGAGGGTCTGGGGCTTGTGGACGGGGGTGAAGGGAGAGCCTGGCTGGCTGCAGAGGTGGGCCTGGGTCTGTCATGGGGGTGGCGGTACCACTGTCACCCCTCTGTGCTGCCCTGCGCCACAGCTTTGCACCTGAGGAGGGCTGGGAGCTGCAGAAGCCCTCTTGTTCCCGTGCTTCGTGCTGCTGGGCTTAGGGAGAAATAGTTATTTTCTGCTAAATTGGGCTGTAAGTGTAATTGCTGTGTAATCTCGAGAACATTAAATTACAAGCTCTTTATTTGGTACAGTGTGCAATTACCGTGGCAGTAAAGAGCAGGTTGCATGTTATCAGTATTATATAATGTGTTATCTGATATCTTATACCCTGATTTGGGTAGTGCTGGGGGGGGGACTTGGCTCAGCTCCACTGGCTGAACGGATTCCAGTGCAGCAGCTTCCCATCCTGCATATTATTATCATCACTCGGGAGAGCTGGCAGCGGTCCGCTCCTCACCGGTGTCCGTGCACAGCTGGAGCCGTTCTTTGTGCTGCTGTAGTCGAGGTCAGCTGGGAGCTCGCATCCTGCGGGATGGAAAGCTGCCGCAGCAAAGCCCAGTGGAGCGAGCAGGGGTAAAGGACTGCCCAGCTCCCTGCACTTCCCTTCTCCTCTTCTTTTGCAGCGTTGTCCCGATGGGAACAACGGCCAAGGAGGAGATGGCCCGCTTCTGGGAGAAGAACATCAAGTCCAATCGTCCCTTGTCCCCTCATGTCACCATCTACAAGTAAGAGCCTCTCGGCCCCCTTGGCTTCGCACCAGGGCACTTCTGGGCTCTGGCCCATGATGGCTCTGTCCCCGGAGGCACCCTTGGGTGGGAGGGCTATGCACATTCCCGCTGTCACTTCAGGCAGAGGACACAGGGACCCTCTAAATGGAACAGGCTCCCCAGAGAGGTGGTGGAGTCTCCAACTCTGGAGACATTCCCAACCCGCCTGGATGCCATCCTGTGCCACCTGCTCTAGGTGGACCTGCTCTGGCAGGAGGGTTGGACCAGATGATCTCTAGAGGTCCCTTCAAACCCTTAACTTTCTGTGATTCCTGTAAATCGTACTGTGAACAGTCTGAGCTGTGTGTAGGAATCACAGCTTGCCCCACGGAGGTGATGACACTCATTGGTTTTATACTGGGTGTTGCGGAGTGGTACAGTCTCCCCAGAGCTGTGCCTCGGGGTGCAGGGCAGCGTTTTGTTGAAAGGCAGCTGCCTGCACGGAGGGTGGTTGTGCAGAATGGCGCGTCCCACCGTGGAGCTGGCAGTCCTCAGGGCTGGAGGCAGGTGGCCAACTCGGGGCTCTCGGATTCCCTCCTCAGAAAGGTGATGGCTTCTTTGGGGTCACCTCCGTCACTTTGCCAGGTTCTCTTGTTTGTCTGTGAGCCTGGATGCCCAAACCCTGCCCCTTTGTTCCTCAACTGCAGGAGCATTACAGGCTTCTCCTGTTTCATCGCCCTTTAAGCTTTCTCAGCAGACGCCCTTCCCCTTCCCAAACCCATGCCAGTGGCATTTGCCATTCCCAAGCTGCCTCTGCAAATTCCCCCGTCTCTCCCCTTTTGCTCTGGCTGGATTCCTTGAATAACTCTGAGTGCAGAAATACCCACCCTGCAGCACAGAGCTGTCTAGGAATAGACTGGCTGTGCTTTGTCCCGCGGCCTCGCCCTGGTGTTCTGCCCTGTTGTGCTGACGAGGTTGGTTGTTTTTCAGGTGGTCCCTGCCCATGGCGATGTCCATCACGCACCGGGGCACCGGCGTTGCGCTGAGCTTAGGTTTGTGCATCTCCCGCCTGCCTGTGGCAATGGTGGGTGGGGGTTGCGGGAGGGAAGACCCCTCCGACTGATTTGGAGACGTGACTCCAGGTGGACGTTTTCTCTCCTCTGTTCCCTAGCTTCAGCAGTGGGTTTTCTGGGAAACCTGCACTTTGTCTTCTGCTTGCTCTGTACCCTGAATATCTCCCCATCACCGTTTCTCTGTCCCTGGGCACTCCTGTGCTGCAAGTGGCTCCAGTCCTGCAAGGGGAGCGATGCTCCCCCATACGTAAAAGCCTTTGAAGCCTTTGCTGCACTTGGCCTGGCCTGGCTGCTTTCCTCAGGGCCTTCCCGAGCCTGGAAAAGGCAATCAGCTGCTCCAGTTCTCAGCCCTTCTCTTCCATGCCTGTTTTTTGTGGTTTACCCTCACAGGAGACCCTGTGTGAGGCAAAGACAGGCAGGCAGGCAGGCAGAGCTTGGAAGATTTTCCTTAGCACAGGTGGAGTTTTTCCTGGGAGTGGCTGCTGCTTTCCCAGAGGTCCTGGTGCAGGAGAAGGCGGTGCCAGCATCAAAACTGATAAAGTCCTTCCAGCAATTTGACTTGCGTGGTTTGACTAAGTGATAGGATGTCTTACTGTGAAAGACTATTTCCATTAATGCCCTCTCATGGCAGCAGGAAGGTGCTTCTCTGGTAGCTCCCCACTGGGAGCGGGGAGCTGTGTCGGTGTTTGCAGAAGGGCAGAGAGTGGAGGTGCTCAGAAAAGATGTGCAGGACTGAGGACTTGCATTCCGTACTTGGAAGAGTGAGAGGGACTGGCAAGGGCTGCAGCCTACGCTGCCCAGATGGGCCTCCTGTGCAGGCTGGGGAGCAGGGCCCTCAGAAAAGGGCCCCCATGTGCCCTCCTGCTCCCGTACCTGCACAGCAGAGCCCTGGTGAGGGCTTAGCTCTGTCCCCAGGCTCTGCTTCTCCCAAGCCAGCCAGGTTGTGCCCGGCTCTGCCTCACAAAGAGGAGCACGCACCCTCTGCGGGAGAGCAGCTGACGGCTGCCTGCTCCAGGCACGGCAAGGTGACTTTGCCTGCGTGCACCCTGTGAGCCCAGCTGGCTCCTTCGGGGTGGCTGCGTGCCCTGCTCCGTGCGCAGATCCAGGGCTTTGCGTGGCAGCCGTGCTGGCACTGCCCAGCTTTGGGATCTTACCTCCAGGAGCTCGGGATGTGCCTGGCCCCCTGGGCCACAGTCCCCGTGCAGCTTGCTGTCAGATGGGCCAACCTGGCAGGTTCCCTCTTGCCTTTCTGCTCTGATCCATCAGCCTCTGCCGGAGGGGGAATCGTCCCCTTTCCAGGCTGATTGAGCATGAAGGAACGTCACTTCTGCCGACCACAGCTCAGCAGCCAGGAGGAGGGGGGAAGTGTTCAGCTCCTTTCCGTCAAGGCCTGTAATTACAGGAGCCTCTGACTTCCTGCACTTCTTGCAGGGCGAACACAAAGGCGATTGAGGAGACAAGTGGCTGAGCGAGGAAGCAGCTGGTTGACTCGCACTGCCAGCTCCGGCCTCAGCCGAGGCGCTCGAGCGAGCGTGCTGCAGTGTAATCAGGCGCTATTGAGCGGAGGGTGAATCGCGACTTGGCTGACTGCTGGCTGCGATCGTTTCCATTCTTTTGGCAGCACCATCTGGAGCAACCCTCTTGGCCTAGAAATGAGGAGGAGAAGCTGCCGTAGCTCCTGCAGCTAGTGCAGCCACGCGTGTCAGGCTGTCTCTCTGTCTGCCTGTTTCTTTGCTGGTCTCTGCCAAGGCAGCCTTGCTACAATCGCTGCTGGAGTCGGTGGCTGGTGGTGGAGGGGTTTCTGTCCTGAGATGTGGATGTGGGGACTTCGTTGAAGAGCTGCCACCTTACATTTACAAACTTTGTTGTCCCTTTAACCTTGAATTTGGGCTGGTTTGGCTGCAATTCTGTGAGCTCAGGCCAGTTTTGTCTCTGGGTGTTGTATGAGTAATGCAGCCCCGGGTGAAGGACCCAGGTTCAGGGCGTTGCTGCCCCGTTATGAGTTCTCAGCACCCCAGGGCACATTGTCACCGTGCAGCTGGTGCTGCACCAGACAGGCAGAGCCTTTCTCCCTCCTCCTTCCTCCGCAGGCTGCCGTCAACTGATGGTGGTTCAGGCTATGGCACCAAACCAGAGACAGAGAGGTGGCCCAGGGCTCTTTGTGGGCAGCGAGGGTCTGGTAATGCTTCTGCTGGCTTGACCTGTGGGCTTTGTCTTTCTCAGGAGTCTCCCTCTTCGGCCTGGCTGCCCTGCTGCTCCCGGAACAGTTTCCCCACTACCTGGCCATGGTGAAGTCACTCAGCCTGGGGCCTGCTCTCATCTACTCTGCTAAGTTCGCTCTGGCTTTCCCCTTCTCCTACCACACCTGGAATGGCATCCGACACCTTGTAAGTAGCCCCCACAGGGGGCTGGGGGCACAAGGGAAGGGAAGCATCTGTCGGCTGCGGGAGTGCCGGCTGCGGCATCTGGGAAGGTGCCCTTCAAAATGGGAATTAGTCACCTCGAGTGCTTCAGAACCTTGGTGCTATTTTTGGGTATATTTAAGTTGCAAAGAGCATTGCTATGCTGGTACTTCACCGTGTGGCACAGCTCACTGAAGCATCCCCCCGCATCTCCTCGGCTGCAGGAGACAGACAGGGGGTGGCTGGAGTAGCGTTGGAGCCGGGGGATGTGTCCACAGAGCTGTGGGCTCGAGCCCTGCGGAGGTGCCACCCGTTGCTTGTTATCTCACCCTTGTCACGCAGCCATTGAGCTGTGATCTTCCAAGTGCTTTCTAGTATTTAACGAGCCCAGAAGACGTGTGGCAGAGAGTTGGAGACTGCTGCGTGCGCAGAAAGTAACTTGTGATGTTTGCCCCGGGCTGAAGTGTGGAACAAGCAGCTCCGTTCAGCTGAGCTTCCTGTGTTTGATGAAGGAGGGGGAGCTGCAGAGCTGAGAGTTTCTTGCTGGGAACAGTACAAGACGTGCTGCTTTTTGTAGTTGATTTTGTTTTCTGTAGCTCCAGATAGGTTAGGTTTTACAGGAGCAAATTGCAAAGGCAGCTGGCCCAGAGTGTGACAAGATCCTCCTGCTCTGGGCGGGGGGAGCATCACGTGCAGAGCCGCGTTGCAGACGTGGGCTCACGCTGCAGGCGCTCTCAGCTTCCAGTCTTTCCAGCATGGAAACACAGGACTTGAGCGCTGTTGGATGTTGCATCCTGTGCCTGAGAGCAGCCCTTATGAGGTGCTCGTGTCAGAGCACCGGGAGGAACATGGCCAAGCTGTTGGGGTGAACAACAGCCGCGTGCTGCGAGAGGAGCCCTTTCTGCAGGTCCTCGGGGCTGCTGGTGGCTGGCCGGCGGTGCTGCAAGTGCTCATTATCCGCTTTTCAAGCACTCTGCATCAGACAAGGTCTGGGAGCGTGAGGCCTGCAGCCGGCTGAGCCCCACTGGCTCATGGAGACGCTGTTGGGCAAATGGAGCAGTCGTAACCGGCTGCTTGTTCAGAGCGCCGTGAGTCGAATGCGTGCTGAAGTCTCTGACTGCACGTATATATTAGGATGCCAATTAAGTTGTCTGAGAAGGAAACCAGCAGCATTGGCCCCCGGCTGCGCTCGGCAGTGCAGCCCGTCGATGACAGAAGGGGAGTCAACAGGGACTAGGTTTGGTGCCTCTGCCCCAGGTGCTTCTCTGGTTTGGGCCCAGGGGCTTGCTGGGAGGAGGCGTGCGCTCCCCAGGCTGCCCTCAGCCACCCCCCTTTGGTGTGGCCAAAGTCAGGTCAGAGGTGCAAACCCACCTGGGAGCTGAGGACACCCAGCCCTGGGGTGCCGGTGCAGCATCCCTCCCTGCCATCCGGGCTCATCCTGGCCTCGCACCGTGCCCCAGGGGTGTACACGGCGGTGCTGGGGGCTGCGGCTCATCCCCACCCGCACAGCTGTGCCCCCGGGGATGTTAGCGCTGCCTCAGATCTGCGGCTTGCGCCGTGCGTTATAACCTATTTCTGTCATCAGGAGAGAAGCAAGCGGGGAGCAGCTGCTGCTGCTGAAGCGAACCTGGCGCGCTGCGGCTGTTGGGGATTAGGGAGCTCACAGGCGGCTTTGCTGATGGATGGGGGGGTTGGTGGGGGATAAGCTTCCTCTGGCACAGAGCATGTGTGCCTGCACCCAGGGACACCCCTTCCTGTTGCCCTGCAGTGATGGATGCTTGCAGCCCTCCCTCTGGTCTGTACCCAGTGGTTCAAAAGCTGTTTTTTGGGGCAGTCTTGTGAGATTTCATCAGAAAGGTGGTGGTTTCATGCACCTTTCCCCTCAGGGACTGTCCTAGTCCTGTTGAACTAACCCTGCTGTGTCTCTTCTCTCCTGCAGGCGTGGGACATGGGGAAGGGATTCAAGATCCCCCAGGTCAACCAGTCTGGGGTGCTGGTCCTGATCTTGACCCTGATCTCCTCCGCCGGCCTCGCGGCGATGTGAAGGTGCCTCCCTGCTGATGGCCTCCCTTTTTTTTTTTTTTTGGAAGATTTACTCCATCCTGGCCCACCTCAAGGTGTGCGTGGAGAGGGAGGCGGGAGGACAGGCTCCCGAGTAACTACAAACCTTTGGGGAAGGTGGCACTTCCCCTCCTCATCAATCTCGTGGATGATCAGAGTTGCTTTTCCTTAGCGCGGCTGATGTGCGAACCCCCTCTTCGTGGGAGGCGAGACAGGCCGGGCTCTCTCCTGCTTGAGCAGCCACAGAAAGCTGGGCGCAAATCAACAGCTGATCCTGGCACATTCAGTTGCACGCAGAGAGCTGCCTAGCTTCTTCCAGGGAACTCCAGGGCGTTTCTTTTCTCTGCTCTGTCCCCAAGCTTGAGACAATGCTGAATCTGTGTCCCCGCAGGTCTGAGTGGGCTCGGGGATGGCTGGTCGTGCGTGTGTAGGCCCGGTGCAGGACAAGCATCTCCATTGAGGCAGCCCGTGCCAGGGCAGGGAGAGCAGGCGGCGCTGCCAACGCCGGCACCCGTGAGGGGAATGGGTGATCGCTGCCATGCCAGGACCCTGTGCTTTCCAAGCCTGGCAGCTGGGATGGGGTCCTCAGACCTGCAGAGGTTCAGTCTCCACTCCTTGTCCTTGAAATGTCATGATTCAGCCAGCTTTGGGGCCCTGGAGCCCCTGCGAGTGAAAAAGGAGCCCCTGCGAGTGAAAAATGTCCGACTTTGCCCTGTTAGGAAGTTACTCTGTCTCTGGCATGATGGGAGGGACGTGGTTTTCAGTCACCTGTTGCCACCAGCTCTCGTTTCGGCACTTGTCACTCATCCACCTTGGCAATAAAGCAGCCTTGATCCTTCACACTGAGCTGTTGGGTTTGTCGTCTGTGCTCGACACTTCACTGAGGTGAAGTTGGCCGGGAGGGGGTGTTCTGCTCTGAGGTCCGGGGAGTCGCTGCTTCTCTGAGGAGCTGAGCCGAGCGATGGAAAAACAAGCTGTTTGCAGGGTTGAGAGGCAGGTGTAGTGCCTGACCTTTGGAGCTGCCGGGGCCAGGGTTGAATTGTCTGTGAAATGCTGCCAGCCCGATAAAAAGGAATTTCCTACCTGGACTGTGGTCGTTTGTGCTGATACAAACGATTGCGTGAGGTCCAGGAGGAGCTTTTTGCTCAAACTGGCCATTTTTTAACATCTGCCACCAGGAGCAAAGCTTTGCAATGAGGATGCTCCCCGTCAGGAGCTCTGTCCCCCTTTTCTGTCCTGGCAAAAGTCTTGGCTCTGTTTCAGGAAGGATCCTCCTTCCTGTTCCCATCATCAGCCGGCAAAATGTCAGCTTTATGGGGAACATCTGCTGTCCTCATCAGGCTTTTGATGGAGACCTGAAGTGGCAGGAGAGGAGCCAGTCCAGTAACGCTCTCCAAGATCCCTTGTGCCGGCCAGGCTTGTTTCCACGCGATTGCTTTTATGTCTGCCACTGATCTGAGCCCCGGCCCGCCTGCCTGCTCAGCTCCTCTGCTGGACCTAACAAATCTGCCACTCCTTTAATTAGCAGAAGGCATCACAGCCCTGAGGGAATGCAGAGCCTTGGAGATGAGAAATCGCAAGGGAGGAAAAACTGTCTGCTGTCAGCGTGGCAGAGGGAAAAGACTTACTGCCGAATCCCGTTTGGTGTAGCAGTGTGTCCCAGCAGGAGGGAGCTTCTCCTGGGTGAAAATGAATGTATTTTAGCTTTAAACCAATTACTTCCTGCAGTTGCTGAAATGGCTTTTATTTGGATCCCGCTTCTGCTCGCTAATGAGCTATTCTGTGGTGAGTGCCAGCTGCTAACGAAGTTAGACTTTGCTGTGTCTCTCAGCTTCACAGACTTTATTTCCCTTCCTGCAACGCTGCCCACCGCTGGGGCAGACGGGAAATGAGGCCGGACCTGCCTCTGCCCCGACAAGAGACGGGTCAAGGAATGGACGAAACCAGCCTGTGGCGTTGGGGTTTCTGCTGCTCAGCGTGAGGAGAGGCCAGGTGAGCCGTGAGCGGCTCCAGGCCTGTGGCTGGTCCCATGTTTCCAGCATGAGACACTATTAAATGGGATGAGCTGGGATACAGCCTGGAGAGGACGCTGTGTCCGACACCGAAGTGCAGTGCAGACCCACACAGCCCAGACCCACCTGGGGCTCTGCTCTGAGCTACTGAAATCAAACACGGGGATTTTTATTTTTTTAAAACCTGTATTTTTCCAGTTGCTATGAGAACACAAGTCTGGGCCATACGGTGCTGTCCCAGTGTCGGCCTCGCTCGGGCTTCTTTGATGCGCTCCCCTTCCTCACCCTTAGGGTGGGAAAGGCAGTTTCTGTTTGTCCGTCTCCCAAGGGGTTTGGATGGTTTGCGGGAGAGACTGGGAGCAGCTGGGGAGGGGACGGAAGGAGAGCAAAGCCAGCTCAGAGCCCAGCGCGAGGTGGCCGGCTGGCTGTCACGGCTGCGGTGCCCTGACCCCGGGGGATTTGCCCCTGGGGCTGGGAGTGGGGACCTGCAGCGGGGCTGCTTGCCGAGGGCTGGCCCCCCTTGGAGATGGGGGGATCGAGGCTGGGATTTTGGGCAAGTCGGCATCTGTGCATCGGAGGTCTGTCACAGCAGACTGGTGGGAGCGCGGGGTTTGTCCCTCGCGCTGGGAGCAGGGCGTCCCCAGGGGCTGCGGGGCTGCGTCTGCCTCCAGCCATGCCTCTGCGCAGCCGGGCTCACAGGGGAGTGCGGCCGTGGCTCCTGCTCCAGGACCAGGTGGCTCCTTCGGCGGTGTCCCAGGAGAGGCCCCAGTGGGCTGGATGCCCTCGCTGGATGCCCGACTGCTCCTTCGGGAAGGCTCCTTGGTGGTTTGTACATCTGTCCGAGGCTCTTGGGGCTGCGTGAGGGAGACGTGTCCTACGCTCGTGGTACGAAGATGGGGATGGGGGGCAGTGGGAGACAGGCAGCGAATGGACCGGACAGGAACGCCAGGGCAGGTGGGTCTGGGACAGCCCTCGCTGCTGTAGGGGGGTTCGTTGCAGCGCAGGGCTCCGTGCCGGGCTCACCACCGCACTTGGAGCAGGGGCTGCTCTGCCTGGGGACGAGACACCCTTGGCTGTGCTCCCCGGGGAGAAGCCGGGAGTGGAAAAGGGGGCTGGGGGCGCTGCAGGAACCTCTGCGCATCAGGGCAGCCCCTGTTCTCCGATGCTTTTCTCCAGGAGGAGAACGGCAGCTTGTGAGCTCCTCCTGCCGGCACAGCAGCAGCCCGGGCACCCGGCCAGCCCCGGGGAGACAAGCCCGGATTTGGGGGCAAGCGGGGGCAGATGGTGGCCCGAGCACTGGGTGCTGCCACGTTGTACAAAACGACCCCAAAATCTGCTCATGGGCTGTCCCCAGCCCTGGAAACCCTCTCCCAGCATTCGCCTCTCACAGTGTGGGGACCACATTTGCACCAGCTTACGAAGCCACCCTTGGGAGATGGACCCTGTCGGCGAGCCACACTGGAGCCCCAGTGGGCGCCGTCCCCGGGCCCCCGGAGAGGGACACCTACCTTCCCAGTGATCTCCGTCCGGAGGCCGTTGCAGGCGTGGGTCAGGGCGGTGGGCTGGCGGATCCAGCCGGCGAGCCGTGCAGCGGCGGCGGCCGAGCGGGACGTCAGGTCCAGCCTGGCCGGGGGAATCCTCGGCGGCATCTCCCAGGTCCCCACAAATGTGCCCCACGGGGAGGCCTGGGAGGAAGAGGGGGAGCGGGGCCTGGCGAGGGGGTTGGGGTCCCAGGGAGCCCACGAAGGGCAGGAGTGGCACCTCCAGCACCGCCACCGGTGTCCGTGGGTCTGGCTCACCTGGGAGCAGGGCACGGTGGGGAGCAGGTGCCCCCGGTCATCGGCAACAGCTGGCGTGGAGCCCTCCCGTGGCGAGGGGCGCTGGGGGAGCAGGGGGTGGGTGTGTGGCTGGGGG
>VZSF01008972.1:148527-160739 GCA_013398295.1 Chionis minor | reverse complement strand
GGGGGTCCCAACAGCAGAAGGACACGGAGCTGCTGGAGCGGGGCCGGAGGAGGCTCCGGAGATGCCGGGAGGGTTGGAGCCCCTCTGCTGGGAGGACAGGCTGGAAGAGCTGGGGGGGCTCAGCCTGGAGAAGAGAAGGCTCCAGGGAGACCTTAGAGCCTCTTCCAGCCCCTAAACGGGCTCCAAGAAAGCTGTGGAGGGACTCTTCACCAGGGTATGTAGTGATAGGACGAGGGGTGATGGCTTCAAACTGGAAGAGGGGAGATTTAGGTGAGATCTCAGGAAGAAATTCCTGGCTGTGAGGCTGGTGAGCCCCTCGCCGGGGTTGCCCAGAGCAGCTGTGGCTGCCCCATCCCTGGAGGTTCAAGGCCAGGTTGGACGGGGCTTGGAGCAACCTGGTCTGGTGGGAGGTGTCCCTGCCCAGGACAGGGGGTGGGAACTGGATGGTCTTTAAGGTCCCTTCCAACCCAAACCATTCTATGGGTCTATATCAGTAGGAAGCTGTGCAATCCCAGCAGGGGACAGAAATATGGGACACTGCAAGCTCTATGGCTTCGGGAGGAAGGGAAGGGCTCAGGGGTCTCGCACCGGGGCAAGAAGTTCTCAGGATCACAGCCACCAAGGAAGAGAGAAAACTCCTCAAGTCTGAGGTCACGGAAAGAGTCCGCTGTTGGAAAGAATGAATCCTGTTGTGTTTTAAGCATTCATGGATCTGTTTTTATGGGTCTCTTCTGATATTTATGGATTACGGTGGACATACCAACAGTTTCTACTGTTAAAGGAAGGCGGAAAAATAGACCAAACCAGCCCTGTGCACACTCAGAAAATAAATGATGGAGGTCTATTCATTTTAGAAATAGCGTTAATACTCCTGGATAGATTGCACACAGTTTGAAATAAATAAAACATGCACAATAGCAATTTAGGTATAATTGTGTCCCCTTCTTTATTTAGATATATGCAATATTAACTGTAGAAAGACTAATAATGTCAAGAATTGTGGAAAAATATTTTTCATTAGGAAAACACGTGCTGGAAATTTATTCTATCCCTGAGCTCTGTGAACATGCTGGCGGTCGGTATAAAAAAAAGCAAATACTCCAGTTGTGAAAAGTTGTTTTCTGTCCGTAACTTCCTGAATGTTACCCTAACTGGATTTTCAGATTGGTTTCTGTGGTCTGCAGCTATGCACAGCAGAAGAAATTGCAGGCATCTCTTAAGCTGAAGGAGTATTTTTAGATGTTTTGTGGGCTGTGTATCAGTTACTTTATAACATAGAGTTAGTAAGGAATGTATGAAATATATTTAGTGTCTTTCAAGAGTATTTTAGGAGCATTTGATTCTGACACATGAAATATAATTTACAGAGATGCAAGTTACATCATTATAAAATTATATATGGAGAAAACACCACCACACACACAAAAAAAACCAACAAAGAAAGACCGTGAAGAAAACCCTTTGAACCCTACCTTGAGGTATCCACCCTTGAAAAGAGTGGAAGTTTTTGCTAAAGAGTCCATTCAAAGGAAGGTTTTGAAGCATTATACAACCCATGATTTTTCTATAAATTATTGTTGTATCACTGGTTATGCTAACACCAGTTGCATTATTAGCTGACGGTTACTTTAGCCTTAAAATATCTTTCAGACATCTACTTTCTTTGGCTCACCATGTCTCTTGCCTTGTGTGGAAAAGGGAGGTAGAAAAAGGGCCCCGCTTTTCTCCTTCACATTTTATTTTTTTAATTACAGGAAAAAGATAAAATGTTTTGTTATTAATAGGTTTTAAAATTACTTTTGATTTTTTTTTTAAATAATCAACACAGAATGAATATGCTTCTTAATAAGAATAGCTGATTACACCCAGGCTTTAATGTTTTCCCAAATGTCATTGCAGTGAATGGGTTGGCAGGAGCGAATTATCACCTTTCCTCTTATTTTTATCTAGGTACGTTGGCTGCATGGGGGTAACTATAGCTTTCTATTGGAAACATTAGAAAAAATTTTGAATGGCCTCCCAACTCCCAAAGAATAGCCGGACAGACTGAGAATAGAAAAGACTCCCCCAAATTATACCAATATCACCATTGTTGTCAACATAGGCAGCACAGATGAGCCTCACCAAAGTACCGAGGAGGAATTTTCCACGATGATCTCTCCTGCAGGCTCAGTCCTCATCAGTTCGGTGTTATTCACTGTTATATTCAGACACATGGTGGGAAGCAGGAGCTGGCCTATGGACCCAACAGAGAATCCTTCTCTCTGAAGTTTCTTGTGTGGAGGTAAATTAGCCATTTAATTCCTCCCCCTGCAAAAAAAAAAAAAAAAGATCATTTTGACTTGATTTTAAAACCGGTCTAAAAGAATGGCCAAAGCAGTGATTTGCCCATTCTGAATAAATATAAGACACTGAGCCTGGAAAAGCTGGACTTTGGGAAGCAGGGAGAAGACCACCTTCTTTGCCCACCGTCATTTTGTGTGAATTTCACGGGGAGGACCCAGTCATCTGCCTGAAAGGATGTCCCGGCTTCCTGAGATTCAGTCCTTCATGGCAGGCAGGTGTAGTGGGAAGGCAAGTTGGTGATGGAAGGGGTTGTTTCCACCCGCATAAACCATGCCCAAAATTTATGCCTGTGCTTGCAAATTTAGTCTCTGAGTGTACAGGTGCTTATTTGCAGAGATCATCGACCCTTTCAGCCTACTTATGCAAACTCTGGGCAGATATGCTTTTTGCAGTCACCATTCAGACAATGAAGCTCTGGTAAAAAAGAACGTCTCTCGACTGAAAATTTTCCACCCAGATCTCAGGAGATGTCTAGTAGTGACTGCTTCTGGTTGGAAACAACTATTCTTAGATCCTTTTAAAATTTCTACTTTCAAAATGAGCCATAACATTTCAGATGTTTAAAAAAAAAAAAAAAAAGCACTCTTAAAAAGGTAGTTACTCTGTCAAACCTCACTGCATTTCCAGATTGTTATTTCTTGTAACCAGTGACACGGACCCAACCCTTCTGACGACCACTGAAGAACCTCAAAATACCTACTACAAAGTGAATTCCTTATCCTAAAGGGCTGTATTTCCCCTGTTGAGATGACCTCTGAGCTATAAGCAGCCAGGTCTGCCCTCGGGGCAGAGCTCTGCAAAGCTTTGCCAGGCTCCTGTGCCGCTGCCAAGCGATCCCAGCAGTCCCATATTCCGGGATGAACCTACAGCGACTTCCAGAATGCTAGGAACTGTCTGGGGATTAAGTTTTATAAAACTCTAGCCCAAAACCGAGCTGAGAAAAGTACTATGAAAATATATTTAATACTGTGAGAGGCTCTGACACTGTAAGATCGCACTGTAGAGATGACATGCAAATCACGGCAAGCAGCCTGGCCTTCTCCCTGTCCTCCTCCTCTATAAAAAAATACTAATCTCCCCTGCTTGCATATCACAGGGCTAGGTTTTCTCTGATTAATATAATGAAGCCTCATAACATTTCTCACTGACTCCTGTACAGTGCCACTCTTCAATGAAAATTGTGTAATTTGATGAAATTCTCCCGTAGCTTCTGCAGATTATGACAAACAGAAACTGAAGTATTTGCTTATTTTTTATTTTTGTTTAACTACAAGAAATTCATATGACTCATTTTCAAGTGAAACTGATAACTTGTTAAACTCTGAAGATCATTGCTTGCTATTTTAATGTACGGTGGCATTAATATGTAGTTTGCTTGGCAGTGGCTTAGAGGTCATTGCTACAGGCTCGACAGCAAGGGAATAAAAACACAGAGCAATTACTGGAGATTCCTACTCACTATTACCCCACTTGGCACGTTGTTTCAGCTGGTGATGTGCAACAGACGTGGCAGAAATACACACCAGCATGGGCCCAACCGCCCTCAAAGGAGCTCATGCAGCCAAGGGAGAGCATTGGGCACTGAATAAAGAGTGAAGAAAACTGAGTATTACGCAAAAGTTGGAGCCTGTGTCAGTCTAGCAAGACAGTTGATCCGACCTTAGGGAGGGTAAAGCGTATGTTTAAACACGTAGGTAGTATAGCACAGTGGTATTTGGTCTTCACGTTCCTTGAGGATGCTCTAGAGTGAAGATAAAGTGAAGAGGGATGAGCCTGGCCTGCAGAATTTAAGTGGACAAGATATAGAATCATAGAATCATAGAATCACTTGAGTTGGAAGAGACCTTCAAGATCATTGAGTCCAACCATAACCTACACTACCAAAACCACCCCTAAACCATGTCCCTCAGCACCACGTCTATCCGTCTTTTAAATACCTCCAGGGACAGCAATTCCACCACCTCCCTGGGCAGCCTGTTCCAATGCCTGATAACCCTTTCGGTGAAGAAGTTTTTCCTAATATCCAACCTAAATGTGCAACCTAAATATGTGCAGCTGCTGGGAAGAGAGCATTAGCAGAGACTGTTGGCAACTTGCAGGTAGGACAAAGCTATATGCGTCTGTCCTACAACCTGCCCTTTGCCATAGGACACTTTGAAAGAGATTTATTTATCTACACTCGGAGTTTTCCAGTTATCTACCTCTAATAGAATACCATACAGGTAACACTAACAGGGAAGCCTGTATCCAAACCAGTTTGGTAAGTTTTGGGTTGTTCCCTCCGAAAAGCTGTTGCTGCTTCTTAATATTTCTGCTGCGTTCCCAGCTAACCTAGGAGCATTTCTGGCTGTGGTATCAGCTGTTCATCCTTACAGCAGAGACCTGGGGCTTGATATGAGGCCATCAGCAAAGAATCTTGGACCAGACTTGCCTCTTCTTTCTACTGTCACGTTTTTTTGGACCTAACTGAGTACCTGGATAGGGGAGAGAGTATACAGTTCTTAGTTAGCTACACAGAAAGTGTCTCTATCAACATAACTGGCCTTGCTCCAGAGTAAGAAAAAGCGTTGTTTAAGGAGAAAATGTGTATATAAATAAAAGTAGAAATGTGTGAACTTAGAGGAGTTGTCCCTTTCTGAATGACTTGATGAACTTATTTTCTGTTAGTGGAAACTTGAATGGTGAGCTTAACTGAAAATACACAGTTTAGGTGAATGTGATCCAGTCTACCAAGAAGGCTGTTTTATTGCTATTGCAGTCACAGGTTCAGTCTCTCTTCTATGTTTGCCAGCCAGACTGAAGAGTTATCCTCTTTCTACCTCTTGTCTGCATTATCTAGCAATGTCGATGGAAATGTACAGGCCTTGGTAGGCTTTAAAATCCATCTTCAGAAGACGCAGTTACAGACACAAAAACTTTAACACAAAGGCAGATTTGTGACTTGGAGCAAGCAGGAGATAGCAAGAGATTCGTCGTACTTTGAGTATGATGGTTTATTTAGCTGTTTAGTGTCATGGTTGGATTCATTGATTTCTAGCTAGATACATCACAGGTAAAACGATAACTAGTATACAACAATGTTGAAAGAGACAAAAATCAGTTATTATCTTCACGAGGATCTAAGCAAGAGCTAGTTTCACAAATACTCATCAGGTTGCTAAATATGATCACTGTCATAAAGGAATTGGTTCAGGCATGACAGTATTTCAAGTTGAGACAGAATGGGTAAAGCTCTTTGGTCCGTGCTTTCTTCGAGATGCATACAAAATTGATTTTCTATATACTCCATATGACACATTAGCTATGCTGAATTAAAATACTAGGACAACCTTGAATGTATTGAAAGCAGCACTGCTTCCCCCTTGGTTGTTATTTGGGTCATTAAGAGACAAATATCGGCAGCTTAAGTGAAACAGTATATCTCTGGCAAGTGATAGATTTATTCACCAGCACATAAATATGGCATTCAAATTCTTTCTGAAGTCTGGGGTTTTGAGCAGCAGCAGCAGCAGCAGCGTCAACAGAGACCTCAGGATGAGGTGGTCTATCCCAGTGCAGTGAGCAGCTGGACTGCACGGTCCCACCTCCAGCAACATTAGCTGCTGGGACGTCTTCCCTGGTGACTGCAGGGCTCCAGGTGTGACATGGGGGAAGGTGGCAGTGGTGGCTCCCATGCCCCTGCCCAGGTGTGCTCCCCTGGCCGGCGCTGCTGCGGGGTGAGACCTCTCGGGTCGCAGGACCCTCCACAGCTGGGGACGGGAGCTCAGCTGTCTCTTGGAGCAGGTTTCCTGGCCAGAACAGCTGCTCTGCTCTGCCCTCCGCTAGCGGAGAGCCAGGTTGACGGCATCCTTGCACTCTGCGCCACCGTTCTGCAGCTCTCACAGCTGTAGCAGCTCAAGCCAAGGAATCAAATTTAGCAACCAAGTACTGGAATCGTTTCCTTTTCTCTAAACAGTGCTGATATTAAGAGTCATAGAATCATCATAGAATGGTTTAGGATGGAAAGGACCTTAAAGATCAGCTAGTTCCAAACCCCCTGCCCTGGGCACAGACACCTCCCACTAGACCTCCCCCTCCCCAAAGCCCCGTCCAACCTGGCCTTGAACACCTCCAGGGATGGGGCAGCCACAGCTTCTCTGGGCAACCAAAGAAGTGCCAATGTCTCACCACCCTCACAGTCAACAATTTCTTCCTGAGATCATAAAATTATAAAATCACTTGGGTTGGAAGAGACCTTCAAGATCATGGAGTCCAACCATAGACCTACACTGCCAAAACCACCACTAAACCATGTCCTTCAACACCACGTCTATCCGCCTTTTAAATACCTCCAGGGATAGTGATTCCACCACCTCCCTGGGCAGCCTCTTCCAATGCCTGATAACCCTTTCGGTGAAGAAGTTTTTCCTACTATCCAACCTAAACCTCCCCTGGCACAACTTGAGGCCATTTCCTCTTGTTCTGTCGCTTGTTCCTTGGGAGAAGAGATTGACCCCACCTGGCTATAACCTCCTTTCAGGGAGTTGTAGAGAGTGATAAGGCCTCCCCTCAACCTTCTCTTCTTCAGGCTAAACAATCCCAAGTCCCTCAGCTGCTCCTCATAAGACTTGTTCTGCAGACTCCTCACCAGCTCCGTTGCCCTTCTCTGGACACGCTCCAGCACCTCAATGTCTCTCCGATACTGTGGTGCCCAAAACTGAACACAGCACTCGAGCTGCGACCTCACCAGTGCTGAGTACAGCTGAGTACATCACTGCCCTGCTCCTACTGGCCATGCTATTCTTGATACAGGCCAAGATGCCATTGGCCTTCTTGGCCACCTGGGCACACTGCTGGGTCATGTTCAGGCAGCTGTCCACCCACACCTCCAGATCCTTTTCCACCAGGCAGCTTTCCAGCCACTCTTCCCTACATCTCCCTTTTTCCAGTTTGAAGCCATCACCCCTCGTCTTATCACTACATGCCCTTGCAAAAAGTCCAGCTTTCTTGTAGGCTCCCTTCAGACACTGGACTTGCCTTTCTGCAATTTCCACTCTGGGAGCTGCCTTCCCTGCTGCATGATCTGGCATGGTGCTTGGAGTGTGCCCCTGGCAGGACTGTGCTCGTTACCCGACGTACCCAGGTGGACACCAGCTCAGGCGGGCTCAGTCCAGCTCTGGACCAAATATTGGACCAGCTGATGAAATCACAGTCACATCCTGGTCTGGAAAGTAAAGGATGGGCAGCACTTTCCCAGCTGGAAACATCAGTACAAAGAAGCAGACCTTTGCAGCATGTTTTTTATCAGTTATGGCGTGCATGCCTGTGGCCTCTGCTTGAGTGACTTTGGAAGCACACGCAGGACCAGGACTGGAAAAAGCCAAAGTTAGTCATTCCCCAGTTGAAAGACGGAAGAAAATACAGCTCCACCAGTGCTAAAACCCTCTGGACTTACTAGGAATATAGAGGAAAAGCAGTAACCACTCTTCTCTGTGGGTGTCACCAGAAAGGAGTGCAATAAAAACAGTTGCGTTGTTCTGACACGATTGGTTTGGAAGTGCTTCATCTGGTAAAAACTTTTCATAAAGTAAGGCAGGAGTTACTAACAACTGAGCTGTCACAAAGCTTGAGAACCTACTACATGAAAATAAAAAGTGTGCGTGACACAGCTTTACCCAGATAAGGCAGGGAGAAGGTAAAAACACAGAGGAATTTGTAGATAGCCTAATGTTGATGAGCCGGTTCTCCATTTTTAGAGACCTCACTACTATCTACTGATTAGAACAAAATGCTGGGAGAAAAAAGGGAGTAAGTGAGACAAGCAGACAGAGAAAGAAAAAAAATTCATCAGACTACAGGCTACACAAATAAGAGCTCTGATACTGCAGATATGATAGACGTGCAAGAGGTTACCAAAAGTTTAATTTTGTAAAAATTGGAAATGTGTGTTAGGTGGGAAATAACGAAAGACATGCTTCACATGTAAAAAGCAAAACAAGACAAAAAAAACCCAAGAAACTGAGTGCATTTCATCACTTTCCACGGGTTTGATGCATGAGGAGGAAGAGAAGAGCTAAAAGGTATTGAGGAATTGCAGCTGGAATAAATGGATTCTACCAGCTCTGGAACTTTTATTAATTTCAGTTGTATAGAAACTATATGTGTGGTTATAAACACACTGTGGAAGTTTTTGAATGTTTTTTAAGCAAAAGAACATTTAAAAAGCAGACCTTATTTGTTAAATAAAGAGGTGAATGAGACAGTTTCACGGCCACAAGTGCATTGCAAGAGCAGGGGTACTTCCAGTTGAAGGAGAGGTTAAAGATGTCCAGGGAAACAGAGAATATTTTAGTGGTATAGAAAGCACAGCTGAAAAATAATCTGATGAATCATGACCACAATTTCCTTTCAACTATGTTAGTACTGAAAACAGAACACTTCCCATTACATACTGGGGGGGGGGGACGGGACGGGGACGGAATTTTTTAAGAAATGAAAGTCAAATATTCTCTAGTGATCCATGTATCAGCAGAACTATGTCTTGTGTCTTTGGGGGAAAAAAAAAAAAAAGGGTTCCTGTTCCTTAAATTGGTTTTGTGGAAGGGGCTGTGTTGAATGTCTTGCTGCTGAGATGGGTCCCAAGAAGACTTGCCCCATTATTGTGGTTCAAAAGAGGGGATGTGGAGCTGCAGGCTGCTTAAGGGTTGTTTGATGCCTCCTGCCCAACCCATCCATCCTCTTGGATGCCAGAGTTTTTTTATATGAAATTTTGAATTTCATTTATATGAAATTCATATAATGAATTTATTTTATTGATATGAATATTTTCATATTGTTTATATGAATTATAATGAATTTGTTATTTATATTTATATTATATAAATTGATATATGAATTTATATAAATTTATATGAATTTTTATATTCATTCATTTAGATGAATATTTTATATTCATATTATATGAGTTATTTCTGTCGTTCCTTTCTGCAGGGCTGGGAAAGGTGGGCAAGTACACATGGTGATGGGAAGAGTCCCGCTGTGGAAGAGCACAGTGGAGAGCGGTCAAAGCTCACACAGGCTTTCGCAGGTGGTTTCCATGGCTGGCTCAGGGTGCCTCAAGTTTGGTGGTGCCCAAAAGTGTCTGTGCCACTGTGCCAACCGTAGGAGTAACGTGCTTGCGGTTAATTAAAGTGAGAGGAACCTCTGTGGAGCCAATCTATCACCTCTGTGGCTGTGGCACAATGAATCTGGACCAGGATAATCCACCGGTTTACCATATTTCCAGAGTTCATGAATGACAGTCTCTGCCTCTGTCACTCCTCTGTGACTGTCCTGCTCCTTGTTCTGCACCTCTGCCCTAAGTCATGCCCCACTGCATGTTGGTCATCACCTCCTCCCTACCCTTCGTCCACTCCTCTCCCACCCATGTGTCCTCCTTTCCTCCCCACTCCCACGTCCTGCTGGGTCACCATCCTCCCATCTCCATGTCCTCTGCTCTCTGCTAACTTTTCTCTTTCCTTCTTGGACAACCACGCTCTCTAGAGCACATTTATGTTTCTTGCACAGAGGGGGAAGGAAAGATGCACGAGTTGTTCCTGCTCCCCTTTTTCTTTTTGTTTCTTTTTACAGTCCATGGTAAACAAGGCCGATGATCCAGTGTTTTCTAGATTGCNAAAAAAAAAAAAAAGGGTTCCTGTTCCTTAAATTGGTTTTGTGGAAGGGGCTGTGTTGAATGTCTTGCTGCTGAGATGGGTCCCAAGAAGACTTGCCCCATTATTGTGGTTCAAAAGAGGGGATGTGGAGCTGCAGGCTGCTTAAGGGTTGTTTGATGCCTCCTGCCCAACCCATCCATCCTCTTGGATGCCAGAGTTTTTTTATATGAAATTTTGAATTTCATTTATATGAAATTCATATAATGAATTTATTTTATTGATATGAATATTTTCATATTGTTTATATGAATTATAATGAATTTGTTATTTATATTTATATTATATAAATTGATATATGAATTTATATAAATTTATATGAATTTTTATATTCATTCATTTAGATGAATATTTTATATTCATATTATATGAGTTATTTCTGTCGTTCCTTTCTGCAGGGCTGGGAAAGGTGGGCAAGTACACATGGTGATGGGAAGAGTCCCGCTGTGGAAGAGCACAGTGGAGAGCGGTCAAAGCTCACACAGGCTTTCGCAGGTGGTTTCCATGGCTGGCTCAGGGTGCCTCAAGTTTGGTGGTGCCCAAAAGTGTCTGTGCCACTGTGCCAACCGTAGGAGTAACGTGCTTGCGGTTAATTAAAGTGAGAGGAACCTCTGTGGAGCCAATCTATCACCTCTGTGGCTGTGGCACAATGAATCTGGACCAGGATAATCCACCGGTTTACCATATTTCCAGAGTTCATGAATGACAGTCTCTGCCTCTGTCACTCCTCTGTGACTGTCCTGCTCCTTGTTCTGCACCTCTGCCCTAAGTCATGCCCCACTGCATGTTGGTCATCACCTCCTCCCTACCCTTCGTCCACTCCTCTCCCACCCATGTGTCCTCCTTTCCTCCCCACTCCCACGTCCTGCTGGGTCACCATCCTCCCATCTCCATGTCCTCTGCTCTCTGCTAACTTTTCTCTTTCCTTCTTGGACAACCACGCTCTCTAGAGCACATTTATGTTTCTTGCACAGAGGGGGAAGGAAAGATGCACGAGTTGTTCCTGCTCCCCTTTTTCTTTTTGTTTCTTTTTACAGTCCATGGTAAACAAGGCCGATGATCCAGTGTTTTCTAGATTGCATGGGTTTTGTCAGGGAGCAGGTAGAAGAGCCACAAGGTGGGTTATTCCTGCACCGCTGTGAGAAGCAGACAAAAATAATTGCTGGTTTTAGTCCTTCAAATATTTCTGCCCTGCTGGTCAGAAAACAAGAATACCAAAAAAGCAGAATTCTCCCCATTTGTGGCTGCAAAGTAGCTTATTGCCTGCATCGACAGTCTTCTCTGGTTTTACCCTTTTTTAGATGTTTATAAATGACATTTACCAGCTAAATGCAAATGAACGTGCAACATTATGGGTTTATCTCTTATTTTCATTGCATTCTTTGAAATATTTTTGATTACAAAAACGTAATTTTGTATCTCTTTTAATGGAAATCTTAGAAACAGAAATCATCATTTTAAAGATTTTTTTTCTACTAAGAAATAATGAAACAGGTAGGATGGCAGGTATCTGTCCTTCTCACCCTTCTGACACCAGCTGTACTCTTTTTGAGTCTTCTTTGTTTAAAAAACCCTGCCTGAAAAATAATTGTAAAGTATTAAGAAAAGGTACCGGGGATGCAGCAGTAATGCTGCACCCCTGCCCCATAGTCAGTGTCTTTCGTGTTACAGGGGCCTTTGTTGAAGGCCCTGGATGGTGAGTCTGAACATATTTGCTGAATATCTGGCTCTACAACAGACTTCCCATTTGTCCTTGGGCCAGTCACTATGTGTATTGTTATTAAATGCGAAAGGATCCAAAATCACTTCAATTATTTAAAAAAACTTAATCACTTGTCTCTCTCTGTGATTCATTTCCATGTTTTCTCCTATCTTTTACCTTGTGCATTTAAGTCTTGTCATGACAGGTGCTGTCTCTTACTATATGTTTGTAGAATATGAAGGATAATGGGAAATTGCCTGGGTGGAACTCATGACATATTGCTAAACTAGAAATAACGGAAGAGTTTTAGTAATTATAGTAGATGGCAGAGCGCACCCAATTTTCACATATTGTCTGTAGAACTATATTTGTTGTTGAAAGGATACCTCAGTTTCTAAGCTGCTTTTCTGATATTTCACTTTCCAACACTATTCAGCTTGGAATCTTTTTTTTTTTTTTTTTTTTTTTTTTTTTTT
>VZSF01008972.1:37236-148276 GCA_013398295.1 Chionis minor | reverse complement strand
ATTCAGCTTGGAATCTTTTTTTTTTTTTTTTTGATATTTACTTTTGCCCATTTGTTGAGCTTGGGTCTGTATTTCCACTCTTTATTCTCTGTGTCTTGCATCGAGACTGTATTTATTGTATCTGTCTTGCATTCCTTGTCCTTAGGAAAGTTGTTTTTTGTGGATGAAATACGGAATGAATTTACAGTGGCAGGCTGATTCCTGTTCACCTGTTGGTTAGATCTGCAGGACCAAGCACAAATCCTATAATACATCTCAGAAGGCTTTGCAGTCCAAGGCCATGCTCATGTTATATGCTGCACCAACGCCTCCTTCACCCATCTCTGTCAGAAATGCAGAGGACTGACTGAGTGGATGGCAACCTAGACAGAAGTGCAACTTTTCAGCACTGGAGGCCAACTATGTCCTGGTTTCCATTGACAGAAGCTTAACCAGTGCTTAGGGATGTGATTATCAGGATGTGATTATCTCACTCCACTTGGCACTTCTCAGGCCATACCTTGGAAAACTGCCTTGGTCCCTTTGATTCAAGACAGAAAGGCCACCAGGTCCAGAAGAAGGCCACCAGGTCCAGAAGAGGGCCACCAGGTCCAGAAGAAGGCCACCAGGTCCAGAAGAAGGCCACCAGGTGCAGAAGACGACCACCAGTATGATGACTGTGTTGGAGAACTCGACATATGGAGACAGGTTGGAAGAACTGAGTTTGCCCAGCCTGGAGAGAAGGCGGCTCAGAAGGTTCAAATTGCGATCTTCCAATACCTTGAAGATGGTTATGGAGAATGTTATTCTCATTTCTCAAGCATGCATGGTGCTGAGACATGAGGCAACAGACACAAGTTGCTTGAGGTAAAATTCTACCTGGATATTAAAAATATTCTTCACATTGAGAATACTCAAAGGGGTGGAATCTCACCTGATATATGTATATATATATATATATATATAAGACTTGACTTGATGTGGCCCTGGATAACCTAATCCAAGCTCCTGCTTTCAGTGAAATGTTGGATCTGTTGAACTGCAGAGATTTTTCCAACCTGGGGTTTTCCATGGTTCTCTGATTCTACATTTCTTTTATTCTCTGCACTGTAAATACATCCATACCCCTACTTCATGCCTAAATAGAGCTATAATTTTCCCAATACACTGGCATTACAGGCGTATTTTGATATAACACACTTTCCTTGAAGGAACTATTGAATTAATCCTATTTTTCAGAAGAAATTAATGCGATAGCACCTATACTTTTCTTGAGGGAGGTGTAAAGCTAAACAGTCAGGATCCTGTGCTGATCCTTTTCTATCACCAGGCCGATTATCTCCCTGCTTTGCACTGAGGTGTACTCTCCAGTTGTCCACTGTGTCATCTGAGGTGTCCCAGTCTCTGCCTGGGGGTGAATTAAGTGGTCTTCTGGTGGGACACACAGGACGGCACTTGCTATATCCAGCACAAATGTCATCTCCAGCGGACGTGGTCCAACACACCAAATCCACCTCAGTGCTCTTGTTTCATCCTCCACCCTTTCTCCCCATCCCTCCACAGCCAAAAGTAGGGTGTCTGTTGGAAGTGGGGTGTGACTGGAATGCTCTTGCTCCGCGCTATGTCAATGTGCAGTATGGATGCAAGCTCGCCCCCTAAAGAAAGAAGTCTATGTTCAAACTGGTCTGTGTCCCCTTACCTTTGAGGTGCTCTCTAAGCCAGTCTAGCCCGAATCCACATACAAATACGGAGAAAATACTTGTGTCAGCTGCATACTTTCCGTGATCGTAAGAGCAGGTGAAATAATAGTAATAAAAAGGTTTTGTACAACATTAATACAGTAGATGCTAGGGCAACGCATTGTCATATCAGACAAAGAAAATACTGCGGGGGATTTTTGCGTAAGGAAGTTTTGAAGTGATGGTGGAGCGTTTTACCCCGTTCCATGTCAGATAACACCACTGCAATGGGAAAATATGTCAAGACTGACTGTCATACCTCTGGGTAGCCTTGTGTGTTCCTGACGTGGAATCCGTTATACTAACCTGAAAAATGAACACTTCTTTAAAGCTTTCTGAAGTGCCCAGTTAGTCCTAATATATGCATATTCCAGGTATTTAGGTTATAGCACACCAGCATCATCAGCCGTGACTAATACATTCTTTACACTGAGAAAAGCCTTCCTAAGTACAGGCCTGGATAGGAAAGTGTTCCTGGAGTGAAGACATTTGAAAGACATTTTAATTTGGTGGCACCATGCAGAGGGCATTAATCTTTCTTGTGATTTCCTCCATTGTAACAAAGAAAAAGATTTTTAATGTGCAAACCTCGTTAAATCAATCATCCTTGGGAATTTAGATGCACAGTGTGATAAAAGCAACAACTTTCAATACCTAGAGGCAATTTTTTCCATATGTTTTGGATGTTGGGGTTTAGGAAAAATAAGCATTTTAATGGATTTTTGGTCCTACTTAAAACATAAAATTTTAATTTAAAGATGCCCTACTTTAAGTCAAATAATAAGTTGACAATTATTATAAAGGAATATCAACCTGTTTCGTGCAAACTTCTTGATGCTTTCAGTGCACAGTCAGGATGGTTTTGGAAAGAATGGTCTAAGTTATGGATTTTCTAGTGCTGCAGCAATATGATACAAAACCATGACAAATATTGAAAGAAAACATTGGGTTTTAACATCCTTGAATTTACTGAAAATTTAAGCACATCTTTGAGATACTGTGTTTCTTCTGTTCCTGAGAATAATGTCAATTTATTCAATAACAAATTTGTACAGTCTAAGCTGCTTGCAAACCTGGAATTGGGTTCCTCCTTTGGAGAAAGCAGAAGTGTAATACTATTTGAAAAAGTCAATGATTATGTCATTTTGCATCACAAAGAGATGGCTGACTATGACTAATCCTCAGGCATTTGTCAAGCCTAGGCTTCCCATGGGAGAAGATTTTTACTAAGCACCATAGCCTTTAGAGCAAACTAGGACATTTGATGTATTTCCACATGGATAACAGCATTACATGACTTCTAAGTAAACTTACATTATCTGTTAATTGACAGCTTAGATCTGCCTGGCTCAAGGGGAACAGACAACTGTGTGAAGGCTGAGGTAAGGTTAGAGGACAAAATGTCAGTTGTCACTGGGTGATATCTCATGAGACAACTAGCAGTCCAGCTTTGCAACCTGGGTTTGGGCTTATATCATGATCCTTTTCCATTTTCTCCTTTGGAGAAATATATTTTTTTGCAAATAGGAAAGACCATGCACACTCAAACAAGGTGATCTCTTTTTTTGTTTTGTTTGTTTTGTTTTTGTTTAATTGTGTGGCTAATATGGTATAATTTCAGAAGATTTTAAGAGATGCTTAATGGATTTGCACAACCAGGTCCCTTTAGACTATTTTGCAGCTCTGAACAATTATACTCTCCACTATATAATAGAGAAGAGGCTCAGGAAGCTTTGTGTCTCTCTGCTGTCTCTTTCTCTCCCTGAAACAAAGCACCTCAGTCACAATGCATGAAAAAAAAGAAGAAAAAAAAGAAAAAAAAAACTAGTAAACTATGTAAATGCATTTAAAAATGCCTTAACTAGGCTTGGCGAACTACTGAGTAGTGATTTTTTTGAGAAATCTCGACCATTTCAGGTATGAAGTTAAAAGATAAACTTTGTATAGCTGTTATCTTCATCACCTTCTGCATTTTTTTGACAACGACTGTCGTAAGGGAGTAGCTGGTGTCAGAGCATGAAACACAGTCTTCTTGCAGTCTTTGTGCAGCCTTGAAGATGGCACACAAAAAGAATTGGTTGAGAAGGCAGGTACAAATGGCACTAGAATTCCTTTCAAAAAATAAATTTGCTCCCCCTCCCAACCTCACTCCGTCTTTGGGTCTGACGAGCTTGTCTCTTTCATTTGTGATTGAAGGTGAAACCTGTCTGATCCTGCTCTCACGGGGGCATGATCTCACATATCCTGGCATGGGAAAGAGCAGGCATTCTCCAACTTTGTGCTCAAGCAACGTCTCCAGGTCATCTCCATCCTGGCTACCGCTTGAGGCCATGCAAAGCCCTGGCAAGGATCCCTCGGCTATTTAGACCGACTGTCCTCTACATCGGATGAGCAAACACAGCATTCATCATCCTTCATCTAGTGGAAGGAGGTGCTTTGTCTGTTTGGTCAGAAAGACTGGACACCGCTGGGAAAGAACAACTGAACACAGCTCTGAAAAAAAATCTACTGAGGGATTTGCCACCAAAAGTGTGGCGACACCAGTGTGATCCTCTTGTCTCAGGTCCAAAAGCAAAGGACATTTGTGATGATGAAGCCTTCCATGAAAACATTAAGCCCTCTGCGTGCACAGGGACATGGAGGGTGTCGTGGTTTGGGCTAGATTGGCCAAAGCAAGCCGAGCAACAGATGTTCCCTCTCTCCTGCAGAGCAGGGGAGGGAGAAGAAGAGAGAGTAGTTTAGTAGAAACTAAACTACTTTAATGAGATATAAATAATAAAATAATAAAATTAAAATAAAGAAATATACACAAAACCGTATCAAGCTCCCAGGATGATGATCACGTTGCCAGCAGGCACTGGGGAAGTCCCAGACTGGACTTAGTGATGGATGGGAACTGGATTCCAGATCTGGATTCTGGAACACATGGGTCGTGATCCAAGGCAGGCAAAGAGACAGAGTCCTCCTCGGACGCCGGCCATTGAAGAAAGAGCCCTGACCCATTGGTCCCTCAGCTTTTATCCTGAGCACGAGGCAGATGGGCTGGAATACCCCGTTGGCCAGGTTTGGGTCCCCTCTCCTGCCCGCTGCTCCCCACAGGTGGGACCCCTCTGCGCTTTTCCGCTTCCCACCCGCCAACAGGACAAACACCAGAGTCGGCTGCCCCTGGCTGTGACAGCAATAAGTGTGAGCAAGAGCCTCTCTGCATCCCGTTCCTGGGCATCGACTGCAAACACGGGTCTCCTCACTCCCAGAGCCAACAGTGTCCGCACAACAGGCTGGTAAGTGCAGCAGCTGGAAGAGGCCTCCTTAGAAATAGGGTTACTGAACAAAATTGGCCCTGTTTTACCTCAAACCAGGACAGTAAGAAAGACTACGGACATGGGCAGCATCTATGAAAGAGCTGATGTGTTTAGTCTGAACCCAAACTCGCCATCTGGCTAACCACATATGGGCTCACACCTTTGGGTCTTTACAAAAATGATACCCAGAACAAGCCTAAGAAGGTAATAATCTAGTCTCTCTTAGTATCTTTAACTGTTAGATTTATTATTAGTTATTAACTGAAAAGCAATAGGCATGACTAATGGTATTATACTGAAGATACAGCTACTTAGATTTGTTTTATGAAACTCTTTTTTTGAAATAAATAACAAATGTCAATATTTTCATCTGTACTTCAGGTGGTAGCAGCAGGACTATGAAAATGGTAAATATTGCAAGCACTTCATAGCGCGGTGTACCTTGGGCTGATTATGTTTTGTAGCTCAGTTATTAAGTGTTGTAATGTGTAACTTGGCTCTGGTGTGAGCTCTGCACCAGGTTTGCTATCGGAGGTATTGTAAATACAGTCTTTTTTCTCACATGACTTCTTCCACTGTGTATGTTTTACAGACTGGGAAATGCAGTATTGCAAACTGTCTAGAGTTCATATTCATTTAACAAGACAATAGCGAATGAAATATGCAGAATTTCTGACAATTCCACCACACTGCAAACCACAGAGGAGTCTCTTAACAGGAAAAGATAGGCAAAGAACAACAGAAAATAATTAATATAATGAGGAGGTATGATGAAAACAAAAGCAGTGGCCTCACTAGTGAAACAAGGGCTGAGAAGACTACTATAAGACAGATGAAAACAAGCTATCACATAATAAAAGGGCTTTAAGGAAGCCTTGGGTCAATATTTTTGAGCATAGCTAATAAATAACTTATTTATCACTTACCAATGCATTTTTGGAAAATGCAGCGGGTGTAAATTAAGTTTTCTGAATGCATTTTGTAGCCGTTAAGGCTTAAGCCTTAGCTTACTCTAATGTTAAAAATGAGTCTAAAAATGTAAGAAAGAAAAGACGCCGCTGTTTGAAACTGGTGGTGTGTCCCTGGTGCTGGGTGCGGATGGTGGGTGACCCCCACAGAACTAATGGGGTTCGGGGAGTGCGGTGGGCACACGACCCCTCCACAGCCCCACATCCTCTGGCAACACTAGCCAGCACCGTTCCTCAGTGGGAAAAGAAAGAGAAAAAACAGGAGGGACTCCTGTAAATGTTATTTTCTCCCCATACACATACACACGAATACCCTGAACCGGCTCTGCTGCAATTTCCCGGCTGCTCTGTTAGCTCATGCTCAGATTAGAGGTCTTCAACATGACTTTAGAAGGTAAAATACTGTCATACAGAAATAAAAGCGGTAAGAAGGGGCAGGCCGCAAATACACCATTCTGGTTTAGTAAGTTGAAGATCCTTTCGTTAAGTCTTCCATTTTTCCAGAATTTGTAGGCAATTCTAAACCTGAATTTCAGCACACGTTAGCTTGGGGAAGCTATTACTTTAATAACTGTGCGCTGACATGCATGGTTTTTTTACCGCGTCGAACCATAATGTCTTGCAGACTTGTAGGCAAAACAGCGGATTTTTTAGGATCTGAGAAAGTACAAGTTGTAAACACAGTGCAGTAAAAATGCCTTCTTCTCTGTTTCCCATTGGCTGTTTGTCAATTTGTTCCCTTCCCACACTCTCCCAGCACTTGGTGTATCCCTCCTTAAGCCAGCAATCCTAAGATGCATGAGGTCTGGACATTTCACTCAACCGCTCCCATGCTGCAGTGCAAATGAAGAGAAATTCGGAATGCTAACTAGAAAACAAATCTGACATACACTGACATATGCTACAGTATCCAAGCATTTGTCAGAGATTTATCACTCTAGGGAAAACAATAAATCAACCTTAAAACAAGTACTACAGAGGTAACAATTAAAGATGTACTTTTTTCTAAAGAGAAATGCTGGTTTGGGGCACACATTTGTTTCCCTTTAAATCACAGTCTTTAATCGCACTAGCCTTTCAGACAGCCTGTATAAGCTACACAACTCACTGCAAATATTCGATATTGACTTTGCCATTTGTCCTTTTCCCATGGGGAAAAAGCAGATGCGGAGGTTGCCCAGTCTAGTGCCATGTTATCTTATTTCTTATAGAAATATGAAAGACTGTCTTGAAAACACTGAGTTACCAGGCTCAGTATTTCTCTATAATCTTCCTGGGCTGTGCTCTTGTGGCAGTAAATACCATCCTTCATGTGGCAGTCCCCAGGAAAAGGTGTAGGTGAGCGTGATGCGGTCTGAGGGACCACAGAGGAGATGTGCCCATACTCTCTTCTCAGAAGTCTCACAGCTTACTTTCCCCAGAAAGTTTGGGCAGAAATATCCAGCATTTCCAGCTGCACCATGCATTCTTCTGTCTCTGGCTGTGGAGGTCTGGACAGACACAGAGATTATCTCTAGCGAGCTATCTAGTGGTTACTGGCCTAGCTTGAAAAGACTCAACTCAGCTACCACATAAGTACCACAAGTTTTCATCCTTTGAAGAGATTTTAGGTAAATACTGAAAAAAATAAGGCTGTCTCCCATAGTAGCCACTTGAGGCTATTTGCTTTTCAGCACACGATACTTACCAAGACTGGTGTGATTGGCCTTGCCTGCCCTCTTCTGTAAGACCATTTTTGGTGGGACCCTCAGGTTTCCTAAGGTCTACCAAGGCACCAAATCCAGAAAGGTTTACAGTGTGAACATTGATTACCTGAGCTAATGACTCACTACTTCACTCAGGCAGTTTACACCTCTTGGGCATGCTGTTTCTGCCTTTCTGCTACTTCTTCATTGAAAATACTCCTCAACAAGGGCCTTCAAGTACAGAAGTTCTGAAGAACCTGGTGGAACCATGATGAGGATCCCCTGACATACACCCCTGCCCACCCAGACACGAATGGGGACTGTAAGAGATTTTTATGCGTGTTGAACTACGGCAACAGTTTGCAAAGCCTGTAAAGAAAATTCCTCGTTTTTGCTGTCTCTGGGTGTCTGGGTGGTAAAGACTGTTTTGGGCAAAATTCAGCCATCAGCCATCAGTTACCCAAGCTCAGTTTTTAGGTTTACATGTGTCGCCCATGGAGTAGTGTGAAGGTAAGGGGATGTTCCTGCAGCACAGACGGAGAGACACCGCACAGATACCTTCACCTTGGCTCCAGAAAGTTATTTTTCAGGGTCGTCACACACTCAAAAACAAGTATTGCATTTACGTGTGCGTGAGTGCGCTCCTGCTTATCAAAATCTTAAAACTTCACAATCTGGTAAGGCTGGTGATGATTAAAGCAGTCTGAAGCACCGCAGCCTGTTTGATAAGCTCTGACACCCAGGGCTAGTGCTTACTCCTTACTCCTTACATGCACATCTCCCATCCATTTTAAGCTGTATTTTCTTCAAGTTAGTGGGAAACAAGCAAGGAATGCAGGTCAATGTGGAGCATCAAAAGGCCATTGCTCTCCCCAGGGGTGAAGAGGAAAAAAAAAAAAAACAAAAATAATTTTTTTTTTTTCCAGAAGCTTTCAAGAAAAACAAAAGCTGCAGCTCTATTTTACAAAACACACTTAAACAACCTAACGCTGAATTATTCATGCCTGTTCTGAAACACAGGCTTTATAACCCTGAATTAATTGCCCTTGGTGGTGAGTATATCTAGTCTCATTGTAAATACTTTGCCAATTGAAATACAAACATGTTCTGCACAAAAAAAGATGTTAACACAAACAGTGTCATAAGCTTAATAATATTGTCACCTCCTTCTTCCTAACCACTTCAGACCACGTTTTACTTTTGAAGCCAGTAGACTGACTGGATTTTCACTGGTGTAGCTCAGACCAGAGCTTTGCCCACTGACCACATTTCTGGGGGGAGATCACTGATTCTACCGGCTTGTAAACACGATCAAATCTTCCATTTGTCTTATCAAACTCCCACTGCTGGGATTCTTCTCTAGGTAATAATAATTTTGTAGGATTTTAAGATGGGACATCTCCCCATTTGAGTCCCGACAGCCACCCGACATCTGTGACAAGGTGTCTCCATGGAACACGTTCCTGAAATCAGCGTTGCCCCTTCAAATGAGGCGTCCATAGCAGCTTGCCTTTTGAGTGGTGTGAGGTAAAAAAAAATAAAAAAAAAAATAGACTGAGCCTTTTCTGAAACCCTGCCTTTTGCAGTAACAGAAAACAACTTCTTTTCAATGAAGCTTTTCTTTTGCCTGTGTTCTTGATCAGGTGCAAAATGACATTTTGCCTACATTGATGCCTAAACCTAATGTGCATTTTCCCTGAATACACAGAAACCTCTGCAACTGGTTGCTGAGATTAGGTGATTATATTTTAAACCAAACCCTGTTCTCCGGTGATGCCTGCTAATGAAGGAAAGTGGCTTGTTGTAAGAAATACAGAATGCTTTCTTAAAACAACCTGTGCCCTGTTCCCTTTAACTGGGCTTTTGAGATACACACACAAAATAAAATTTCATCTCTCTACAAAAGGTGTAAGTGACATTTAGCCAATGGTCCGAATCCTTGGCTGCCCTGAGCTCCTGCTCAGCGCTTCTGATGTGGGTGGTGGGAGGAGAAGGGCGACTCGCTCATTTCCAGGCTCCTCTGATGCCGTGGCTGTCATTTAAGCTTTAGGATCCTGCTGACATCAACAATCATGTTAGGCAATCATCCACGGCACTGCGCTGTTTGCCCTGGTCTTATCCCAGGTGGAGGGGAGGGAAGGAAATATTGGAGAGCTGGAGCCAGCTGAGGGCCACCAAAGGGTTTCTCTGCTGGAGACGGACCTTTGGCTGCCCCGTCAGCTCCGGACAGGACAGACACCCTGTCATTGAGATATTTGACAGGCCTGTGTTAAGGCTCTGCTCTGTCACTTAACAGCGGGGTTTCAGTGGCGAAGGGGAAATGGGAGTTGAGGGGTGGTTGCTGCGCTCCCCCATCAGTCGGGGCCATGGAGACACCGCTCAGCTCGCTCTTGGCTCTTCCTTCCTTGCAATCCCCTGGAGCAGCCTCCGTGGCTGAGCATTTGCCCTTCTGTGCCTGAAATAACCGTAGGTCCAGGCTTGACCATTGCTCCAGATTTTTAGTGTTTCCCATGGATGGGACCTGGCAAGGGAAGGAACAGCATGGCCTGGAGCTGATCCTGACATCTCCATACCCTTTGCTGACATCGCACCTTGCCACCGCACTTGCCACCTTCCTCTCAAACTCCTTCCTTCTGCCTACAATACGTCAGATCCAAAGTGATGCGGAGGTTCATGTCAGGTTTGGGCAAGGCTAATGAAAATAAATGATGTTAGTGTGTGACGAAGCCTCAGGTGACTTTAGTGGGAGGCTCAGGTAGAGTTTTAAGGTCTCACCTCAGATACCTACCTGGAAAGCCTTCGGAGGGGACAGACGAGCATCCTAATCCATTTATGTAATTTGGAAACTAGGGCTTTATGCTAGTTTCTGTCTTAGTTTGGTGGTGTGCTGGCGGCTTTTCCTCCCTGTGCGGAGAGGGCAAAGCACTTTCCACACGCACTTCTCTCACTGGCAGCCCAGGGCACCCAGCGAGCATCGTGGTTATGCAAATACCAGGGGTCACAACGGAATGCGCCACTCCTTGCAGAGATGGGAAAGGCACGCCTGGTCTTTTTTTTTTTTTTAGCTGTGACATACCATACCCTGCGTGGCAGCTGGCATGACACAGATGAAAAGCCAGAGTGAGAAATGGCTTTCCTTTCACTCTGAGGCGTGACATATGCTGGGAGACGCTGCAAACCTTATTAAGGCTCTTATTATCATGCTACCTAATGATTGCTGTATATATAAAATATTATTGTGTTTTACAGAGACACCCAAATGTTCAAAAGCAGCTAATGGTTTTGGACATGCGACTGGCAGCTGACTCCGCTGTCTTTAAAAACCAGGTTGCCTCAAAATTTTTCGGAGGCTATGCAGGTAAAATCACTAGTGCCTTGGAAAACCTAAGCTATTTTTTACCAGTTAGGTATTGTGGCTGCTGCACTTTAAAACTAAGGGTTTTCTTCCTCGAAAAGAAGGACTAGCAATTATCTCACAGTATGTTTTCCTGGTAAAGGAAACCCACACTAGATGTGACGGCCAGGTGGACAGAAAGATGTAAACTTGGGGCCAGGCAATGATATAGTTAGAGGTCCAAGGGAAGCAGAAATACAAGGTGGGGCTTGCGATGCTCTTCGAGGTCAGAAGGATACGGCAGCGTCTCGGAGCTGCGCACACAGGGCAGAGCCAAGGCGCTAAGAATAAACGCCACCGCTGTGCGGGTATTTGGGTTGTCGTGCACCACGATCGCACGCTCGACCTAAATCTTGTGAGAGAGTCGCGGGGCCGGGTTGCTCCCTGCGTGAACGCGTGACTCTTGGCGCTCTCCATTTTGTGCAGAGAAGCAAAGCCACTCGTGAAGAGAAGATGCTCGTTAATTAAGGCTTTCCGCCCCTGACACACGCCCAGTTGTCCTCCGCGCGCAGCCCGCGGGAGCGAGCGGGGATCGGCAGGGATTTTTTGGATTTTCTGGATTTTTCAGGAATTTCTGCCGCTGCTGACGCCTCTGGACGCCCAGGGGACATGGGTGGCCCGAGTGGCCACCGAGGCGAGCGAGAGGCACCCCGAGCCCCTCAGCCCCCACGTTTTCCTCCTCCGTCCGTGGCCATGCGGTTCACCCAGAAGGGGGAGATATCATCCCGCACGCCGCAGCGCCCGGCGCCCCGCCGGCATGCCGGCTTCGGCTCGGAATTTGTCTGACAGGGAGATTTCAACACAAACCGCGCAACTTCGTGCGCCGGAGCACGCTGGACCTCATCTGCTTTAAAAAAGATGCACAGACACAGTCATCACACTTCATAATTTAATAAACTGCTAAAAAATTGCACACGTTTTCGTTTTAGCGACTTGGGTCCCGCAACTAAACTCATGATGCTACAAAGACATTTGAATTTTTCACTAGTATGTCATGAGCGCTGCACCCATTGCAAATTAATGAGTCTCTGAATAGCACTGTGCATTTGTCATTTGAATTTATGCTAATGCACCGAGGTCTCCTGATGATGTTGATAGTCCACAGCAGCTGCTCAAACCATAGAATATACACGCATGTTTCTCCACTTTTTATTCATCTTTCCTTGGATTTTTTCTGGTCTTTCATTTGGGCTCCAGTCCTGCAGCTGGTTATTGATAGGGCTGCTAATTCTCTTTGACTTTACACTGCAGGCTTGACCCCCAACCCTGAGCAGAAGTAATGGACCAGTGTTGAGAGAATTATGTACATCACACAGCAACAACCTCAGACCAGCGGGTCAAAAGGAGTTCATTGAGGACCAATGGTATTTACAAAGACTGTTGGCATGGTAACTGATAACTTCCCCCACCCCCCCCAATGAATTATACCAAGTATAATTTATTTCAATAAGTCAGTCTGAGGCTGTGACTGCGCTCACATAAATTATACATGGCGGTAGATGGCATTTGTGTTTTTCTGCATGTACAAAGAAGCAAAGGCCTGTCGTTTACCCTCCCCACCCAGAAGAGGAGGGTGTGCAACAGCCAGGGTACGGTAGCGACTGCGAGATACTGGCCAAAGGCTAGATGACAACCTTTCCGTCCAGAGTTCAGGCAGTGCCGCTGGGTAATGAAGAACAGTGTCAGACTGAATCCACATGGGGTTCTGTCAAAGAAACAAAGGAAAAATTGGGAGGGAAACTAGTTATAAAAGTTTCAAAATATTTATCCGTGAGCTGTTGTATATCGGAAGTTAGAATATTCCAGAGCAGACTACAGTCTTTACCAACTTTAGCTCTAAACATGACAATTATAGTGCTACTAATATACCCAGGAAACAATTATTTGAGCTGCCTAATCATTTTCAAATGACTCAGAAAAATCAAGCACAGAGATGAAATGAGGAGCACAGAAACCGAAAATGCAGCTTGTTAAGAGTCACTCCATTTTTTGTACTCTTCCACGTTCCACAGGGCCAGGGAGGCTTAGTAGTTTAATTTTGAAACATCTGGGAGCAGCGATGCTGCACAATATACTATGGCCTTTTGTTTGCAGCAGGTTCTTTTCGAGGGAACAAAGCTGTGTCACATGAGGGAACTTGACTGAATTATCTGATAAATGTCAAAATTAGACAGATGCATTCTGTCGTCTCTTAAATACTATCAGGAAAGGGTTTTAAAAAATTAACCAGTTCATCTCTAATATCAGAGAGAAGCTCTGGAGCTGAACAATGGTATATACAAAGGGAAAATAGAGCAGACTGACTCCAGGGCCTTAAAGAAGCTCTGAGCAGAACTCTCAGGAGAGCTACTTAATATATATACTCATGTATGTCTATATATTCTAGCACCCTTCTCAGGGTTAAAAGGCCACTTCAGAGAATTGCGTTTCAGTAGGAAGCAGCAAATAGCTACTTTCCTATAGCACTGCAGTTTTTCCATCAAGAAGGGGAAAGACATTTTCACTGTTCTCAAAAAACTTTGAAATGTAAACTTGTTCGATTGATGGCTCCTTCTGGTCCTGGCAGCCTTTTGATAGCTGGTGCTCTTTCTGGAATACTTGTTAAAAATGTCTCTGTAGCAAAGATGTTGGGTTTTTTTGGTTTTTTGTTGGTCGCCCGCCCCCCCCATGTGATTTTTTTTTTTTCTAAAGTCAGTGCACGGGAGAGTGGAGATGGGCTCTGGTCTTCGATGCAGCAGACTGACAGCTGAACACCTACTCTTGCTGCCCTTATACGTTGTAATACTTTATGAGATTAGACTGCCTAAAAGCTGGGGTTTTTTTCAGTCTAAACCTTCAATCCTCTTTGAACACAACCTCTTGCAGTGAATTCTGCTTGGGAAAACTGGCCGCAGCATTGCAGGTGGTGCTGGAGGCCGATTTGTGTCAGGGCAGGAGGCAGCTACATGCACCAGCATCATTTAATGCCAGTGCCACCTACAGCTATTAACTCCTCCCTTCATGGAGACTGGCCAAAACTTGGGACTGCGAGTGACCCCAACCTGAAAGACACCGTCTGGGGTTCTCGCCTCTGCCAGCGCCCCCAGGAGCCTAACTTCTGATTTTTAACAGCGAATAAACCCCTATTCTGCTTCGGTGGCCACCCCTCTGTTTAAGGCAGCCTGGCTTTCAAGAGCACTGCACTCACATACTCGCTTGTCAAGCTCTCAGGGCTCTTAGTTTTGGAAGCGTTTTGCTCCACTCGTGTAAATTGTCTCCTGGAGGTTGTCACACAAGCGTTTCTCATCTCTCATGCTACCTCCTCTGGCCCTACTAATTCCATCATTGCGGTGTAATTGTAAAAGAAATCTTCCTGGTTGAAATAACAAGCAGCGTCACGGGAGTTTTCTGGAGTATTATCTTGATGCTAACCACTCTTCACAGATCTGCGGAGGATTAAACTTGCTCTGTGTGAAGAATTTCGTACGTAGATGTAATAAAAAATAATGTAGATTCCAGAAATAAATAATTTGAGGCAGACCGTCAGCTTTTTCCACTCTACTTTTGCTTTCATTGCGCTCAGCGTAGCTATTAACTGGCTATCATCTTTATTAAAGATTATTCTTCTGTGTAATAGCTGGGGTTGTTTACCACATCAAAACGCAAGAATCTGCAGGCAGCTCCCGGCGTGTTCCGTGGACCAAATCTTGCCCCTCGTGCTCCCTGCGCCAGCCTCACCAGCTCTCCTCCCCCATGTCTTTGAAAGGACTTCAGCAAACGCTGCCATTCAGCCTGCAGACAGTGAATAATTCAGCACACGGGCGTACGAAGCCATGGTAGAGCAAGTCATTGGCGTGACCCACACGGGCTACAAAGTGCTTATGGAGAAAGGCAGCAAATCCCAGTGATATGCTGTGCTAGCCACGGCTGTTGGTAAGTTATACAGCACTCGGTAGTCTCACGAGGCTCAGAAGACACCACTTCTCAAAAGTGATAAGACCTTTTTTAGGCTTTTGTAGCTTTTTACGTTAAAAACCCCTGCACTGATTTTATATCAGCGGGCTTGTTGCTGTTTTTTAAGTGAGGCAATATCTAGTTTTACTCTGGTTCTATTCTAACTACAACAATGAGTTCTCTGAACATCTTTCTAACATTTCAGATTTCTGCAAGGAGAGCTTATTCTTTCCCAAGTGACTGTCTTAAAAAAGAAGTGTGAAGGATGGAGGTAGTCGTGAAGATGAGCTTCATTCACATCCTGAAGTTAGAATACTTTGGGGGAAAGGTTAATTTGAGTCAAAACCTGAGCATCCCAGACCTCAGATTCTCAGTGTCATCAGATGTCTGGGGAATTTGGAGTAGGATTCTTAGATAATGTGTGTCAGCCTTGCCCTGTCGATACCAAGGGGCTGATTTATAGGGGCAGGTGATCTGCCTTTTTGTGCAACTTCCTTCAGGCTCCAGAGGGAGATGGTGCCTGTGGGTGATTACCATCCCTGAGTGCCCGCCTTGCATTTGGTCTCACACCTCGGCGTGTACTATAGAAGGCTTGAAAGCATCCTGAAATCAAACAATCTAAACATCACCAAAAAAAAAAAACCCACAAACCAACCCCAAACTTATTAATTATATTGCTTCTTGTCCACGTTAGTGAAAAAGTCACACTCAAAGCCTTATTCCAGGACACAGTTAAGAGATTTCAGTTGTTGTTTCCAGCTGGCTGGATGCAGGGAATACCTGATATCTTGCTGGCATACCACAGGCAGGCAGCTTTCAGGGTCAAGCTGGGAGCAACGCTGGGTACCGGGAATGGAGTATCGCGGGGGGGGTTGTCCTTTCCCCTTCCCAAACACTCCTTTGCACGATTCCCATGGGCTGTGTGGAGGCTCCGAAACCTGCCTGCTTAGCAGCCCTGAAAGCTCGGCACCAAGCGGTCTCTGGGACTCTTCTGCTGTATCAGGCAGAGGAAGCGCCGCATTTACCTTATGGATCTGTATTTACCTGCAGATAAAACGCTGTGGTTCCGTTATGTACTACTCTACGGTACAGATATTTTATACCTGTGTGGGAGTGAATCAAGATTCCTTTTCAAGTACGAGCGCCACGCATCCCATGCTCTTTTTTACCCCTGCAACCAAGCTCCCAGGTTGTGAAGATTCTGCTTTGCTCAGAGGGACTCGTGGTCAAACTGAAAAGTGGGGGGGAAAAAAAAATAAAAAAAATCACACCGTATTTCTTAGTAAGTTCTCTCTTCTCTTTCAACTAGCCAACATAAAAACCTTTTCTCCTGGCTCGTACAATCTTTTAAAGTACTAACAAGTGTTCTGCGGTTTCTAAGGGATTCTTTTTTTTTTTTCTTTCATAGCTCCAGGGTTACCACCCTAGTAGGTGTGGAAAATTTTTGTTCACTTCATTATAAGACACTTTTGTGTACCATCTAACTGGATTCAGCCAGCAAAGGAGAACAGATATGTCATATACCAAATGCTTTTTTCCTTGTCCCTGGCATCGTAGGATATTGCACACTTTCATGTTCTAATGGAGGTTTCTTTTACCACTGACCAACATTTTCCTCTACTCTCTAACGCTCCTGTAAGTTTCTGACCTGTTATAATTTCCCTGCCTGCAGTGCAGTTTCAACCAGCGTTCCCATTGAGTACTGAGGAAATTAATATGCTGTTAAAATCACCTTCAAATTTAGAAAATCTGTATGCCAGAGGATGTTAACTTGTGTACACTAACAACGTGAGCGTTCCCCATTATATTGGTGTGAGAACTGCAGCAAAAATCAGGGGAAAAGGGAAAATCAATTCATATAATGGATTTCACTCTAGGCTTCCTCACAAAACTTTGCCCGCTGTCATGGAGCAGCACCTTAACCGCTCCAGTGGAAGAGGGAGAGGAGAAGCGCTCCAGACCAGTGAAAATTAATCTGTACTTTGAAAACATCGCTTGTACTATTTGTGTGTGATGATGAAAAAAGTGCCCAAGCACGTTTCAAACATGCATTTACTCAGTAACGTATTCTTATTACCCGGTTCTGTATCTGAGCTATTTTCAGAAACTGAAAGTGCTGCTTCTCTTTTAAAACTAGCCACTTCCTTTTTGACCCTCTTCCCACTCCGAACGTAAAACAGGTGCATCAGCAATATTTGGCATGTTCATCGCAAAAGAAGTTCTGTCTTTAATACCTGGCATTTCGTGTAGTTTGCCTTATCTCAGTCATCAGCACCGATTCAAAGCTATTGAGTATCGCAGCACTGACGGCCAGCCAAATTCGACAAGAGTCGGCTGGGGTTACAGCTGTGGGAGGACCTGCAGGAGGAGGTAATAGCTGCCTCTGGGAGCCAAGAGATGCCAATTATAATGCTTCCTTCATATTTCTCATTTGCTGAAAGTCGGTTTTCTTTGTTCTTTTGCAAAAGGTGACCGGACTGATTAAGATTTCCAGGTGCAAAAGGCAACTCATCTGACATCACTGGCAAGGAAAATAAAACGGAACCTACTTTGTAGTGCAAAGATTAATACAAGCGGGTTTGGCGGAGTTATAAACAGCTGAGAACAAGTTCTCACACTGCGGAGGCTCGGGGAACCTTAGCTGTGGGCTGCGCTGCCCACGCTGCCTGCAGCAAATGAGGCATCAACACCGGCAGCAGACACTGTCCGTTAAAGTTTGCAAATGTTTTAAAATGCCAACGTACCCGAGCTTTACACTGTATGAGAGAAAAAAGGCAAGTAAGAGGTGATGTTAGAAGACCTAATCTTTCAAATGCTGTTGTAAAATAAAACCCCTGCCCACTTCCAGATCAGAGCAAGCTGAAGGAGGAACTGCCACGAGCTGAACTTTTGGAAGAGATACTGGCCCCCGGACTCCCAGGAGCCTGGGGTGAAGGATCACACGTCGGCGACTTGCAGTGTCACGGGCTGCGAGCAGAGCAGAATAATCTGTGATGAAGTGCAAAATTTCAGAACTCGTACCTCCTTCCCTTGCCTTATCACAGCCTGAATGTTCACTCCAGTAATAAACACTCCATTTTCCTCTCTATTTTTCCTCTTATGGTGCCTTTCCTTCTCCTGCTGTCAGGAGAGTAGATCATAACTGGCGTGGTGGGCTGTATCTACACTGCCCTGTTACCTGTGATATGCAAAGCAAATACGTTCTGAGCTGGATAAACACTTCAAAGTTGTTGGTGGTTTTTTTGGGGTTTTTTTTTTTCAAAAAAACCCCAACCCAAACCAATAATGCAGGCATTATAGATAGGCTGTGTCATCACTGTCCTGTACAGACAGCCTCAGAGTAATTCCACACTCATCTTCCTACTCCAAAACTAGAGGTCTGGACTGCAGGAACTGGAGAAGACGTAGTGTTAAGTTTGTACATTAGGAGACACAGTACAAGGTTTAGGGTACGTAATTGCTAGTTGTGATTTTGATTGAGTCTGCTTGTCGATGGAGATGGATACACAAATGAGACTCCCATAGGCGTAGCGGTCACCTTCAGTCTCCTGGTCCTGCACTAGTGGCACCTCTGTGGAGATGTCTGTGTGATTCCACACTGCATTAGTCTGATCACTCTCACCATTCATAGGTACCTGCTTAAAACACAAGCTACTTTGCTTCAAAATGGCAATTACGTTGTTAAGAGAAGGCTACAAATCGAAAGAGGCTTTTTTAGACACACGTTGGCTCGCACAGTGTGGATTCAAACCATCCCACTCACTGCACTTTTCAATACAAGATGTTGACCCAATATTGCCTTGGTTCTTCCCCACAGTTTGTGGAAGAGCTATATAGGTTCTGAAGCTGATCGGGATACTGCATCTCCAAATCATATTCCAATAAATAACAATTCTTTGTCTTTTTCCAAGTAAGCAGGTCATGCCTATTGCACTTAAGACTGTGGTGAGTTCAGTCGGGTGGCTGATCCAAGCTTTTTGGTTTTCCCAGTGCATTTGGTCCAGTGGTATCAATACCATTTCTGCTCCTCTCCTTAAGTGCATCAACAGATTACTAACTGTACTCTTTCAATTCATAAAGGAAAATGCTGCTGTGCAAATGAAAGAGGCAGGACTAAATAAGACTTACTAGAGGCTAATTTTGACTCACACATTTATTGATTTTCCCTCCTCGTCCTCCCAACAAGGTTTTTTAGCTTTTCCTTTTTTTTTGTTTTGTTTTGTTTTACTTAGAAACAGGTCCTGGAAGATTCCTTTGGCAAGTGAAATGTGGTACCTACCTTGGTGTTGCCAGCACTAATGCTATTTTGTATTTTAAATAAAAAGGTTTACAAATTTTAGTTCTTTTTATTTTAAAGGCCTCAAACTCAGAAACCATGTGACAATAGCAAGTCACCTTTTTTTTTTATTGTAAACTTAATGGTGATTTTTTGTTTGTCTGCAAATTTATTTTCAGGATCAAATGGTTGGATTTAAAACTGCAAAAATGTAAATCTCAAAAATGAAAAAGGCCATCAAATACCTGCATATTTTGTGGAAATAGAGAACAAGCCATCTAAATATGTGGCTAGCTAGGGTGGTGGTGGGGCATTAGCGTAATCCAACATCCTTTGGACCCCCGAGGTCATAGGTGGGAGAGAGCTCACATCTGTATGTGTCCCCCAGGAAAATCTTTATGAGGAATTCACACCTTAGGCATGAAAATAAGTCAAAGAGGATACGCAAATGAGCCAGCTTCTTCAGTTTCAGTACTGATTGAACTATTTATTGAATTCTTATGGTCAAAGGAACAAATAACTTACAAATAAGGTCTGAAACAATCTCCAGGATGGTCACGTTGGAGAGGAAAATGACAGTAACTGGGCAACTTTTCCAGGGGGATTTTATCTGCATGTAGCAAAGACCCCCCCCGCCTCTTGCATTACCTTACTGCCTCATCCAGGAGACGAGCAATAGACAGAGACTGGTTTGACTCAGTGTGGGTCAGCAGTAAATTAGGATGGTGCAGGTGTTATGCATTAGCGTGCCACAGGGCTCCTTCTTTTCATAATGTTAGTATTATTTCCTTTTGTAGCATTAATTGTAATATTAATTGAATCCAATTGCTGCCTGCATGCCTTTTTGGGCTTAACTCTCTCTTTTTTGTCCACACACACCTTCAAATATGCCCTGCTGAGAGGTTAGTGTCCACATCATGCTGGAAAACAGAATCATTATGTATCTTTATCCAATTCAGAGACGCATTTGTGAGAACATGAACCCCGAGGGGGGATTCGCTTAGCTCTCATTTTGCCTTTTCTAAAGTCTAACTGTTTAAATAGTAGACCCTTTCCTAATGTGGCTGCTTTCTCAGCTATCTCATCTTTATATGGCTCTTTTTCCTCCTAGCTTTGATTTGTACAAGTGGAATGTTTTTGATCAGATAACACCCACTGGATATGTTGCTGTCTTTGTTCAGGACATTGGTTTTGTAAGCTGCAAAGCTGATAAACACTTATATGTGCCTTGTTTCCTTTTCTGCATAAAGATTCTATTGAGACATCAGCACATCTGGAGAAAACATGTTTTTTACTATTATAGTTGTTGTTATTCATTTTAAATTCAGCACCATCATATTTGATGCCTGCATCTTTAAAAAATGCAAAATGATGCCTTGTTGGCAATAATGAACATGAGTCTAACAGAGAAGAAGAAAGGGAACCCGCCTTAAGGTTCCTTTGTTACAAAATTCTTATCTGAAAAAAGGACCTTTGAGGATATTAAAACTTGACTCTTTTTCTGTTAGCCTCATGAAAGACAGAGCTCTTGTTAAACTTGTGTTGCTTTGTTGTCTCCACAGTTCTGATGCCTTACACAGCAGTTTTTCCTTTAAAATAAATCCTCAGGACAGGCGATAAAACAAATGCCATGCTCTGGTGACTGGCATATACCAACCAGAGGCATATTCACATGAGAAAACTGCTTGACAAATATTTCATCTATCTGAGATATTTTCCAGCTGAGTTGCCTTGCTATTCTGTTCCCACCACATTCTCCGCATTGCACAGTGGAAAAGCAAAGACATTTAACTTCTGTACTGGACTGGGAACTTCAGATGTTAAAAAACAGGTCAATATTTTTTTTCTTTTTTTTTCCAAGATCATCTTTTTTTTTCAGTTGGCACTGAATAATGGAAACAAACTTAATATCAGCTCTTTTCTCTGAATGCATCTGTATAAAAGGACCAAATCTGGGAGGGGTTAGCTGTATGACTCAAAAGCCCCTGCATACAATAATTCTCATGAACTAAGACTATTTATATATTTATTATAAAATTATGAAAAGCTCACAATACTGACTTGTCATTAATATAGGAATCTAACTTGTCTAGCTAGACAAAAGTACAACTGAGAGCAAATAAAGAAGCCATTCAGAAAAATCTTGGATTCCAAATCAAAAGTAAATTGAAATATTTTTATGGAGGTCAGTTTATTGGAAATCATTGTTGCAATTAGCTGAGCAGGTAATTTTTAAACAAAAATTCATAATGAAAGTTCTTGTCTAGTGCCAGCCATAAAGGCTGTACATCAGTGTGACATATGCCACTCCATCCTTATGGAAAACACAAAAAAGCTGTTAGCTGTGTAAGAACACTAAAAATAAATGACTTATTTCAGTAAGAATAAGCAAAATTTTAGAATACACTGAGTGGCTCACTTTCAGAGCAAATACTAAAATAAAACCTAGAAAAATTAGTTTCAGTGTACCTCACGAAGTTAGAAAAACAAGTAACGCACCAGTATCAGAAAAAAGGGGGAAACTGGTGGAAAGTTGTACAACTTGTTCCTGGTCCTTCACACTGAAAATAAGGCTAAAAATCCTAGTTAATCGGGTACACCTAAACAGCACAAGTCACCTTTCAGAAGTCGATCAACCAATATGCCTGTAGAACTGTTTGTGTTCAGCCACAAGGTAAGCAAACAATTGCGCAGCATGCATTTGGTAAATTTGGATAGAAGTTCACTTGAAAGATCGCTGTTTGCTGGCAGAGTAGGAAAAAAGGTTAAATTATTTGTGCTAATTATTTACCGCAAGTTTTTCACTCAGCTCTGGCTATGAGTAAGATGGGAAATGAGTCAAAAGGCACCATATAAGGGAAAAACTTCAGCTGTCAGATGCTGGCTTTCTACCTTTAACACACTGCCTGTGTCTACTTGGAAACCCCAGGCAAAAGTGAGGCTGGTTTGAGCCCGGTGCATGCCGTACCCCTGCCGCAAAGACACGTCGCGTGGTCTCGGCACGGTCCGGAGCTCTGACCCGGGGCCAGGTTAGCATGGTACGCGCCGTCTCCGCATCCTTCGGAGCGTGACCACGTTGTAAATTGCCATCAGATCCCTGCCACAATAAAGGGTAGACTTCAGTTTCCAGTGCTGCCAGCTCTTTAATCTTCCTCAGGACAGAAAGTTCATTCAAGACAAATTGAACTGATGGGTACTCACAGTACTCAAACTGGATTAGGCTTGGATTTTTTTCTATTCTAGGCAGCCAAGGCAAATTGAGTGTAAAGTTGTGCGGCAGCATGCGTAACACCAGTGTTTCTGGGCAGGCGGCAGCAGTTGTTTCTGGGTTTGAGAGGGTTGCTCTTGCCTGGACTACAATATTCCTACTTATTGGGGAATTTATGAAAGTAAATGGAGTAACAGAGATCTGAGAATACTGCATTTATTTTACACTTTATTACACCACCAATGCAGGAAAAACAAAAAACCATGAGAAAAAACTGAGGGAGTTTTATTACATTTTTGTATATAGTGTCTCTGTGAACACATAATGCAAGACTTTTCAAGAACAGGAGTTTTAATTTTTTGCTCCTAAATTCCTGTTAGATTCCTAAGTAAATGCTTGATTTTTAACAGCGCTGATCACCCAGCACGTCAGTCAGGGCCCCATGAGAAAACATCTTTATAAACAGTGCGTTTATATGAAATGTTTTCTAGCTGACTTCCTTCACTTGAACTCAGTCGGAGCTTTACATGAGTTTTGCCTTTGAAAGTCAGACTAATTATTTTGGTGCCAGAATTAGGAAAAACTTGAGCCACAGTTACATTTGTACCTGTGCAGGTCGGTTCATTTGCCTTGGAGAGAAGAAAGATGCAATGGTAAAAAAAAAAAAAAGAAAAATCAAATCACTTCATTAACGCAGCCAGAAATTTTCAAGAAAAAAGCAGATTGAGGTAAGGATCATGATATTTCACCAGACCTCAGTCTAGGCAAAATTCTGAACTTCTGATTGTTAATCTTCTGCTAAAACCTGTCAGTATCTCCTTAATTAAACAGAGATTTTCTTCAGTAAAACTTTTCTTGTCAGAATTATACAGACTTCCAATTCTGACATTCAAACTACTTCTTGGCTGGTGTTAATGAGGTACCTTAGTTTGTTTTAATGAGGTACAATGCACAGCTTCATTTATACATGAGAAGAGAAACAGGAAGATTTTCGAACAGGTTTTACTCTGTAATCCAAGTGAAACGTACCGGCTCTGCTACTCGCCATTGATAGGATGTCATAAAGAGGTGGCAGCATTTTTCTGCCGAATATCCTAATCTCATGTGGCTACATTTGAAAAGTGGGAAATGATTGTTATCTCATATAGATCCTTACAATGCACCGTATGTATCTAGTGAATGAGCATCAAACTGACCCTGTGGGTGTATGCTGCACATCCTGCCAGTCCATTGATTTTGGGACTATGCTGAAAACAAAAGGCTGGCTTTGAGAAAGGGCCATGAACTCGCATTTAGGGGTGTAATTTTGCACAAGTCAGAACAGAGGAGAGACAAAACTGTCCTCCAGACAATAGGCTTCAGTATGGGGAATGCTAATTATAATGTTGAAGAGCGATGGGGTCACGCTCTTTCCACCATTCCGTAATTACGCTCCAGGAAGCGCGGCAAACAAGAGGTTAACTTCTTTGCTTCACTTTTTATTATGCTTGGGAATTTCATGCAGATGCAAGGCATAATTCCATTAGAATTATATTGTTGGTTATCATTAATGGCTGCTTGTTATGAAGTGCAATATTCCTACCTTTTAAAATTCAGCAGGATTCTAGACAGGCCTTTCCTCTGTTAGGATCTTGGCCAATAAATTACTCAATAGGGTGCATACAGTGGCTGGAGCAATATAATAGCATCACCCTTGGAAACTGTGTGGAACAGTATTGGTAACCACAGGAGCAAAGGGGCACTTCTTCACAAGGATGTCTTTCACTGGCGCAGACGGTCAACCAGAGGGCAAAACACAATGTTTCAGGCTAGATATAGATTTCAAATGGGGCAGATATTTGGCAGGCGGGAATCATATACATAAAGCTGACTTTGAAAAAATGTCATGCAAAAAAGAAAGATCCACTGTTACCACAGGAATCTCAATACATTATATAGTGCTTTATTGGCTGGGTCTCGCTTGGGGAGGAAAAACAAGTTGAAGGGCCCCAAACTGCAGCCTTCGGAAGGAGGAGGACGTCGCTTCTGAGCTGGCTTCTTCTCGTTTACTGTTCGGTTTCCACTGACTGCGTTTCTGGCAGCGCTTCCTAGGTGGAGAAGGTCTCCTTTCTCAATAGCTGGTTGATAGCGGATCTCACGCCAGTTCAACCTAGTTGAGATATTTTAGGTAACTCCTAAAATGGGGGTAACTCCTAAAACTCCTATGGGGTTAGGTCAACCCTGTAAATCCCTGATATGGGGAGTTACCTAAAATATATATAGCGTATCCCCATACCACTGGAATTTGTCATACTGCTTTTACGGCTGAACCTACACGGTCCACCTACCTGCCAGGTCATGGGAGAAGAACACTTATTATTTGTCACTGGGGCCAGATCTGTGAAGGGAGACGGGTTTCTGGGTGACCCCGGCTGCACACTGTGAATTGGCCGTGGAGGCAAAGTCATAGAATCATAGAATCATAGAATCACTTGGGTTGGAAGACACCTTCAAGATCATCGAGTCCAACCATAACCTACACTACCAAAATCACCACTAAACCATGTCTCTTAACATCACGTCCACACGTCTTTTAAATACCTCCAGGGATGGCGATTCCACAGCCTCCCTGGGCAGCCTGTTCCAATGCTTGATAACCCTTTCAGTAAAGAAGTTTTTCCTAATATCCAATCTAAGTCCTCTGCAGGCGGGACAGCATCCCCTCTCGCCCAGGACTATTCTGGAATAGATTTTCCCATGAGATGTTCTCCTGTTGTAAATACCCCCCCCTGCAACATGTAAGAGCCTGTACATCTTTATCACATTAAGACAAAGTCTCCCTTGAGGCTAGCGCCCTAGGATGGTTTTGGAGGTCTCCGTAAAGGGGGTGTCTGAAGAAGGGGAGCACAAATGCCGACAGCTGTGTGTTTTTCTAGCTGAAGTGACCCCTAACTCTTCGCGGACAGGGTGATAAGGCGTGAGGGCTGGCCTCAGAGTGAGCCTGGCTTGAATTAGCCTTTCTGGGTCTGCGGCAAGATGCCTTGGAAGCTGTCTGCACCAGCTTTGCTGAGCGGCGTGTGGCCTGTGCATCAGCACTTAGGTACATTTCCAGAGATGTCCGACAATGTCTCAGCGACCCATTCGATATATATCCGCACAGCAGCAGGAGCAGTCCTAGATAACTGTGGATAACCTGTACATACCCTTCGTGTGCTCCATGGACTCACTCACGGATGTGCGCCTGTGTAATATTTACACCTGTAATATGTACCTTATTATAGTCAAGGGCAACTTACACGCAGTTAAAAGTAAAATTGCTGCTATCAAATGAGAAGTGCAGTCACTCCTTAAAAATGGAGGAGATTATCTCTGAAAAGCCTTTTCAAAAACTCTCTACTCTGTCATTAACACCCTAAGAAAAGATCTCGAGAAAAATGGGATAATTTTCCAAAAGTAAAGGACAATATAAAAAAGATGTTGTTTATGAAAGTTTTAGCCTAAACCGGGTCCTCTATTATTAAGCAACAGCTCGTGTTGCATGCTAGAGACTCTACGCATTTTTATGGCACTTCTACATATTAATTGTCCAATTTTACCAAAGTTGGTAATAATTTACTTATTACTAGCATTGGGGTCTGAATAATATTTTCCTTTCCATTAAGTTTCTTTCCCAGGATTTTTTGACAGTTATATCCTCTCATCATTAATGTTACTTCTCATCACAGACTGAACTGAATATTCACATGAAAGATCAAATCACTGCTATTTTGACTAGTTACTATTTTTTCATCTAGATTGTTAACCCATCATTTTTATGGCATTTTACTGTAGTTGCTACATTTATAGCATACCTGCTAGTCCAATTCATTATACAGACTAACATTTTGGGGGAGAATTTTAAAAGAAAACTTCTTTATGAACTCACACATACTAATGTGAATTTATCTCCCATTTCTTTTCCTTTAGTGCTTCCTGACATACTAAGAGTATTTCCTTACTTTCTGATTTAAATTTTCCTGGGTTTTATTTTCCACTTGTAAAAGGGCCCACTACCTTTTCCCACTACCAAAGAGCCCTCTGTGACCTTGGGGCAAACCCATCAGACCTAGTCTGTCTCGCACTGCCCCAGCGGGAATCGTATGAAACCTATGGTTATTACTTGGATCACGTTGGCATCTGGAAGTATTAAGATCATTAGAAACAGCAAGAGGCCAAGGAAGTGTTAAGGATCTAAATAGATGGGAGAGAAAAAGGAAAAGGTTTTTATGCCACTTTTAAAGACGGGAAGTAACATCAGAGAGAAATGAAATTGATTCCCCAGCGTACTCAAGGAATTTCTGGGCAAAGTTGAGAATTTAACTTAGATGTCTTTTTTTAAAGTTCAGTCTGTTGGTTTTTTAAAAGAAAGAAACAAATAAACCCTAAATCTCTTGATTTGTCATACCCATCTCTTTTATGTGTAAAGGCGATGTAGGATATTTTTCAGATAAGGTTGTAAAATTAAATTAACTTATATAATAAATTGAACTACCCTCATCTGTAGGCTGAACATGAAGACTTAAATTCTGCTATAAATAAGGAAGGATGGGGTTGGGATGGGGAAAAGAAAAATCTGAGTAGTAAAAACCTACACAGATTGCAAATTATTTTGGTGTTGCGATTGACTTTACATGTTGTGTCCAGCGCAACAGACTCCAGCTTAAGCATTTCGCAAGAAATAGTAGAGATGCTTGTGGCGACGGTGTAGTTTTACAAAACTAGAAAGAAGCCCTGGATACTTGTAATTTACAGTGAGGTGAACTGAAATGACTGAAGACCAGCTTTTAAACGTTAAGGTTTAGCCAGTTAGGAGAGCTGAACGGTCACATGGTCTTAGTCTGCTGCTGCCATAGGTATAAATGGGGTTTTGCCCGTGATGCTGAATGCAGCAGAATTGAGCCCTGAGTCTTCTTATTAGAAATATTGCAATTACTTGTGCAAACCGTGTATTTGTACTCACGGCCAGCCAGGTGCTTAATTTTGAAAATTGGTTTCAAAAATGCTGAAAACCTCAAATGCAAAATTGTTGCATGCAGATGCTTCCAATCACAAAATTCTGGGTGCAGACACAAGAGGCTGTGTGTATATAAGGCTCTTAATCTATAAATCTTTGGTTTGGAACAAAATTTTTATTTAGCTTGAAAAAACCCACCCTTCCAAGTCATTAAACAGATCGGGGAAGATTCTAAAATCATAGCAAATGCTGCAGAAGTGCCATAAAAATGATGGGTTAGCAGTCCATCTGAAAAAAAAAAAATAAAAACAAGCCAAACTAACAGTAGTTTGATCTACACGTGAATATTCAGTTCTGCCTCTGAGGAAAGGTAAGAAACAAACTTAATGGAAAGAAAACATGTTTTTCAGAAACCTGCTGCAGATAATTAGTAAATTGTTACCAACTTCAATAAAATATGATGATGAACTTGCAGATCCCTGACGTGAGATATCATTAACCAAGAGACCTAAGTGCCTGCTGAAAGAGGAAGAGGCGTTTCGTTGGTATGTTCAATTCAAGCTGTCGTTTGTGTAGTGAAGTGCTGTCTGGTCCAAACATCAGTAAGGAAACCATCTAGAAGTTAAAAAAAAAAAAAGGTTGAGATCTTTGTTCAGCAACTCTCTTTACAACTCCCTGAAAGGAGGTTGTAGCGAGGTGGGGGTCAATCTCTTCTCCCAAGGAACAAGCGACAGGACAAGAGGAAATGGCCTCAAGTTGTGCCAGGGGAGGTTTAGGTTGGATATTAGGAAAAACTTCTTTACTGAATGGGTTATCAAGCATTGGAAAAGGCTGCCCAGGGAGGTGGTGGAATCACCATCCCTGGAGGTATTTAAAAGCCGCGCAGACGTGGTGCTGAGGGACATGGGTTAGTGGTGGTTTTGGCAGTATAGGGACTCGATGATCTTGAAGGTGTCTTCCAACCCAAGTGATTCTATGATTCTATGATTCAATCCGTATACCTTCCCCATGTCCTTTCTCAGGAAAGCTCACAGGCTGGCCTGAAGTATAGCTGAATAAGCCCTGACAAAGAACTTCAGGGGTGGATTTATGGAGCAGATGCGGGTTGTAAAATCCTGCCTTTGGCCTGTGGTTGTGGGGGCAACTGGGCTGGGAGACGCTCACCGCTTCCGAGCAGCTCAGTTTCTCCCCTGCCCTCAGCAGCCGGCCAGAAGGGCAGTGCTGGAAGCAGTGACAGAAGCACCACCTCTGCAGGTCGCGCACTCCCATGTGCCTAACTGGAGAGGGATGGGCTTCTGCGGAACCATGTCGGACTGTGGACACAGAGCCACGGAGCTCAGCGCCCTCCTTGCTGGGGGGATTGCGTCAGCCCCAACCAGGCTATGGGCAGCCTTCACCGTGCTGCCTGACCTCACCAAAACACGGCAAACGGTATTTTCTAGACCATTTACTCTGTCATAACGTTCAGCAAACGAGAGATGCTCCTGTGCAGCTGCAGCACAGGACCCCTTCTCCTGCCAGGTGTCAGCATGGCAGGGGCGAACCCATTCAGCTGAATCCCATCCCATTCAGGGATTCAGCTGCTGGTCCCTGCGGTGCCAACCGCTGCCTGGCACGGCTGCGCCACCGAAAAACCGATTATCCAGCTTCATGACCCAAAGAGTTTGGGTCCATTTTTGCCCGTGGCTGCCCGCCCTCGGATATCAGGGCTCTCGTAGATGGTAGGGAGGATGATATCTACCTTTTAGTCTTATACTGCTGCTAAAACAATAGGGAATTCTTGTTTCAGTAATTACCGTGACTTCCAGAAGCTGTAACACGCTGTCCTGCTGACCCCTCCTGTGTGAGCCAGAGCTGCCTGCCAGGAGTGATGCTTACCGACATTATTTATTGTCTTTCTACGGGTCTAGAAATCCACAGTAAAGTCAAGTTTACGGCCTCCTGCTTGCCTCGTGCCACGCGCTGCACTTCTGGGCACGGCTCCCTCAAGCTGTGGAGCAGCCTACCGGAGGGGCCGTAGCTGCAGGGATCAATTACAGCCGCATATTTTATTGTTGCTGGCTTAAAATCTCTGGGAATGGGAGCGTCCGTGCAGTGCTGCCACTTCCTAACGGCTGCCCGGCTCACCCCTCGGGCTGTATTTCACGTGCGATGCCGTCTGCTCTTCTGCCACCCAGCATTTTAATTCCCTTCTCCATGGAGGGTGGAGAAACCTGGAACAACCCTCTGAAACATCACCTCTAAACCTGCCCTCTCGGTGCAGAATTTGCTCATCGGAGGAAGAGCCGTGTCCCCAGCCGCCGTAGATTCACAAGCGGATTTTTCTGCAGCAGCAAGGGGCTCTGCTGGGGTGGCTTCCCCATTTACTTCCCCACGGGAATACTAACGGGGGCCCCCTGCTCCCCCCACAGCCTCCTGCACCTTCTCAGTGCCAGTTTTATACAGCCCGGGAACTACCTCTGTGTTTGACTTCCTAGCAGTTGAGCAATACAGCTATTTGAATTGGTTATGTAAAGAAAAAAAAAAAAAAAAGAGAAATTGAAAAGAGAAACATTTTCTTCTGAATTATTCCCCTCCTGGCCCCCAGTGAGACCTCAGTTTCTTGCATGCCGTGCTTCTGAGATTCACTCCTACAGTCATAATATGCATGTTCAGCAGTCCCCAAGCGACAGCTTCAAAAATGTGAGTTCCTGGGTCTGGTGTTGCCTTCGAGGCACAGATAACCTTTGCGATGCTTCATTCTTTGTCAGCCACAAGTGGGATGCTTGCGTGAACCCATCCAGGAGCTGGGCTTTCACTCGCCGCAGCTGTTGCTCGGTATTTCACATTGATGCAGAAGGAGTGGTTTTGGGGTTCTGGTAAGTTAGCGCAAACAAGTTAGTCCCTTGTGCAGACCCTGTAAACCCTGCAGCTCATGTTAATCATCAGACAGAAATGACAGGCACTGACAGTTTTCTGGTTTGGTGTTTACCAAGCACAGAAGTGAAAAAAAAAAAAAAATTAGAGAGGAAAAGCAGCAATTATTTCATAAACAGGATTTCTGTGAATCAAGAAACTTTGTAAATCCAATACTGGTGCAATAAAGCAGTTGCTATTAGAACAACCTTATTTTACAGAGCCATTTGTGCATATTCTGTTGCCTTTTCTTTTTTCTTTTTCATACTGCCTCGGTCATGTCACACAGTCAGCTTATGAAATGCGAACTCTGAAAGCCCAAACCTGTTAAAAATGCTTCCCATTGCCAAACAAAGCAAAAATCTTTCCACTTTGGAATGAGCAACTTTCTGTGATCAACTAAGTCTGTTCTCTGATGAAAATAAATGTAGAATTCAGATCAATGAAGCGTGTGTGTGAAAGGGAAAGAAAGAGAGAGTGGGCGACTGCAAGTGAGAAGTGGAAGGAGCTGGGTATCCTTCAGTTTCCATATCTGCACATTATAGCTAATAAAAAAAAAAATAATAGCTTGTAGTATTTCCAGCAGAAATGGGAAGCTGTGACTGTACAGTCTGCAGCGAGCTTGAATCATATGAACCAAATGGAATATCCTGTAGATTTTCTATAGATCTGCTCTGCGCACACTTTCAAATAACCTTTAACAAAGGCAATGAATCGCTGGTGCCATTGTAAAAATCTCAGTGTGCTGTACTAACGTGGTACTAATGAAAAGTATCTAAAAGAACAGAAGTTCTGGTTACAGGAACTTCAGTAAATAAATCTGTTCGTTCACCTGTATCATCTTACCGTGATCTTTTTTTTTTTCATTGATTTTTAATGAGAAGCAGGTGTGGGGTAGTAGTGACTAATTCACGCTGCAGAACCCCAAAGTTGTGTGGTTTGCTGCTTCTGTGATCTCTCTTCCCCACCCTCTGAGCTCTGCCATATTTTGGCAAAGATTCAGCTCCTATATGAGATAGCCAATATAGGTCCTATATTAGATAGACAATTAAGTAGGGTGAGAAGACAAAAAAGCAGGGGCACTGGCTCCCTGCAGAGCTCCATTACTGGACCGCTCCTGGGAACTCCATTAGTGTGGGATGAAAAGAGCAAAAAAAGTAATGATCCAGATAGGCTGCTAAACGCTCAGTGCATGGGGCAGCCGGTAAGTACTACCTGCAAGGATGTCCACTCGACCCACGCAACTCATTGCTGCATTACATTCTGCCCCTAAGGTACTTTCTCCCCGCTAATTCTCACATGTATCAGGAGAAATCTGTCCTGGGTGTAGTTTTCAAGGAGTGATTACTCCCGTTTCAGGTAATGGCATGCTTGCTCCAGCTTCATCCAGCTGAGATGCATGTTGGCACCCTGCGAGGAAATGGTTAGAGGCCTGAGTAAGTGCGAAGGTAGATTGTGCTTATCGTGTTCTTGTCATGAACTTACCACTGTGGTCCAAGCAGATGTATATCAGAAGTACATGATGCAGAACTCCTTTAATGGCATATATATAAAAAGAATTGTTTTTTGTCATTTTTTCTTACCCTGGGGCAGAGGGAAGATTGACATCCCATTAACCTGAGATTATTAAAACATGACCTGCAATCCCAATGGAGTCCTTTATTCATTCACTTTTTCTTTAAGATTAAGCAGCCATTTTCTGGCCATTGGCTCGCAGGACCTCATGTGAGGAAGGATGAGGAAGGCTGCAGAGACTGTGATGCTCTCGGCAAACATTTCTCGCCTGGATCCCACTTGGTGCTCGTGGCTCTGGCTGTCCAGAGTGCTTGCTGTGGACCCGGCTCTGCACGGGGTAGTATTCCCACTGACTTTGCAAGGTGGCTCTCAATGGTTGTGTTGAAACCTGCGTCTCACGTGCGCACCTGCGAGCGGGAACTCGGTGCGATTCTTCCCCGCTTGAATTGATGGCCGCATCCCCACTCCAGGGCTGGTCTTTCTCTTTACAGAACCAGCTACAATGCTGTCAGTACGAGTGTCTGTATAATACACCGCTTCTTAAACGGCTGCGGCTTTTCCTCTCTTCTATCCAACCTTTTCTTTTTCCCGAGAACATATTTCATCTTCCCACACCCATGCTGGCAATGCTAGTAACTCTGGAGGGGACACTGCCTTTTATATTTCAGAAGCTTTCACATTGTGTAGATATTGAGGAGTCCCGAAACTATTAAAGTTACATATCAGGGAAACTCTGGTAACATTATTAATGCCTGTCATTTTAAAGATAAAAGCATTTCCTTGGTCTCCTTGTGATCTGATGGATTTACTGGCATATAAAATTAGTACCTTTCAGTCTTTGAAACCAAGTTACGTCTTAGTGACCTGATTCTCCCCAGATCAACAGACAGCCCCATGCAGGTGTGAATGCTTTACAGGGACCTGATTCTGCCTCCATGGGACTCGGTACCCCTTGCATGTGCGGAGACGGGAAAAAAAGAGTCTTGAGGATCATGGCTACATTTTCAGTGTGATATAGGGAAGATGTAAATTGTCACTCTCTAGCCTTAAGCATTCCCATAACTTGTATTACAGATGAAACAGTGTCTTGCCAATTCTTCTTTTTTCTTTCTGGGTTGTGTGTTGTAAGCACCAAATATACCTGTGCACCTCTGTCTAATTTTGGGTGAGATGATACCCACTACCACCGGAAGTGTTACTGTGAGGAAACCATTATTAGTACATAATATCATTGTAATACCATTACAACTGTTACGATTCTTTTCTTTTTCAACCCCTGTTTTTCAGTGGCTTTCATAGTAAAATTACCTTTGAGGTTAAAATTTGGCATGTCTTCTTCTCAGACCAGAGCAAGCAAAAACATAAACAGCTGAATAAAATCCATGCAGTCATTTCAGAACAATGAAGCTGGGGAAATATTATGGTTTTCTACCAACTAAGTGTATCTTTTTTTTTTTCCTTTTTTTTTTTCCCATTACAGACTCTCAAAGAGAGTTTGAATGTAAAGCTCTAAACTTGGCATGTACACAGTTTTCAATGAAGATCACATGCTTTCGTAAGTTTGGAAAAAATGGTTAAGCAGCACATTACATGCACAGTATATATTATTTTTCCATGCTGCTTCATCCAGCTCAATCCTATGGGACATGGAGTCTGCCTGAGAAACGGGCAATGCCGTCGATTCCCAATGAAACCACTGTGAGCAGAGAACTTCTAAGCCCCTGGGGACACGGACGCACAAACTTCACGTCCCTCCCACCTTTATGATGGCTGCAAAGCATTAAGCTTGGCTGCCATGTGAAAACTAGGACTTCTCTTCAGCTGGATTCACAGAAACCTATTTTGGCTGCTTCTAATAATCCAGAGTATAGCCTTAACTCGACGCTTCCCAAGCTATTTTCTCCAGCTCTTTCTTCCTCCATGAACTCTGTCCCTCTCTCTAATTAGCTCAGGCCAAACTCATGGTGTCCTGGTTCTTCTGCTTCCAGCCTGGGAGCCAGCACACATCCTCCCCTCGCTGCTGTCCTGAGCCGATCTGACAGCCCCCTGCACTCCCACCGCAGTAGGAACATGCCCTACAGCTTGGGAATAGCTGCCATAATTAAACTGTTCAAAATCGAGGAGCCTGCAGGGTTTGATTTATGGGGAAAAAGCCATAAACTAAATATAGCTTTGCTAAACGATGAATAAGTTGGGATCAATAAGTTTTGCAGAAGTAAATGGCATGCATGTTCACCAGAACAAAGAAAATTATTAAACAGGAGTGTGGAGCAAGCAGCGAGGAGGTGAAGTTAAGCTCAGCGAATCCCCTCGCTGTAGCACGTGGTCTTCTCTTTGAGACGAATCCGGGCAAGAAGTCTTCATCCACTCCTTTCTTTGCGCCCTGGCCCCTACCTTCCTTTTTCCATCCTTTTCCATGTTTTTTCATGCGTCCACCTCCTCTCCTCCTGGCTCCACCGCCCCCTTCTCCTCCGCAGGTTGCCTCCAGCTCAACCAAGGACGTTCCAGCCGGGCGATGCGGCAGGGATGCGTGGGAGCCCTGTGTGCCTGCCTGGTCCGAGTGATGCTGGAGTGCCTCTTCAGGCTCTCTCGTCAGCCAGCAGCACTCCTGGCGCCGGTTCCTCAATGGTCATTATGGGACGGCAAATCCACAGTGTGCCGTTAGATAAATCTAACAGGCTGGAGATTGCTTGAGGCAGGTGTTGCGAGGCCTAATTCCGCTGGCATTAAATGCCAATTCATATTTTTTTTTTTTTCCGGGAGCACTAAATTGCGCTGTTTTAAAACAGGAAGTCTATGTTAAAAAGCTGTGTAAAACCATTATGTTGTAGCCAATGCTCCAGGTTTTTCTAATTAGGTCATTTGAAAAAAAAGATGACCTTTTAGTTTCTGTGCTGCTTTTCTAGGGTCACATGTTTCTAATTATCATTTGTGTTTTACTTTGCTAAAGCTGTTGACAAGTTGTGACTCTGTGCGTGTGTGTGTATGTCTGTGTTTTAGCTTGTGTGAGAGAGAAAAAGAGGGCAAAAAAGAGATGGTACACATGCTTTATAGGGTTGCTGTCTGCAAGCGTTCAGCCAGCAGAAGAGGACAGAAACGTGTGCACTAATTTTAAGCTGGTCGAAGTCGAGAGCAGCTGAATCTATGGGATGAAGAAACACAAAGGGGGTTTCCAGTGTTCGTGTCCTTTTCAGCAAGCTTGCCTTGAACTTGTCCAAAGTGCCTTCACGACAGTTTGTGTTCTCTTGGGCCATGCAATGAGGGTATCACGTAAAACAGACCACGAGGAAAAAGCGAGCGGCTTTTGGTCTTCTTTACAAATGCTAGCTGTCCTGCTTTGCCCAAACTGTGACACTAGCCAGAAAATCAAAGAATAGATGACTCCATGACTGAGGTCAATACAGAAAAAAGAATTAAACAAACAAACAAACAAACAAATGAGAATTTGCATTTTTCAAGAGGTATTTTGAGTATAGAAAATCTGTATGAGACATATGCTGCGCTGGTGTGCATGGGTGGTGGGCTGGATCCTCTAGGAGAAGCCTTTGCTGTGGGAGTAATGCACAGCTCTCATCCAGGGCTCTGATGGAGCTGCAGCATTGTCAGGGTGAAAAAATAGGGATAGAGTCATTCAGGACATTTTAACAAAGAAGTCAGTATGTATAACATATATGTTAAGTGAAACTCAGTTTTCCAACCTCTTGGACTGGAGTGGAACTTCTACCTTCATCCACTGGTTCTGCTGCTTGAAAATAAAAGGTGTTGCTGTTTTGAACCACACACCCACTCATGAACTTCGGAATCAGACCACCAGCTTGTCTAAATAGAGTGTTTTCACTGTCCCTACTTCAGCTGAGAGTTTAGTCCTTAATTAGGAGCTAATCTGTTGTACATCCCTGCTTAAACTGTGGTAGGTGGTAGTAAATTTTGTGGTGCAATGAGCTGTTAATAATTTAGAAGACCTTCTGACCCAGTTCACTGGGCACTTGCGATTATTTCGTTTGTGCAGTAACTGGAAAATGAAAACAAGATCCTCGAGATCTGACACAGTGTTGTACTCACTGTTCCAGGAATGAATTTCATCTCATCACTTCTTATAGGAAAAATCTGTTTACAAAGAAGACTGAAAAGGGGAAAGAGTTCCCATCTGTGAGCACTGCTTTATGAAGATTATACTGTAGTTTCATGTGAAAGAGAGCAAAGATATTTTATTTCAGGAAAGTTCCTGAGGTAATTCATAATGAGAATGTAGTTTGGTCAATTTTTATTGAGAATGCAACCCATGAGTTAAAAATTGGTTGTGCAGTAAAAGCATGGGCAAATGACTATTATTGTGAATGGCCCTGATTCAGAAAAGCACCGAACAGGTACTGGATGTTAAACTTGAATTTTTGGATGTCAGTTTTCAAACAAGGCACCAATGTTGCACAGGCTTCCCAACTGCAATCTGAAATGTTGCTATGACAGTTTTCAAGGTTTCTTTAGTTCTTGGCTATCTGTAGGTGGTTTCCAGGAAGAGGAACAAATCAGCATTTGCAGAAAGCCGAGTTACCTATAAATCGATGTTAAAATCTGGTTGGCATTTATTTATTTTTTTACACGTATCTCTGGGTGCACACACACGGGCACAGATGCACGCACAGGTGAATCACTAACTTCGACTTGAATTTGGTGTCTTGCAGTGCTAGACCTACGTTCAGCACTGTGTAGGTCTAGAAATCATTTCACACCCAGCCTGAGCATCTAGCACCTGTGTCCAAGTGCTGAGGACACCTTCCCTTGGGATCATCGTTTACAGCGCTCAGGTTTGGAGTTGTGCAATGCCTTCTGCGCTCCTTGCGTCTGGCTGCTTGAGCAGCCACCTTGATTTCAAAGTGGAAAAGAAGAGAGAGACCTCTTTCTGTGACAAGATTGTACTTAATACGTTAGAATGGCAGAACCGAGCTGAAAACCAGCCAATCGTATCACAAACACCCAAAAAAATGCTTTTAACCTTGGTCTGAAAAATGCTTTTCAAAATTGCTTGAACAGTAAGTTTAGTGCCAGATCTCCAGCCTGGAACAACGCTACAGTAGTACATGTTCAATGTAAAAAGCCTAGTTTTCTAAGGAAAATAAATTCATTAGGCAAATTGCATGTAATTTTTTTCTTATCTTTGAGACTAACAGCAAAATTTTGGTGGTGATGAGGGGTGGGGACACTGCCCTATCAGAGTTTTGATGTTTTCGGCCATGAACAAGATGACAAACTGCCGATGGGGTCTATCCATGCTGTGTGTCAGGCTGCACAGTCGCCATGTGAAATCTGCTCAGTCCACATCTCCACGGGGGCGTTTTGAGCTTGACCAGGACCACCTGCCTGCTTAAAGGGAATCACACATTTAAACACTTCACTCCCTGTCGTGGCTACTTGCATAAGGTTGACGCCTGGACCCAAATCAGCTGCCTCCCAAGCAAAACAAGAGCGTGCCACCATGGTGAACGTCTGCAAGTATGGGAGTCCGCTCCTGCTGGACAAATCCATATGCAACATGACCGATCATGAGCCTGCGGTCCCTTCCAGCTGGCATCATCCTGATTATCCATGTATACACCAGTTTGCACCTTCACACACACACGCCGGGTCAGCAGCAGCTCGGCATTGCAGGGACCACTAAACTCCTGCCGCTGGTCATACGGGAGCTGATGCCCTGCAAAGGCACGCAGAAAGACACGGGGTGCAGGTTTTTTTTTCCTATGGCACCAAGGTGAATGGGTCTGAAAACGGGAAAAAGGCATTAATTACTCCTAGTTCCAGACACGTTGGCTGGGCTCTTTCCTAATGCCCGCCCAGCACCTAATCCCTGGGTTTTCCTTTCCTGTTGCTCCTCTTACCATTCCGACAGCCACGTTGTTAGTCCCGTCGTCTCAAGATCGATATGAGAAGAGTTACAATTAAACAAACATTTTGATAACCTGAGAGCAGCAGGAGCAATAGTTCTGGTCTGTGCTTTAATCCTTGGGTCAGAGCCTTTCTGCCAGTGTTACTGATGTGATGCATTGCCTTGAGCAAATATAGTAAGTAATAAGAAGTTCCTGAGTTTATAACTGAGTTTGTTGAATATCTTCCAAGTCTTCTCCGCTCTGTTTCCTACAGGGAAGAAGCAAAATATACCCATAGCATAAGACCAAAAAAACCACTAGAAAACCTAGAAAGAAATGGTTAAATTGACCTACATACTAGCAATTTTGCTGACCAGATTATTTAAAAGGCTAAAGGGCTGCAGATGTCAAATCCATATATGTATCAGTAAAATGATCATGATAATCACAGCTTATAAAATACAGCTGAAATGCTTCATTAGGTACTGACAGTTTCTAAACCATGTTGTCACTTTCTGAAAATGTGTCACACTGGCATTTATTTTTTTTTTCTAGATGTGGAGAGAAAGAAATAGAGAATTGCACTATGAAGCAGAGATGAGCTGAAAGCAAATCAAAAAGGTCTCTTAAAGAGATCACCATTCTCTTTCGGCAAAGCAGGACAATGTATTAAATAAAACTGCTCTTAACCTGTTGGGCACTTGAATCCCTTGGGTTTCCTGTAGATATTCTATTGAAAAGGAAGCTTAAGAAGTACAGATTTCAACAGCTTTTCAATTGCCTGTAGCTCCATGTAAGGAAAAGTAAAATTTAAAGGTAAAGTGAATTCATTTGTATTACAGAAGCTTGCACTTGAAATTGTTCCTTTTTAAAAACTGTTGGGTTTTTTGTGGTGCGGGTTTTTTTGTTTTGTTTTGTTTTGTTTTTTTTTAATTTGTGTTGTGGGGAATTTGTTTTATGGTTTCTCCAGTATGTTTCACCTGCCAGTTTTAAAGATACAGAATGTTACATATTTCTTTCAGGTACAGATCCAGTCCACCATTTCACAAGGTTAATTCTTGGAAAGAGAGGAATATTTCACTCAGAAATATGACATATGCTTGTGGGCAAAATATGCCCTTGCGTAGTCAGAAGAAATTCCACACACCTAAGCCCCCCTGTTAAATATGTAATTTAAGCAGTACTTTAATAATGACTGTGCCTACTTCTACATATCTTAACAATGGTGTATTTCATGGAAACTCCTTAAAATAAAATAAGATCCCCAGTGTGAGTCTACAGATATGCAGCACACATGAAAAGACACCGAACAGATCTGTGAAGTCCCTCCTGCGGGGGATTTCCTAGCAAGAACGGCTTTTTAAGTGAGCCAAAAAAGCTGGTGGAAGTGGCCTAAGTAACGATTTTCCATCTATTACATGTAGCCACCAAAATAATTCACCTTGTAATATGGAGGAATCACAAGCCTGCTCTGGATTACACCCCTTTCATTTGTTTCACCAGGATTCATAAGGGTTCCTCTTCTTTTTTTCTTCGTGAACTTCATAGTCACTGCAGCATTCCTCTGCTCCTGGCCCTGGGAAGCAAGCAATGAGCTGGCACAGATGAGTTAGGGATATACCATACCGGGGCAATGCTCCTCATCCAGGTAAAGATGGTGGTGAGGAGACTTCAGAGGGCCCGATCCTAACAGTAAGGATGAGAATAAAAATTATTACCTGCGAGGAGGTCAGGGGTCATATAAGAGCCAGGTGAGATCATCTTATATTTTAAGCTATTAAATGAAAGCGAGGAGAACATTTACTTATTAAGATCATTTCCTAATCATTCTTATAAGATTTTAATGAGTGACAAACTGACTCGATACAAATTTATGATTTCCCAAAATAACAATTTGATTGGTTTGAGTGATGTCTTGCATCAAGTAATCACAGTTAATTTTGCTTCTGAAGCGATTTGACTTTGCCAGTCTATCACATCTTCCATGTGCACAGCTGTATTTCCACGGCTACGTCTCTTTTCTTTGTCTGATGTAACCTCAGTGCCCCGGGAGAGTTTCTTCTCCAACCCTTTCTTCTTGTCCTGTGCACAGACCGGCTCACGCACACGTGCCTGCTCCTCTAGCTATTTTCTTCTCTTTATCCGAACCTTCCTTGTGCTACTAATGTTGACTTCCAGCCTTTCTTAACAGGATGGGAAAGTAGAAATAATTTGAATGAGAAGAGTAGCCAGTAGCAGCCTGCAAAATGGTTCCCACCCCCCATGCCACCAGCTCTATTACATCAAACAAATCTCAGAGAGGAGAAAATTGTCCCCAGCTGCTTTCCTGACAGCATGGCAATGGAAAAGAGGGAAAGGACAGATTTGCTGCTCCTGGCTGAGTGCGGCTAACGTGAAAAAAAAGGGAATTCTTCCATTTTCTTACATGTCTTTATGCAGCCACAAGAAACAGCATTAACACACAACTTGTGTTGTACCTGGGAGTACCGAAGCCGCCGTTTTCCACTTGGATGCCAAAGTCGGGCCTGTGAACTGGCGGGACACACCTAAATAAATATGGTTTGCCTTGAAGGGAATGGCCCAAGGAGGGGAAAGTATTCAGCGTTTCGGATAAAGCACGGGTATCAAATTCTCTGATGCAAACGGCTCCCTCCTCGAGGCAGTCACCCCGAGTCTGACGTATGTATGCATGTGTGGATGAAGGCTGTAGCGAGCGGGGAGGCAAAGATGAAAGAGTGACAGCAGTACTGCTGGCTGGAGGAATGAACCTCTCACAAAGGAAAAGTTAAGTCATAAACCACTCGACAACAATGGCAGAGGACTGGGTTAGAAATGTGGACGCTGTTGGCTGACTCGCAGCACAAAAGGCAGGCAACTGCTCGCCAGATGTGTTCAGCTGTATGCGTGCTACCCCGGCGCTGCGCGCAGCCCGGCGCATACCGCAACGGCAGTGCTTGGGGTGGGCTGTGAGAAGCAGAAAGGAAGGCCAGAGCACAGTTGACATTTTTCCTTTTCACTGTTTGTTTTATATCCTCCCACTCCTCATTTTCCTCCTCCTACTCCCTGGTGCTGCATACTGATGAGAAAATACTTGGTTCAGACCCAAGCAGTTATTTTTGGTTATTAAGGTTGGTGCTGGCTGCCCAGCCTACACTTTCTAACTCTCCAGAGTTGCTTGGGGCTGTTGGTTTTGCATTGTCAGCATTTAAGGGCACATTTAAAAAAGATTTCAGAAACAAAATGTGCACACAGACACGTATGTGCGTGTGCCTAGGTACAGACGAATGCACATACGCAGCCTTCCATCCCATACAATGAATTCAGTAAAAGAAACTGTCTTTTGTCAGGTTTCACAGATATCCTGTCCCTCCCAGCTCCTATGACCAACACCTGTAAAAAGAAAGAAAAGTAACAAAGGAAGCTGCTGGATGATGAAATAAGAAAGCATGCTGTTAGGAGAAGAGTATGCTATTGAAAAGATACAGGGACAAGTAGTGTCACAAGAGGATGCATATGTTTCTGTCCACTCGGAACAGGAGTTCTTCTGTAAATCAATACAAAAAATGTTAGGGATAGACCCTGGGATGAAGTGATCCCAACAGTGAGCTTCCGCCTCATTGTTTGTGGGGGACGAGAAACCAAAGAACACTCTGGTGACTAAACGGGGCACACAGCTCCCCTGCTAGAGTTGCCGTACGAGCAAAAGCAAACCATTTCAGAGACCCTCAGATCTGCTCAGTGTCTTTGCCTTCCCCAGGTGGCTCTGACAGAGGCATTTGTGCTAATGCCATCGCAACAGGACTCGTGCTCCAAGTGAGACTCAAGGTGAAGCCGATTTTAGACTGATGCTTACAGCTGTGCTTCCCCGGTGGGGGTGAGGTGCAGTACACTATGGCGACACACCATAGGGCCACGGTGCCTCGGTCTTTTTTTCTCTCAGGATTTGTGCCACAGGTGTTGGGTAGTGATGACCAACGAGACAAGAAGTGCAGCAGAGAGCGCTATGACAGCTTGCGATGTTTTGTGGTTGACCCCTTCACCAGTCTTCCAGACCTTGAGATGATGTTCAGATAATTTTCTTGAAAGAATTTGCACCAAAAGCTACCAGCTTTCCAGGTCCTTTTGTCGTTCTACTGGAGGTGATCACTGCAGCAACCCTGGGCTCGGGCATGGGGCATGTCAGCCTGCTGCAGTCGCTCTAGGAAGCTAACAAAGCTGTCTGGTAACGAGCTTGAGCGAAAATACATGCTAACCTCTTGCTGTAACTGTTTCTGTGATTTGTTTTAGGTAAGCTGTCTCAGAAAGAACTTGTTGAGAGCTCACTGCTGTTGCCAACTACCTTCTGCAGTCAAGGAACAACTGTGTGTTCCCTGCGGAACTGCAGCCTGCATGGCAAGCATGGATGCTGGCAGGAGCCCTGCCTTTTAGACATCTTGCTTTAGGAAGTCCTGCGCCGGCCGACATGCCGGTGCTGGTGTTTGCCGTGCCCCCCGGACAAGGAGAGCACTGGGGATGCCTATGTTGGCAGCTGAGCATTGAGGCTGCCCTGGTTTAGGTGTCTTGCTGGTCTTCCTTCGCAATTTTCTGCGAACCCAACCCAAGGATTCTCCTTGGGCACTGGGGTGTGCCAGTCACTTCGCATCACCGTGCACGCAGCAGAAGGCAGCGCCGTCCGCCCAGGAGCTGTAACGCGTGACAGCTGTGATAGCAGCTGAGGCTCTGGTCCTTCTGGCTGCAGGAAAAAGGCCTAGAAAGTGGTCAGTAAAATCTGTACGCAGACGTCGCGATGCTCATCACTTCGTGTAGCAAGTGATTTTTTTTTTTTTTTTGCCCCCCTCAACATTTTAAAGCCAGAGTTTAAGCACACCTCTCTCCAAAGAAGATTGCGGCTGCTTTTTTCGTGTTCCACTTTTTTCAGTGCACCATGAGGGTCATGGGGAAGGGAGCAACCAACCCCTTGGAAACCACCACGAGTCGGCAGCGAGGCTGGTCCTCAGCTGGGAACAGAGATGAAGGTGATGGGAACAGTGGAAGGAGCAAGACAAGCGGACGGGTCGGATACTTGGAGGTCTCCAAAACCCCAGGCTGCGGGGTGGGCAGCTCTGCCTGCGGAGCCGACCACTATTTCCCCTGTTCTTCCCCGACCTGCAATAGTCTCTTGCCTGCCCGGAGCAATCCTGACAACACTCACACGCCTGTAAACACCAGCAAACCAAGTACACTAAATCTATGCATGGCTATTTTTGGTAAGCTAAAGGAAAAATAGCAGCCTGCATTGGGAAAGCCTGGGAGTCTGCCAAGGCCATGATGTAAAGCTTTCCAAGTGAATGCTATGGCTGAATCAGTAAAAGCATGTCTGAGTCAGGATATGCTGTAAGATCTTGCCTTCTGAAATTAAATCCCTCCTCTCTCACAGAGAGGTAATATTTCATGCTGTTAACCCTTTCTTCTCTGCCGAAGAGTGAGCATCAAAGCTGCATAATTCAAAAGCTTCATTTAATTTCGGAGGAAATGCGTTGTTTAATATTCAGCATTTGGCTGCTAACAACAAAGTCTGAATCTACTAACAAAGCCAGAAATTCCCAATGGAGAAATAATGAAAACCACTGGTATTTTCCTAGAGACTTTTTATTTTTAAATCACATTAGTGGATTCTTGCACAACAGTCATATTCAAATAGCTGCTAGCTCAGAAAAGGCAGCAACTTTGAAAAATATATTTCCATATTTCCCTCTAAGTTTTCCTTTGTATCCATCCCATTTCAACTAGCCGTTTCATTGATTTTCTTCTTCTGTAAGATACAGTAAGATTGTTAACAGAACTGTCCCCTAAAAGGGAAAAGGATTCAGCAGCAAAACACTTTTCCATATTACCGTAACAGGAATGATTTCCCTGGGCCCTCTCACCAGCATCTTTGCAACAAAGGCAATCCCAGGAACTTATCTGAATTTTTACAGGAGAGGTTTTAGGGAACAGAAAACAATATCCAAAGTACAAAATGATTTTCCCTTAGTGAAAGTGGTTTGCAGACCTCCTCCTAGGACCTCTCTGGGACAACATTTATAAGTGAAGGGATGGTTTTTAAGAATAAACTATTATCTGAATTACACAGTAAGTCTGTTTGAGGAATATCGAACTCTTGTAGCGGACGTCATGGCGCCTTTCATCTGAACAATAACACCGACTCTTTGCTTCAAACTCAGAATAGTTTGGTTTTGTACTGAAGGGGTTACAAAGCTCCCCATTACCCACATTGCCCCCTTTTCCCTTTCGGTGTCAGCTGCTGCTCCCCACAGCCCATCCGCATCTTTTCCAGGCTCCGTGTTCGTTCTTGTCCCGCAGTTCTCACTGCTGCTCCCAGGTTTTCTTGCTCTGCTATTACCATCTCAAGAGCCTTTTCTCTTCGCTCACATGTCCCTAATTTATGCTGTGCTCCTACTTTCGCTTTGGTGCAAGCCAGGATCTGGCAGGAATCAGCGGAAAAATCAAGCATGGGCTTGTGCACATTTGGGACTGTGCTGAGAGGCAGAGTTTCTTCAGGCTGCCGTCGGGATTGTGCCTGCCCTGTCAGACGTCTCACTGCAAAGCTCAGCACCTGGTGGAGGATACAGAGGGTTCTTACCGGTGATGTTTTGAGGAAGGAAGGGAGAAAAACTGTACGAGAATGTAATGTTCCCTGCAAATAATGAGAGATTCTGGGGTAAAGCTAAAAAAACCCACCAACTTGTAAATTTCATGTAACTGAGCAGCACGTCTGGCCACGAGCAACATGCCTAACTGATCAGACAAGCAAAAGCACAAAGATTTTTTTTCAAATTATGATCTAGATGAGCTTCTTAAACCTGGTCCTAGATGCAAATCACCAAGGAGATAATTCGCAGCGTATCCAGAAAATGCGAGAGGCAAGTATGAATAGTTTCTGATCAAAAGCTGATGAAAGGTTTTACAGCCCTGTAACAGCACACTTGTGTCTAAGCTGTCCACACCTGCTCCTGAGATGTGGTTGGAGTGCACTTCCGTCAAAACCTGCATGTAGCTCTCTGGCTCCTGCACTGTGCGTTTAAACGCAACTGCGTGTCCCCATGTGCCCAAATAGAGACGCAGACGTGGAGAGGTATGAAAAAGATTTCGTATCTTTATTTGTGGAATGGCATTGCTAGCTCAAGCTGACAAAAGATTGCAGGCTCCATTGATGCGAGCCTTCTTCCACCACCTTAAACCACTAGTCACATCAAAAAACCGCAGTGATTATTTCTTTAGCCGTACCTGTAAGATTCACTAGGCAAATAGAAAAGCCTTTGACATTTAGGGCCCTTTCGGGTGTTTCAGACTGGCTGACCAGGAGACCTCAGCGGTCCTAATTTGGACCAGAACTAGATAATAACAAAAATTTAAAACATCACAAAACACAAAGTTTTGTTTCAGGTGCTTCGAGAACTGCCGCGAGGAGCGCGAGGGCTCCTCCACACCTCAGCACTGGGGAGGTGGGATGGCAGGGACTCAGCACCTGCTCCCCCTCCCCATCGGCTGCCTTGGGGTGCTCAATCCAGGGAAAGGGTGGGCAACCTGGTTTATACAAAAGATGCAAGGTGAAATGAGGTGGTATTGTACCGATGGACTGTTTCTCAGGACAGCTGTTTAAACCCTTCAGTGGTCTTTCTGCCACTTCTTTTTGCAGAGGCTGTTTAAGTCTTTGGGGCATTTTAACCTTCTTTAACTTCCCTCAGCCACAGGAGAGCTCTCCCATGCCTGCTTACCCTCCCAACTTTTTTGCATTCGAGGCTACATTTTTGGCCCAAGCTGTTCTTTGTGTGTGGCTCCTCCATGAATCTGCCTTATGGCTTTTCTCTGGGAGACTGGCACTGACACATCTTTCCTTCCAGCAGCATCCTGTTCAATTAGTGCTCTATGACAGGTTGCGGTCCCTACTCAGCAGCAGCTGGGGAGTTGAAACATAAGCCTGTTTTTTGCTTGGTAGCCCTACAGAGGCTTCTCCATCAAGATCTGAATCTCTGGTGAACAACTTAATCTCATTCCCTGCTCATTTGCATTTTATGCCTAGCATCTTACTTTGCATTCATCTATATTTATGATACATCACAGTATACAGGCAACTCCTTTCAGAGCAATTTTCTTGATGTCATTAGCCTCACTGGTAACTTGCTAAACGAACAGCAAAAGGGTTTAGGAGGATTCAAATAACAATTAGATAATTATGTCTACAAGAAAAACATGACATTTTATATCGAGACAAAGGAGTGGAAAAACGGTGCCAGTGATATTAGCAGAAGCAAGTTTGAGGTGAATAGCCAAAAGTTTAAGTGATTCCCTGTACTAGATGAAGTCCCACAAGGTCCCACACGTGCCTTATCTGCCTACAGGGTCCCAGCTCTCAGGATTTACTCTTTGTTGCTTTCCACCTTTCCCACTTTTCCTGACAGTTCCACATCCTTGAGAACATGCCTGTTACGACTGTGCCCCAAAGCCACCCTCTGTCATCTAAACCCTCTCCTTTGCAGTCTTGAGAGGTGACCATGACTCGAATGGGTTGGAAGAGGCCCTCACCAAACCTCAAAGTAGGGTATCTCAAACATACTGCCTTATGCTCTCTAGGGGACTTCCATGATACCCATTGCTAGCTTGCTTAAGGAGAATAAAGTGGGAAGAAAGGCAATACATCAGAGCTAGGCGTGCATTTTGTGACCGAGTTTAAATGCCTTACAATGAGACCTGATTGTAGTGATGCAGTTGTGCCTAAAAACCTGCCTGTTCCTACAAGCTTTTGTGAGGAACTCCTGAGTGAAGTTTCAGCAAAGGGTTATAAAATATTAGCAGGCTTCACGGGCAAGGAGATGACTGCTCGCACGCTCCACTGTGAAAAATAAAGAAAAGCAGGAGCAGTTTGCCCATGCTTCACAGATTGTGTTGCAAGCATGCAAAACAGCTAGACAAAAGTTGCCCCCAAATCCAGCTGTGAAACCTCGGCGTAGTGCCCTGCTTTTGCTTCAGGACATCTTGATGTGACAGGTGTGAGAAGAGCCCTGTGCGTCGCGGTGCAGCAGCACCTTGGGGCAGAAGACCCGACGATGGGTTTCTCCAAAGGGAATGTGCCCTGGCAGGGCACATGATAATCTTCACCCATCCTTGCAACTTGGACACTGGAATTGGCTTTCTTCAGAAGCAATTGGCTTTCTTCAGAAGGAAACAAAGCAGGTTATTCTTCAAATGGGAGGTTACCACAAACTGTGATTGTTTTTTGGGAACAGGTAGGTAAAAGATGTGTGCTTGAATTCACTTTACTAAGCCTGTGAAGAAATTGAGTTTTCATATTATGGACGTCTGATGTCAAATTCTGAATGTTCATCATATTTTGGTGAAAAAATCCATTGAAAGATGAGCTTAAGATCATAACGTATTTGGAAGATATGTTTAAATGGATAAGCCTGTTTCCAAGACCATGTGAATCCCCCAAGGAGACCTCTTCATCACCAGCCCGTCCTCTGAATCCAGTTACATTTGCATGAAGTAATGGGGGTATGGACAGTTGGTGCACTGTAATATATGTGCATGCAATTGTGCAGGTAACAGCACCAACATCACCAGGAAACCTTCTCGGTTCAGCTTTGTGCACAGGGACGTAAGAATGAGGAACCAACAGACGCTAAAGCATCCACCTTTGGCACTGTCCACTAGTGGAGATCAGGGATCTGGTTTTTGTAAAGGTATTTTGTCAGTCAAGGTGGGAATGTTTTCATAGGCAGATTTAAAAAGAGCTCTTGAGAACCTCATGAGATGCTTGACTTCATATAATTATACATAAATATTTCAAAATATGGTCTGTAAGTTGGCTCCCATTACTACTGTTTACCTGAGGTCAGCCCAGATAATCTACTGGAGATGGTCCTTTAAAGGTGGCCTGTGGTTGCTCATCAGCTAGGATATATCAGAAAAAATAGTATAATTTATCCAAGGTTTTCCCTCTGACTATTTAGCACATCACATTGCACTGATTACTGAAATCGTGGAATAAACCTGATTATTTTATTTATTTATTTTTAGCAGTTAAAAATCTATTTAATCAAGTGTTCCTTTAGTCTAATCCAACTGCTGTAGAACTCTGTCTGGCTATAGAATTTCATCTAGCAACAGCTGAGGACAAATTTGTTACACAACAACGAGAATTAGAGGTTTATGTCCTCAAGACATGCAGAGAAAAAGTTGTTTTTGAGGTTACAGAGCTACTACATGCTTCTTGCAGTTATTGTGACACTTAGTATGACTGACCCAGTTCTGAAGGATTCTCTAAAACTGAACAAATTAACAGTGATGAAGAAATGTTTGTTCTCTTAATTTTTGGCCAGAGAAAGGGAAACAAAAGGAGGATAAGGATGATGGTGGCAGTATTGAGAATAAAATTCAGAGCTCCTTTGTCCCTTTCATGTCCTTTAAACTTTCAGCTTTCATTTATTTCATGATCTTCTGTGTAGATGTACAAGATCCTGCCAATGTATGTATGGCTGCTCCACTTAGTCTGAAATCTCACTAAATTACACCATAGTTTCTTGGCAGAAGGTTTGTATCTTCTACTATAGTTTTGTGAAAAACGGGGTATATTACTGCAGTGCTGCCAAAGTCACAAATCAAGCAATATGTAAAGTGCTCCAAAATTATGAAATTGTTGTAAGTATAGTGAGATGAAGGAGAGAAAATGTCTGGGGTTAAGTTTCTCAAATGAGTGGTTTTGAACTTTTCATGTCCATTCAGGATATTTTCTTAATTTTTTGTTCCATGATGTGCGCTAGGAAGATGTTTATGCTTAAAAGAGTTAAGCATAAATTCTGACATATTTTCATAGCTCCAGAAGCTGCAGCCTTATACAACACATCAAACGGTGCTCTATGAACAATAACGTTGTAAGCTGCCAATGCTGCTGACGATACCTAAACCTTAACAAAAAATAATAGCATAGTTTAGATCTCTTGCAAAGAAGTGTCTTCCATCTGAGCAGTGTTAGTCAAAGGTTAGACAGCTATAAGTGTGATAAATATGTCCTTGTTATAGGCAGTTGCATCAAGGAAATCTCACACAGGACTGAACATCTGCAAGTGGTGATGCAAATAGCATACATCTGACAGACCAACTAATTTACTGCAGGTAGTCCAGGAAGATTTTACATCCAGATAGCTGAAGTTTCTGTATAAAATGTAATTTACTGCCGAAATGCCCTAAGAGGGAACTTCACAATTCAGTTGTGTCTATTGAGCGTTTGCCAAACAGCTCAGGTCCTTAAATAACAGGGCCAAATTTCCAGCTGGTGCAAATTAGCCCACCTCCACTGGTGTCAGTGGAACAACTTTGATTTACACCAACAAAGAATATGAGCATCTGTGTTTATTCATGCAAAATAAATGATTTCATGGAATAATTACAAAACAATTAAGCCTGCATTTTATTGGCATCGTATAACTGCACGCCATTCTGTATACCTGCAAGTACATACAGAGCACTCAAGCTGAATATCGGCTTGAATTCATAATAGATAACTAAAGCAGCAGTGACACCATTCCCTGTTGAAATGAAATTTAATGAGGATGATGGAGAGAAATAATTCTGCAATCCACCTTTCTCTGCTCTTAATTTAACCAGAAGCTGAATGCTTTATGCAAAGTTACAGCTACTTAGTCAGCTGATTATTTATCTTTCCTCATTTTTTTCATTCACGGAGAACATAGCATGAGTTAATTCTTACAGATAGCCAACCGCAGAATTGCTTTTAGACAAATCAGACAGATGGACTCTCTCTTCCCTGAAGCCTTGTTAGACTAATAATCTATAACGTTCATCCTTTAACTTTTAATTGCATTTCATCTGCTAGTATCTCCTAGTTTACACTTCAACTGTAAAGTACAGGACTATATTATATATGTGTACAGGACTCCTCTGTTGAAAATCTCAGTGGGTTTTGGCTCTTCATCTGTGAGGCTGTGATTCAGCATGGCAGGGGTTAGCTCTTAGATGCCACTGTACTCCAGGGAATTGGTAGTGATGATTAAGTTGAGAATCCCAGCCCTGATAATTAGCTCAGAGATTCTGTATCTGGATATGTGCTGTGAAAAGGAGGAAAAAAAAAAAAAAAAAGGGAAAAGAAAAGAAGTGCTTTTTAGAGCAGTTAGCCCTAAGGAGCTGGCTAACCAGCTGTCTCAAATTTTATAGCTGCCAGCAGCTGGTTGGTCAAAATAGTTATTTACTATAAGAAGTAGGCAAGTTTATTGTCTCCTCCTTGATTTACTGTTTTAATATGTTGCTTTTTGAAAGACAGAAAAAGAAGAAAGGGAGAGGGGAAGAGAGGGGGAGAGAGAGGAAAGAAGGAAGGAAGGAAGGAAGGAAGGAAGGAAGGAAGGAAGGAAGGAAGGAAGGAAGGAAGGGGGAAAATTGTCAACTGTTTGAGTCCACTCATGACTGCAAAATAATCATCCCTGAAAAATAATGGATAAAGTTCTACTGAAAGCAACACAGTTACTCTGTTTTAGATAAGAAAAGAGACAGTCCTTTTTCTGCAACATTTTTCTGCTCTCATTCTGAAGGTTAGCTTTCTATGACGCAGGTCATATTTTTCCACCCCTCTCCTCTTTATATGTCCTCATCTTTGCTGAATGGGGTAAGAAGTCCAACCTGACATGCTTCCAGCAAACTAGACTTACGCTGGAGCATTTTACATTCAGTTATAGTACTTTTTTACATTTTTTTTTTTACATTTTTTACAAGTTTTATATTTACTTATATAATACTTATATTGTACTTACTTCCACTTACTGGTGGAAAACATGACAGTAATGTCTGGCACGTTAGCAAAACAAGAATTTTCCTGAAGGTGAACAAGCTTTACAGATATGGTCTTTTATTTGTGTATGGACCACTGATGGATGCTAAAACCTATGGCAGATCCTCATTTAGCTGTGAGAGTCACTTTTAAAGATTAGTGGAACATTTTAGTAATCAACAGGCCTTGAGTTTCCATGCCAGCACAAGTAGCACTCAAGATTATTGTCTTATTCTTGAGATTTTTATGTTCAGAAGGTATTTTGAAGAGAGGATCTGGGTTAAGAAGTTCAAGTGTTTTTTTAGAGATGGGCAACGTGACTTTTTTGTCCTGTGTTGTATTACTCCGACCAAAATGTTTAATATCAAGTTAAATCTGGGTTTGGTCCTATTCCAATACACTTTTTCATTGAAATATTTCTTCTAAATTTAAGTTTACAGCTCAGGATTCAATAGAAATGAGTCAATCAACCAGATCAATTGACAGAGAAAAAATTTGTTTAAAATGTAGATTTGAACAACTCCTGAATGCCTGTTGGTGGACGTTCAATTATTTAAGGTCTGCCTGATGAGGAAAAGTATGTGGAAAAAACCCAGAAATCTAAGCTTTGGCCCTCCTTGAGAAAAAAAAAAAAGATTCTAATCTCCATTGTGGAATAGGGTTTGTAAGTGTTCACACAGCATCTTAAAAATGTATCTGGCATCTTTAGCAGGTACAGAAGAGATCAAAGTGCTGTAGTACTTTGAAAAGTGGTTTTTTCAACATTTTTTTCAACAAAGTTGCATGTAGCCCAATTAAATTGTGTGCTTTCCTCTATTTCTTCTGCACCTCATTCTAAAACAATACAAGCTCTGATATAAAAAGGCAGCGTGACAGCTGATTACTACATAAACAAACAGTGATAGTGGTGGTAGTAGCATTAGAGTAGGTATTTTTGAGCACAGGACATCTGGCATTATTCTGCAAGAACTGGGTCGTTCTAGCAGACATACATATTGCAGAGTGTGTAAATACGCAAGAACAGTTGATGGTTTGTAAAAAAATAAAAAAACCCCACCCAACAAACAACCCCAAAACCAAAACAAGAAACCCCATAACGCAAATAGGTTGTGGGTTTCTTAGAAGCAAAATCTGTAATGCAGGTTGGAGGCCCTCTGGGGGGACGTTTCAGGCAAACCATACCCTGTCCAAAACACCATGGTAATGGACTCAAGTGTGTATGGGCCTATTCTCTGCTTTTGTATTTTTAAAGGCACAACCTTCACTTAAGTTAGCTGAGGAAACTATGCTTTTTTCAGCAAGAAAAAACTAAACCCAGTAATAGTTCAACAAAACATGTAAAGTGGTGAGTTACACGAAGCTATGGAGGTTCTTCTCATTGTAAAAATATGGAAGATCTAATAAAAAGCTTGTTAAAACCACAAATGAGTGAAATCAGACCTAGTGTGCTGCACACTTCAAGAACCAAAGAATATTGCCCTGTGATGCCTGGTTTCCTCAGTTTTCTCATTCATCCAGTCTGAATCGTGCAAACAGAAAAACAACTGGTTTTGATTATGAAGACAGTGTCTATGTGGGACTTTTATTCATTTCAGCGAGAATTAGATACATACAACTGAGACCATAATCTGGTCCCTGACATTTAAAAGGCCACAGGCCTCTAATTTTTCCCTGCGAAAATCTGTGTACTTTTAAATACTGTGAAATTTATATCCATGGATTTTAATGAGGAAAGGCACCATATAAATTCTGAGCAATCTTTTCAAGACATTTAAATTAATTTCTGGAACAAAAGATGTAAACCAAGAGAGTTTTTCTGGATCTAGCTTTCACAATAATATGGATAATTAATCTTTCATTCCAAAATTTCTCTGGGGAGAATGGTAAATGGTTTTCATTTGTTGCTAAACATCAGTCTTAAATGACTCTAAAGACTGTGCCTTGATTTGTCATGCAACATGTTGTATATTCTTAATCTGTTGAATGAGGACATTGCAAGCCGTATTTTAAAAGACATCACGCAATTATCTCCCTTCAAAACAAGGGAATTAATGCAATATTTTCAATTCTGATTCTTCTTACTGAGGTTATAGTTCTTTATATTAATTTTATATCCATGCTGTATTAAGAAAAATTCTGATTTAAAATAACTTCAAACTATGTAATTGTCCAACTCTCTTTGTCCAGATAAAAAGTTCTGGAATATAATTTTGTTTCTTCTTTTTCTCTTTCATCTCATGAGCGGATTCAGGTTTTACTCTCACTGGGATATATTTGAGGCTATAGAAAAAAGAGCTCATCTACTTTTGCTCATTTTGACTAATATCTGTTAAAGAGTAATTCAATAGCACCCAACTTGTAGAAAGGTGTCCAAGAACATAGAAATAGTAAATGTTTAAAACCATGTTTTTTCTTATTAATGCATGGGCAGCAGAGGTGAAACAGAAAATCACAAACTTTTTCTCTGGCCTGGCCTGGGTCTGGCTATGAAGTCTGGCTCTTTGGTTTTCAACAGAAACAGGAAAATGGACAGAAATGGTCTGGGATGGATGGTTCTGTTAAGACAAAGACGTAAATAGCTTTTATGTATTGAAGCATTTATCCAAACTTGGACTGACCAATAGTGCTAGCGATCATCTAAATACAGAGAAAGAACAGTTTGAAACTCTTCTATCCCTCTTCAGTTTGAGTAATTCAGTTCAAATTCTAATCCCTTTAATGACATTTGTTATAATTTGGGATACTTTTCAGTGTTCTGTTTCACCTTTGTTTTTCTTTTCAGCTGATGACTAGGGAAGTGATGGCCCTCAGACATCACCCTTGGGCATACTAGCACGGTCCTCCACAGAGTGTTATCAGAGATCCAGAGACACGAGATGCTCTTCTACAGTCTCACCTAAAAGTCCAATGTTGATTTCTAAGAAGTCTTAGGCTTCGGTAAATGTTTGTGTCAATATCAATAAAAACTAGACAATGGACAATAAAGGTAATTAAAGTACTCCAGAAATTATTAAGTTGTCTCAATTCAGGGCTCAGTGTTACACTGGACTACACACAAGCCACTTATAGATGTTCGGTGAGGTAGTCACATCTGTGATAGGAACCCAGTTCAGTATCACGATGACCCGATGACCCACCCAGACTAATCTCTGCTCAGAGCTACTAGATCCTGTCTGCCAGAGCAGTTGATGAAGATAAGAGTAAAGATGCTTAAATTAGGCATTTTTAAGTGGTAATCTGTGTACAGCCCATTTTGATTGTCCAGACTTTTGACTAGTATTTTGGATGCTACATCTGTGGGTTAGTTGCTAATGTTGCAGTACTAGACCTGAAAAGACATCAAACACAAACTATGTACCTGTAAAATCAAAAGGCACCATGGAGCCACTAGTGAGGTGGAGAAAATCTGAGCGTTGGGATAATTTGAGGGGGAAACATGGGAAAGAAGGATTAAAATAAAAGAGATTGTCCTCCAAAACACCAGCTTGCTTTTCTCTGCAGCTTCAGAGCTTCATGATATTTTGAACACAAATGCAATCATAAAAAAGGAGCAAAAATAATTGGAATCCATTCAAAACACAGATAGAAAACAAAATAAAATGAAAGGAATGTTTGAGATATCTGGAGGTGCCGCCAACAATGTGGACTGTATAAAGAAGGAACACAAAAAAACCAGAAGGATGAAAAATAGCTCGGCCCTTTGAAAAGCCCATTTCATGCCCCAGGGCTAGATGACCTAAACCTTCCTGCGAAACAGTCATTTTCTGTGCCAGACTCTCCTGCAAGGCGCATTCTTCTAGATTACACATTCTGATACAGTGGAAAGGTCATTATTCAGCTCTGGAAGCTGTTAGAAACCTGAGTAAGGAAATATATTTCTCCATGTCAGCAAAGGCTGACAGATCAATAGCTGGTACTATCTCTGCTGGAAAAATCCTGGGAACAGCATCGCTGCATCACAAGTGATTCCCTCAGAGTCACAAGGATGGAGCGACTGTGGAGGAAAACAGAAACTGTAAACAGAATAAAGCCCAACAGAATAATTCCTGCATATGATTGAAGCTCATCCATAAGTGGAAATGGTTCTGTGTGTTACTACGATACCTCTGCTAGTTTTCTTGATGTGTTTGCGCACTGGTTGGCCTCTTTTTCCACCCCCTCAAGTCTCAGTAACATGGGAGAGATGCTTTCTGACAGACAAAAGATAATCTTACACTTGACTTCCAATATCAAGGCATTTTAACTGGCACACTTTATATTGAATAATTCATGGGTATTCAAGCTTTACTTCACTTCACAAAGAAAGTGCTTTCTCTTAGCAGCGACAGTAGATATGAGCAGCTAATTCATTATTTAAAGAGATTAAGTATTAGCAACTGGTATGGGCTCTTCAGAGCTCTTTTTATTCCCTTTGCTCATGTTATCCCCTGCCACTTGCCTGCCTAGTGCAGATTTTAGATTGATTCTACCATATTAAAATCTTTTTTTCCAACAGATCTCTACCCTAAAACCTCACCATTTCCAGCATTGCATTGTCCCACTATAAAACGTAAAGTAACAGGTAAAAAGTACAATGTGCTAGTGAAATGCTTTGAATCTCTGTGAGCTCATGGGAATGCACAGAAATGCAACATTTTCACTTCTGTTTTTTAAAAACCAGCAGATGAAAGTCGGGAAATGGTAATATGTATTTATGAATGATCTCCAGATTCTCACATGGTGGACCAAGGGGAGGGGGGTTGTTTGATTGAAACTGCAAATTGCTCATTGTTAAACTTCGAAGAGCTGCTGTTGCATTAGATCGACTTCTTGCACCTGGAGATTTGTCTCCTTTGGGATGCGGTCCCTTAAATGCTGAAATCAGGTGTGATGTTTTCAGTGCTAAGAGGTGTACCATTAGATATTACTTTGCAGACAGGTACGTCCTTTGGACCTGAGAGAATTAAGCTCATTCTGTTTTAGCAAAACTACGAGCAAATTCTCACATAGATTGAAATCAAAGAGACCTTTTCCCTGTGACTTGATGAGACTTCAAAACAGCCTTTAGTCTCACCACAGGTCAGCACTGGTTTTGCTGTAGATTTCTAGACACACAGCCATAAGTTTTGGTAATAAAAAGAGTGAAAACTCAACCAGAGTACGTCTGGAGAAGATTTTCCCCCTGATCCTCCCAGCAAACCTGCCCAGTGTATGGTCCATGGTGGAAGTGTCACCACTTCACCCTACTGCTTGTTGGGTCCTCTAGCTACGCTGTACTGTGTATGCATGGACATACATGGCATGAAAAACAGATCCATGTTTGGCTCCTCCATACTGATGACCCTGCGCATCAGAACATTGGCACAGGCTGCCCAGAGAAGCTGTGGCTGCCCCATCCCTGGAGGTTCAAGGCCAGGTTGGACGGGGCTTGGAGCAACATGGTCTAGTGGGAGGTGTCCCTGCCCAGGGCAGGAGGGTTGGAACCAGATGACTTTTAAGGTCCCTTCCAACCTAAACAGTTCTACAATTCTATGTCAGGGGCGAATGCATACAGTCAGGTAGCACGTGTGTAAATGGCACCAAAGGCCGCCATGCCATGCCATGAATCATGGACCCTGAAGGTTCTCTGTGGCTGAGCAATTGGTGCACTCTACAGCAAAGGGCCTTTTTTGGGTCCTTCTGCTGCCAGTGCTTTAAGAGTAACATGCCAGCCTTAGCAGTGGTATGGACTTACTCTACAGGGGCAGAACACGCATGTATATAATTAAAAGCCTCAGACTAGCAAAGCGTTTAAGTGCATTATGAGGTTAATGCAAGTAGCCCCAGTGAACACTTAACTGTTCAGAGCTAAAGCTGAAGAGCTTTGCAGGCTTGTGCCTGCGTGTCTGCAAGCACTGTGTGTCTCCTTAGCAGCAGAGGGATGTCTCCTCCATCACACAGGGGTGAGCTAAGCTGAGCTAGTTTTTGTCAGCACGCGGAAAGGGTTTCTGCCTCTACTGTTAGGGTGAAACCCACGCTGATATAGTAAAAAAGTATTAGAAGATAGGAACCATCAAAATGGTAACCTTCCCATGGAAGTGTAGGTCTCTTGCAATTAAGTAATTTTGCTGCGCATACCATGAATCAAACCACCAGGTAATGAAGTGGTAAAACAAAGTGAAGGAATGTTCTCCTTGTATCAGGGGAGGACAAAAAGGAGAAACAGGGGCAGCAGAAGACCAGCTTTAAAAAAAAATGTGCCTCGATTGAGACATTTTGCTTCATTTACCCTTATTTCCACCAGAGATCAAGTGGCTTATCTCTTGAGGGTGTCTGCCTTAAAAAGCCCGTGTGTGGGCTCTCTGGCTGCGGTGCATCGACAGGATGGCAGGGCCACCTCTGCCCCCGCACCGCCTGGTCACCCCTCTTGCAAAAGCAATATCCCCCACGTGGCTGGATGCTGCTCCCCGGGCAGGGTCACTAATCCCTTGGTCCTGCTCATCTTCAGCAGCAAGCTGTCATTCCCAGAAACTGCTGGGCTCCCTGGGTGGCGTTTCAGGCAGGGATACCCGGGGAGAGGCAGTCTGCTCCCTTCCGTGCAAATACGGGACAGACGATGAGCTCCTGGCACACGACCAAGCGTTGGAACCCGGATTGGGTTTAGATACCCCGCTCCTGCACAGCACTGACAATATCCATGGACTTGCACTGCCTGGTACTTTTGTTTTCATCGCTAGGACAGTCACGGGAGACTGAATTACACCCATCTCAGATAGACACGCTGTTCTAGCACGTAATTTCTTTTCCTTATGTGTGAGTCGTTCTCTCATTTGTGCTAAAGTAATCAACCTGAAGAGAAGGTCAAAGCACTTGAGGTCAGCTGGTGCTCCTCATACCTCTCTTCTGCCTCTTACCCAGCTTCACACTTAACTCGTTTTTTTTCATCTTGCACAAAAATGTGAGTTAAACAGTCTGGTTTATTCAAGCTTGGACTGAAATTTTAGCCAAATAACTTGCAAATCCCAGGCTTTACAAGAGAAAACAGCAATACCTGAGGTCACAACTAAAACTTAATTCAGACCACTTGTTTTAAGCTCCATTTAAAAAAAGCTCATAATTTTTTTATTTTCCTTTATTAAAGGAAAAGACATGTTTTCATTCCATTGTTTGGACTGAACTTAAGGAGATTTGATATGATTCTCACAACTTAAGCCAAGCTTAATCACTGTTTTCAACTCAAGCTGGTGGCTGGCTGAATCAAAGCATTGTTAGTGGAGAAAGTGCAGAGAGCACAGGGCTCCTTACCTTGTGCAAAGCCACAGCTCTGGCAGGAAAAAACATTTTCCAGAATAACCTCAGGTACAGGGTTGGAACATTATCGTGGAAATATTTTTGTTACCATCAGTATTACTTACAGCAGGAACAAAAGAGGGATAAAAGGAAAACATTGCTTTCCTTGATCCCAGTATTTCCCTTCTCTAAAGGGTGTAAATATTCCATAGGTAATACAGAGAAAACAGGTAATGCAGAGAAACAAAACACTGGGGTTTATAACAGGTTTGTCTGCCTGTGTGGAACTGCTGACTGCTTCTTCCACCAGCGGTTCTGCTGAAGCCGGTGGGACTCCTCACAGATAAAGACACTACCTCTGGTGATGGCTCTAATTAAGGAGGCCGTATTCAGAGCTTTTTGGATAAATGCAAATGTTTCTCATTTAGATTTCGCGTCTATTTTTGCAAAAATATTCAAATTCACAAAGAAATTCTATTTAGTTGATTCTCTCTCTTTGCCATCTAGGAAGCCAATCAAAAGCTCTTTTCAGGGGGTTTTGGTTGAGAACCCATCCATGTCTGGAGGAAACGGGTCCCGAAGTCACCTCCCTTGCCAGGGGCCAGCTGTGAATGGGAGTGGATGATAATTACCTTACGTGGGCCACGGCCTTTTAAACCCTTAAGCATAAACCAAGTGCTGTGAAATGTCGCAAGTCCTCTCTTGCAGCAGTAATCTCTAAACTCAGTGCTGAGCACGGTGAGGATCAGGTCAGCAGTAATTCCGATTTGTAGTTAAAGAAAAAAACCAGGTTCCAATAAAAATTATATATACCCTTGCATCCTTTTATTTTATCAATCCTCTGCATCAGAGCAGGTTTTGACCTCATACCAGGTACTAAAAGATATGCAGCACTAAAAATAGATGACATTCTTTTACCTTCTAAATTGGAGGTCTGTTTTCAGAATACATCAGATTCTGTGTTTTTACTGAAAATGGATTTTATGCTAGGAAAAACAATAACTGCATCATAGACTGGACAAAAGAGTGGGCTCAAAAATTCTAAATAGTTCACAACCGGCTCATGTTGTTTGTATTAGACAATACAAGATGTGTAAAAAGGAAAGAGCTTTGTTCAGTGATTTAAACACATTTTGGCTTAATATTATTGGTTTCCATAGCTTGCCATGTGGGTGGTCTAAAACTATGTCAAAAGATATTACATTTCCCTCAGAATTTATATATTTTTCTCTTTTATAAAAGACAATTATGTCTACTAGACAAAGGTAACATAGCCTCATTTTGTACAGAAATAAAACACAGGGTATTAAAATTTGTGTTTGCAGAGATAAAACACATGTCACGGTCCTTAGACTCTCTCTGATCCTGTCTCTGTCACCAGCAATTTATCTCCTAATTTATCTGTCCAATATCAGAAATTTCTAAATTGCATTAAAGCAAGGTGATTGTCTATATGATGAAATAATACTGTCCTTTTAAAGTGTCTCTCTGCTCCCTGCTCTGCCCTCTAATTATTTTAAGGAAGAAATAAATTACTTTTTTTCATGTATGGAATGACCCATTTCCTTCTGTAGGGAGATTTTTGATTGCAGTGTTGTTTGCCAATGAACCTTCCTTCAGACAGCTTGATCTCGTATCTGAGGAGGTCATGAGGGACTATTTTGAACTCTGAATCCAGCGACTGAAGGGGGTGGCTGTCACCTCAAGAAGGTGAAATGCGAATAAACTGAGAATTCCTTGCAGGACTTTTGCAGTAGGACACCATCTTCTCTCCATCTTCCAGGTAAAACACACTAATAAGGCCAGCACCCGGAATAACCGTCTCTGTAACAAAACCTGTCTTCCAGGCAGATCAGAATGCTGGCCATGACTCCCCATAACTCAGTAACTTTTGCAGTAACTTTTTTTTTTTTTTTTTGCAGTAACTTTTTCCCCCCCACCAGTAAGAGCATCCCTCATGTTGCAGATCTTCCTGCATCCCTTACTCTGGTATTCAGCCATGGTCCCCACCGGTGGCCCATGGGACAACCTCTCTCCACCAGCACGTTCGCCAGCGGGGTTTTGCGGACGTTTAGTGGAACTCATCACCGGGGAAGGGCAATTTCAATATTCTTGCTGATGTCCCAGTTCAGGTCCTCACTCTCGTGGAGGTAGCATATTTCTATTTCGTACCCTGCTACGTGTGCTGCCCGCTACATTTCTGTTGGTCTAACTAGATTTCAGGGAGTTGTTCTGCTGCAGAAACTAGTGCACAGTCACCAGCAGCTTCCTAAAATACATTATTTCATTTAGCAGTTGGAACAAAATTCGTTAGTGAAAAGGAGGCTTGAGACAATAAACAACACATATGCCTATTTAGTCTCAAGTACAGACAGGCAATGAGCGTAGCTATTTCTTGTTTCATGGTTTGAAAATACATTTAGGAAAACAAGGAGAAAATGCAATCAGAGAAACCTTTTCCTGCCCTTTATTATACTTTATTTTATGCATGTAGGTATATATGTTAAGTAAAATATATAAAAGAGAGGATCTCAACGAAGCAAAAGTGATGATTACTTAACCACAGACTGGAGCTTGATTAGGTTAATATTAAAAGTATCCTTAATTGCTAACATACATACATCCATACATCCATACATAAATGATTGCCTGTTAAAATGGCTGAAATTATTAAAGGAAGACTTTTTACTGTAAGGCACTTCAAGAAAATGTGGGACATTAAGTGAAATAGCGTCTTAGCAAATAACTGATAAAAAGATGTCTTAAAATAATAAAATAATTGATCCTTACAAAGAGCACATAGGGAACTTCAAAACAAATATATGATAAGGACAGTGTTAACTGAAACCTTCTGTACTAAATAACCATTTTTATGATTTTATGTAGGTTGCTGTACTGAGTAGGTCATGATTTTTTTTACTATAAGCAAGAAAACATATTTGGCTTTATGTGAGCAATGAGATTAAGGAGAATTACCTACAATGTAACTGTTCGCTTCAAGTAAACATCTTAATTGACAGATGGAAACAATATATTTCTTTTCTTCAGTACACGAGATTATATTAAAACAGATTACTCTTTTTCAACCTACAAATACTTGTAGATGTTGTGGGATTAATTTGAAAAATTAAGCTTTCGAAGTGAATTTTATGTGTGTATGAATAAAACGATCTGTACATACTCCTTGTGGTGGGGCCAAAATGAAACTTTGAAGGTCAGATCTTGAAACTTTACTCAACAGTAAGGTCAAGGAGAATGTTGCGTGGAAAGAGTTTATGGAATAAACCCACTGAAACCATCATCAGTGGAGTCCATAAGGATATTTTTTCTATGAAAATGTTTGTAGAAACATTTTTCTAATTTCAAGTTTTGTCTGAGAAATAGCATTTCTTTGAAAAAAACGCTATGTTTTTGTCTGTTTAGCTGAAAAGGCATTTCTGTCTGAAAACAACATGTCTCATGGAAAAAAAAAAATCAATCCCTTTTAGTTTGAGGCTTTTCTTTCACTTTTGGCATTAGAGGGTTTTTTCTCTTCAGTGTTTCTTCAGGGCAGAGGCCATACTGGGGGGCTGGAGGGTGGGAGGTGCAGTGGGGCTGCGCACCCCCAGCCAGGACTAGGCGCACCATGGTCGCTCCGTTTCCCAAATGCTGGTGGTGCCGGGCAGTGCGGACACTGGGTCCTTTCCCTGCCCAGGCTGTACGGCACAGAACAATGCCACCGCATCAGGGGACATGGAGACTTGGTCCCAATGTAGAGTACAACACAACGGAGTCTCAGCTTCTTCACTAGGGACCCTGGGTCTGCTCCTGCCATCTGCAACTAAATGGGAATTGAACTAGGGAGGAGGAAAGACCTGGGGAAGAAGGCATCAAATGTGTTTCTCTTTCATTAAATAGACAGCCATCCATGCTGTGCTTGGATGTGGAAATACTTGGGTAGGAGCTGCAGTGCACTTGCTTTGAGGATGCTGGAGGCCGTCACAGCGTCGGTGCGGAGTGGTGGTGGGGGTGTGGAGGAGGAGAACAGGCAAAGGGATGCACGTGAAGGCAAAACTTTCTTTCCAAAGCCCTTGGGCTTCCCTCTCCTTATCATTAAAGCCATAAATATATGTTGCTGGCTGACTTCATGCTATGTCCTTCTTGGGATGGTTGGACCAGCCCTGCGGGGTCCAGAGCTCCTTGGTTCAGAGATGAAGGCAGCAGCAGGGCAGCTTACCCTGACAGGCCATGGATGGCAGCCATAAAGATTTTTTGAATGTGGACATTTAGTCCCTGGAAAAGGGACTGGGAAGAAAATGATTAAAAATGAGTTTACGCTTGAACTCTCACAGCAACAATACTGAGTACTTAACAGTTGTCCTGCACAGGATTAATCCACTGGAAGTAGAAGCCTCAATGTACCACTAACATCAGCAGTTCAGAAAAACTGTGTATTCTTACATATATTATTCAGTTGTTACTGCAAGATAGAATTTAAAATTATGGTTTACAACCACTGTAGATACAAACTTATAGATATGTATTGACACACATATGTATCCATCCATCAGTCTTTATTACACTCCTACCTGTATATACACATCTTCTAAATAATTTTCCACATCTCAAGTAAGACAATTTCTATCCCCTGGAATTTGAGGAAATATGAGGGAGTTTTATTTCTTTAGTTTAATATCTGTATTGGAAAGTGAGAGATTTAAAGAAATAAAGAAATTTAACTGCCGTTGCGATGTGTCTATATTGTCCACAGATGTATCTAGAAACAGTGTGATTTAAATGAATGTGAATTCCCATTCATTTTTCTTCTCTATGTAGATTTCTAAATTATAAATGGGACAACTCTGCTCCATCGGTGCCTATTTTGACTCACCTAGAATTTAGCTTCTTAAAAGCTTCCTTTACTTTTCAGTATTTTAATTACTGCCCTCTCATTTGAATTTCAAAAGCCGGTCTATGCATAATCCTCCAGTCACTTCTGAGTGACTGCTTTTTCACTTTATCCAGACAACCTTTGTTTCTATGTATGCCAGATGTTTGCTTTTCTAACATGTCACTTTGCATCTTTCTTCCAAAGCTTTTGCTCCACAGCCTGTTTCACGAATTTCCCTCTTTCTCTGTGTGCTCGTGTGACTGTGGTCCAGGCCTTGCCTTTGGACACGTGTGTCTTTAGATCCCTTTGTTGTCAATAGGAACTTCGCGTCCATCTTCAGAGCACGCTTTTCCTCTGGGACTTCACTTGGGAAAAAATCTTGGTCTATGAACACTTTTCCAGGATCGATGCATGATAATCTATAATACTTGTGGCATTTGTATTTTCTAGAGAAGTACATCAACCCATGCCCACATGTTTTATTTATGGTCTAACGGAGGTGAGTATGACAGTAAAAGCACTTTGCATGCCCATATCCAGAAGTCTTTCTTCAGGTGGAACGCACACAGAAGTAATTGGATATTTTGCTGCATAAGGTTTCAGTTGCTTGGGCTGGTACTATTTGCTTAAAAGTTAAGTCTCAGAGAATACAAAGGGTTGGATATGAGCACCACAGGTTTGTGCTGAATGTACATCCCTTAGAGTAATTCCAGAACTCAATAATATTAGGGGGTTTGACTCAAGTGATAAGTGAGATTTCAAGACCAGAAATACTATTTCTATCACAAAACACCCAAAGTTAACAGAGATGGTATTTCTTGGTTTAAAAATCTGCTTTGGCACATGGTAGAAACAAACAATAGAGAAGTGCGTTGCTCATAAATCTGAGTTTGCCTCTCTAAGACATTGTGTGCAAAGATGACCTGTCCCCTACCCCAATCTCGTAAGCGTTTTTTGTGCATTTCCCTGGCTTGCATTCCTGTTGGAACCAGCTGTTCTCCAGTCTACTGTGTTTCCTATCACTCCCCATCGAAGTCTTGGATCTGTATGGGTTAACTCCGCTGAGGTTTCACCACACCATTATCACAACACCTTGGTCAGGACCTCCCTAGTTTTGGGCATCCACTACAGAGGGCAGTTTTCTTGCTCCTGCCATTTTGCTGAAATGAATAGAAGTTTACAGTGATACTACCTTTACACATCTCAATCACCTTCCAGCTTTATAAAGCATTTTTTTTCTTTTTCCTTTGTGAGATACTTTCACGTGATTTAAGATCCCACAGAGTAAATGGAGAAATCACTAATAACCTCTCACTGAAACAAAGTTCTCAACAGTCTGCGAAACAGTTCACATTATTGTCAAGGAAAGAAGATTAGAAGAAAAACATCTTCACATTCAGACATGAAACAAAAGGTCTTTTAGAGTTAAATGGTTACATTAGTCACATTTGAAAGTTAAAAATTGCTTCTTTGAGGCCCTTGTAGCTGATGGTACAAAAGATAATGAGGTTGTGGAAGCCAATGCTAAGAGAATTTCACTACTTGAAAGTTTGAGTAATGTAAACCAAACAGCGCAGAGACCCTGGCTGTGCACAAGGTACACAATGCAATATTCAAGGATATCTCTAGAGTTGTATGTTGTGTTTTGGAGAGGTGCCAGAGAGATTTTTAAATTATCTAAGTTTTGCCTCCTCATTTCCTTTCTTTACAATGTACAGTATATGCCTGTGCTTTTTGATCTTTAAACAACAAAAACAATATGAAAAACCACAGGGGCACAGCTGGGTACCAAATAACTGTGTTTACTAAAAATATACAAACATTCGAGGCCTAGTTATATACATATTGCTGCTCTGGCTGGTTTCTGGTGGCTCTGAAACAACGAGTACAGTGAATAGCACTAGGAGGTTTGCAAGCTATTTAAGAGGAAGCTACTCCCTGCAAATACACTATGCTAGAAAAATAACATCTGGGAATGCTATAGTTCAATGGGATTTTTCTCTCACACATGAACCGTGTCTTTCTTATATTATTTATATATTAGATACACACACACACGCACACACACATGACTCATACACATACTATGTTGAGGAGCATCGGAGAAAAAAAGTTTGTAGGCGTGCCTCCCTAGACCTTGTCTGATGAAATGCATCATCTTCCCAGAAATCCCACTTTTCATATCACCTCTGCTCACTATGACTACAACACAATTGTCACTGAGACTACATTAATAAGATCACAAAGCGAGGCACTTGAAAGTAAGGAAATAACACAAAAAAGATGCCTACACTTTATCATTCAGCCTTAAATTATATAATCGCATCCTGATCGTTTCAAAGATGACTATCCCTTTTAGCACCTAGGATGGCTGGTGATTAATGATGAGATATCTGATATTTTGTTTTCTTTCTTCAATACGTTACCCTTTGCTTTGTTTAAAGCTTTGCTGGAAAAAAACATGTTATTTACTTTTTAGCATTCTCTTCTGTGGGTCTCATCACTGCTTCATGGAAAGAGGGGATAAAAAGTTGTAACTAAAAATCCCACACATAAATATGGGGCAAAGAGCTGCCAATTCAGATATGCTGTTTTCTTTTATTTTAGTGGCAATAGTTCTGCACAGCAGTTCAAACAGCTTCCACAGAATTCCTTTGCAGCTGTGAGCTGTATAATACGCTTGTGATTTTGTCTAAATTTGGGTCTATTTTCCCAGAAACAGCCAAAGCCACACCCGTGATTCAAATTTCAACCTTTGACAAACTTCAATTACATTCCTTAGAAATTGACTAATTCAAACTTTTCAGAGAAAACATTTTGGTGATTTTTTTGATGAAAAATAAAACAAGGTAATTTTTTCACTAGCCCCATCTCAGACATGTCTAACCCCATTGTGAAATATCCCAAAATTCCAACATTGTGTTTGGAAGAATTTTACTCAGCCAATTAATTTTTTTTGAATTTTTTAGATACTGAAACTGTCTAAGAGCTTGACTGTGGACTATATCAACCAGATGAAACAGAGCATCACTACAGGAGAGGTGGTTCCATAGTCTGACCTGCAAAATTCAAAATGTTAAAGGAACTCAAGGGATAAGAGCATGACTTGATTTGGTGGTTCGCTCCCCAAGAGTTTACCCTCTGCTCATTCCTGTGCTCTTCTGCTGTTGCAAGTCACATGGCTGAGAAAAGGCAGGATTTGACTTCAGTTGTTGTGGCATATCTGTGTTTTATTATATACTTTATGAGTCCACACTCGGAGATGCACTGCATCAAAAGATTAATGGTTACGGTTTTAAGATTGCATACACTGAATTATTTTGTTCTGTAGTGCTGGTACAGCATTTACGTCTGGCCTCCTTAGGCTTTGTTTGCATCTCTTGGGAGTATTTTATAATGGGAAAAAAAGAAAAAAGAAAAAAGAACCAAGCACAAAAAGGAATCAATACTGTATACGTTAAACTTCCTGAGTCCTTATCTATATTGTGCTACAACTCTAATTGTAATGAACTAGGAAAGACTAAGGATTATCGATTATAAAATAGGATTCATCTTGCAGATTACAGTTCCATGATTTCCTGAATCTAAATCCCAGATTAAGTGAACGATGTAGGAAAATTTTCTTGATCAAATTAACTTATCAGATTTATCTTCTAAAACGATGGATAGGTTTTTAGTGGCAGAGTAGCAAATAGTTTGCATTTAACGTGGAATATCTAAGTACCATACAATAAACAAGTGGTTCAAGTTTTGAGAAGATTCAGGATCATTTATGAAACCTTTGCTTCCACCTAGAAAATTTTAAATGTGAAAATGTTTTTTCACAGGGAAACGAGGGAACCAGGTTTTATTTCCAGGGGGATAGGGAGTAAGACTGTTACATTTACACACATGTGAAAAGCTTTTATTTTTCATGGCAAAAATCTTGTGCCATAAGAAAACACCAGTGTCCTTTGGCGGTTTTCAGCTCCATAGAGCCTTTCAATTACTTTAGGGTGGATGTAACCTGCAGTTCTCAAGAGGCATTTTAACCTTAAAGAGCTCTGTTCAAATCAGTGAATAAAATAAAGTTAATGCATAGATGATAAGTAACTGTGGCTTAAATGAAGTTAATGTGTAGATGCTGAAGTCACTGTGGGTATCACTTGTGGTATAAATTAAAGACCCAGAAGACCTAACTCTACTGTCTTAATAGGATTTCTGTCCATTCATCGGACTAAGTGATTGGACCTAGGAGAAAAGGACTTCTTCAATTCAGCTGAGTGTTTCATGGTGCTTTTTTTCCGAGTTCTGAAATCCAGATGCTAAAGTTTAAATAACAAAATTGAGAAAGTTTGTTAGTTTATATGTACCTTTCAGTGTCAACTACTAAGCCAGATGACTTTGAACATTCTCCTACATTCAAATTTGCCTACATGCTGAAATCTGTCTTTTTCCTTTTGATTATTGAATATGCCCAGGATACAATTAATGATGTGTTTTGTAGTAGCTTCTCAGTGAAAATTCAAGTCTGCTGAGGAACAGAGTTATCAAATTCACTGACTTATAAATTAAATTAAGTCAAGTGCTAACATGTGTAAGGAGAAAATAATAGATAATTTAACATGGTCCATTCTATTTCCTATATTCTATAATTTCTTATATTTCTTAATATTTCCTGTTCCTCCTCATTGCTAGAAAGTGCTCAAGAAACCATGCCATGTATACCTGCTTCTTAACTTGAACTACAACAAATATTCTTTTACAGGAAGTTAGACCTGTTTGACATGATAGAGAAAAGCTGTTTTTTTCAGGCAAAATATTACCTAGCTACATCTGTTCACCTAGCTGTGTGTGACCACCGCTGTTGCATTGACTGTAGTTTGCAAGACAGACATCTCAGGAAGATCAAGGTGAGGCTTGAGGGGGATGTTTGATGTGAGGTGGAAGAAGACGTAGGGCTGGTCATGAGTGAGTGCCCTCTGTGGATGTCTAATTTATGCTCTGCACACATTGACAGGCTGGTTGCTCATTACATTTACCAAGACAGTTCAAATCCTGAGCTCAACGGGAGCATCTTATCTGCAGGATAGATGGCATGGTGTCCACATGCACCATGCTACGTTGCCTCCAGGACCTCCTTGCCAGGAAACATCCTGTCCAAGTCTCCTTCTCTCACTAAGCGGTGCAGGGAATGTGTCTTGACCTGTCCTGTCCCTCTTGCTGAGAAGGGATGCTCCTGTGACTGCTCTTCCCACTCATCCACCCGCTGCGTGACCTGGGTGTTGGGAGACACTGGATCAACCCTCTGCTCTGTCAGAGCTGCCTGTGAGACCTGAGCAGTTGTGCTTTAACATCTGATCTCTAAAATAGTGATAACAGTATTATACTCCCCCAGCGGAGTTCAGTGATGATAAATACATGAAAGACTTCTGAGGTTTTCTGGTACTACAGAAACAGATAAGTTTCAAAAACACACCAAGAGATCAAGGTTTTTTGTATAAGCTCCAGAATAGTGAAGCATTCAAACCTAAAACTCTAGAATCTCAACTTTGTTTCAGAAAATCAAAATAAAATAGTAACACATTTTGCCTCTAATAAAACATCACTTTCTCCCCACTTTAATTCCATTCTCCTTTTCTTTTCTGATGTATACTATAACTTGATATGGAAAGAAGATATAGAACCCAAATAATTTCAAATAGGAATGTAATCTTTTTACAGGAAGCCTTGATTTATAAAGCCAACTCCCTGAGGTACAGACAGGTTTATCATTCTGCTATAAATGTCTGAATGCATAATGGAATGCAGACTCTAATTTCTATAATGTGTTTGGATGATGCATTGCTCATTGAGAACTGCAGATGAAACCAAAGAAGAAACATCAAACAAATTCTTCTGAAATTTTGGTCTTCTAATGCATTATTAAGGATTCCAGATAACAGGCAAAAATGCCGCACAATTTTGTGAAGTCAGAATAGAATTCATAAGTTAATATTTGATGGCAATTTAATCTGTAATAATAAAGTTGCTTTTGCTTTCAGGCAGCTACAAGTACCAATAGAAATGCAGAGCCCCAACGGTTTAGACTGGAGTCAGTCTTTCATGAGAAGTAGGAATTATTTATGATTATGATATTGTCATTGTTTGACTAACAATGTGCATAGACACTAGCCAGGTCTAACACTAGGATAACAAAGGTTTGGTATGATACTTAATTGAATGCACACTTTGGAGGCTGTGTTTTCCCACTGAAATGATTTGTACAAATAAATCTTGATTATGACTGGATTTACACCCACTATTAGAAACCCATCCAGATAGCTTCTTTCTTCTATTTTCTTTCCTTTCTTTTTTTAAGTGCAGAATTGTTTGAGCTATTTCAAACAAAAGAAAGTAACTGGTTTTAATTAAATCACAGCTAGAATATAAAATGTGTAAGTCTCATTAAAGTGCCTGGGAAAGACTGTTGCAGTGCATAGATGCTATTCCTTTGTTGCCAGCTCTTGTGATGTTATCAGAAGAGTGGTGATATTTGATGTTTTTCTTGAAAACCAAAGTTCTATGTATCATGTTATTTTAACAACCTCAGCTTTCCTTTAAAAAAAAAAAAACCTAAGATCCTCATATTTGATGAGGGAAATTTGAAAATTTGATCTCATGTGTACCTTAAAATCTGACAAAGCCAGAAGGTAGTGCAGAGAACCCAACATTCTTTTTTTTTTTTTTTAAAGATCATTATTTCAAGACTATCTCATGGTTTATGGGGTCTGATTCATGAGTTTGGAATGTCTGGGTTTGGCCATGCTGCCTGCGTTGTACAACTTTAAATGATCTCAGCATCCGTGAGTAGGTCACCGCCTTCCAGTCTGCTGCCTTCCTTAAAACAAGTAATTAACAACAACAACAACAAAAATAATTCTAAAATATTTTGGCTTGTTCATAGAAAAATCAGGTCCTCCAGACAAAGAGCATTGTGAAGGGGAAAACTTGCCTTTCTACAAGCAAGAGTGTCTTGAATGCACTTAGCAACCATTGAGTAGGGTGCAGAGGACTACAGCCATGGCATGGGAGCTGGAGAAGCATGGACAGAGCAGCTCTGTCCTGAGAGAAACAGTCCTTCTCTTTGACCCTTGCAAAATGCTCCAGATGCAGACCAGACTTGACACAAGGGTCATGCTTGCCCCTTCTAACTAATAAAGTTCAAAAAAAATTTAAAAATGGACATATTCCCTCTCTCAGTACAATGTCTTTCATATCTGATACCCTTGCTGCCTGTGGGAAGCAACTTTTTAACTAGGAAGGACCAAGGAAAGCACCAGGAAAACTGATACTCCAACATTTCTGTTTCTTCACATCCCTCCACCCCCCACCCTCCTTTTTTTCTTTCCACCCCTGGCAGACTGTTAAGAATCACTGACCACACAGTTGACTGATTTACCCTGAAAGATAAACTGATTTAAATCTGAAATAAATCTAAAGTCCTTTGGTTTAGAGTTCTGCATTTGGAAACAGTTTGAGGAGATGGACTGTAATTGCACGTTAGCCTCTCTATTAATTTTTGGGGCAGCACTCCTAACACCTGCTTGTTTTATTTTCTTTTATTACAAAAAATTATCTGGGCTTCTAGACATGGAGTATTATTTAATGCTTATGTACTGTTACTTAAAACAACGTTGCTTACCCACCTGAATTTCACCTATTACCTGTGGAAGGTCTGTCTATCAAAAAACAGACAGGTATGTTGCAAACCAGAAAGAGTAGAGCTCTCATTTCTATTAAGATGCCAGGAGACCCACATGAATTCCTGGTCTGTGTTTCTGATATCCCTTAGTCTTGGTTTAGATTGGGGGGAAAAAGGAAAAAAAAAAAAAAAGAGAAAAAACACAAACAAAACAACCCCAAATAAACACAGTGATCTTCCTGCTTGAGCTAGCAATGCAGTTACAGAGCATTTAAAAGTTAAGTTCAAACAGAGAATTGTGGACTTGCATATCCACACTTAGACTAAGTGATTTACGAATATAATCATCTGGAATATTTTGCGAAAACCATTCCTATATTTTGCTGAGATGTCATGCAAATCCTACGTTGTGAGGCACCAGCTGAACCCCACAAGCTAGGAAAAGGTCCATAAATTGAAAATAATGGAAGGCCACTTAACAGGTCTGGAAGAGAAAGATGCACAACTCAGTCCTTCGTGGTGCAGAACTAACACTAACTTTGTCCCCAGTTCTGTCTTGTGCCTTATCCTCAGATGGAAGTGGTAGGTCCTAGGCTCTTTTTACAGTGCAGAAAGCATTGGCTTCAACCAGTAAATCCAAGAGATTACCCTAACCATTGGCCAATATGGCTCCCAGAAGTATATCTGTCGCAGAGAACTTTGCTTCTAGAAAGAGCTCAAGTATTATTTACTTTAAAATACAGACTTTTATGTTCTATTACTTCTTCCCTCAAAATTGGATGTCAAATTCTAGGTGAATTATTAGGAGCAAAACAATGCGTTAGCTTAATCTGGCTTTTTTGTGGGATTTTTTCATATTTGCGTTACTGGTGTTTTGTCATTATAGAACTCTGTACATCTTCTGCCTTGGATTGGCTGATTGTTTGCATAGGAATGGTGATTACACTAGGCTGATACAGAAATTCTGCCATATCAAGATAGCAAAGATTCATATTTTCAGGAGAAACAGGGAAGACTGTCCTTCCTGAGCAACATTTTGTACACAGAACTTTCAGCTGTTAAACCATGTTTAGCTTTCAGATTTCGGTCTCTGGGCTGAAAGACAATTAATGTTTGATGTTATAATAACTGATGTTGTACTGTAGCTAAGGGCTGTTCTTGTGGCTTGCATACTGTGTACTTGTTAGCTACCTCAGAGAAAAAAATAATCACCATTTTCCATATGAAGGTAATGTTCTTTCAGGGTAAAATCTCTTAATTCTAAATTTATTGTTACATAGATTCACTGGGTTTGGAGGACACATTTATTTTCTCTTAATTGGAGCTGGTAATTTTTTCTTTGAATTACGGACTGTTTAATAGAGGTATGCCTTACTGAAAGCACTGTTTCAGGCTTAACAACAGCAATGTTGTTATTAAGTGACGGTGTTGAAAGAAAAGGAGATATTTTTCTGCACCAAAGAATTAATGACAACATTTTTTAAATGTTAAGGTTCAGTGAGGTTTGTGCTGAGTGACTGTGGCATGCAAGCGCCTACGTATGGTTCCTGTAACCCACAAAACATGAGCTGTCTGTTTGATGAGCCCCGGTTCCATTTGAACCATGGAATCGTAAAATGGTTTAGGTTGGAAGGGACTTTGAAGATCTTTTATTTCCAACCCCCTGACATGGGCAGGGGCTCCTCCCACCAGACCAGGTTGCTCCAAGCCCCGTCCAACCTGGCCTTGAACCTCCAGGGATGGGGCAGCCACAGCTTCTCTGGGCAACCCCGGCCAGGGGCTCACCACCTTCACAGGGAAGAATTTCTTCCTGAGATCTCACCTAAATCTCCCCTCTTCCAGTTTGAAGCCATCACCCCTCATCTTATCACTACATGCCCTTGTAAAAAGTCCCTCTCCATCTTTTTTGTAGCCCCCTTCAACTACTGGAAGAGGCTCTAAGGTCTCCCTGGAGCTTTCTCTTCTCCAGGCTGAACAACCCCAAATGTCCCAGCCTGTCCTTGCAGCAGAGGTGCTACAGACCTCGCACCATACTCATGGCCCTTTCTTTGTGTGAAAGCAATTTTCCTGTGCAGCATCAAAAACACCCGGAGAAACTTGTGTTGTCTGGCCTGTCAGTTGGCAGAAGGGCAGGAGAGAGCAGACCAAGGCAAGGGTCTTCTCCACCTCACCCGCTCCATCGCCCTGCCCCATTGCTGCTGCTCACAGGGTGTCCATCCCTGCACGGGGAGCAAGGGATACCTTTGCCAACCCTCCCCTCATGCGCACACTCTTCGATGGCTGCCAAAGATGCAGCACAAAGAGACAGCCGCGGTTTGGACCTTTGGTGACGAGGCAGCATTCCCCGGGCAGAAAACTCAAAATCGCCACCAATTTTTGTGTGGTCTGTGTCACAACCTGTTGTGCTGCAAGTCTTCATGGGTGACCCCAAGAGCAGCACTCATGCATGCACTGCCCAGCAAACCCTTAAATGTAAAGAAAAAGGAGCGCAAACAAGTCCATGTAGTCTGTTTATATAGCCCTAGAGATTCAGATAAAGAAAAACAAACATAACCTTTTCAGCTGTTCCTCACAAGGGAAAAAGAAAATGAAACATTTGATTATAATTGTTTTAATGAGCTTTGATTCAAAATGAAGTCATAATGGTCTGGTTAAAAAATATTCTGTTAATGAGCTTATATTTCTATCAAAGTGTGCAAGATGCAAAATTCTCTGAGGATAAAATTAAACAGCAAGCAATATTTATTTGCTGATGAATAAAATCCTACTTATTTCTTGAAAAAAACCCCCAGTATTAGTAATAGTAGAAATAGTATTAACAGCAATAGTAATGGCAGTAAGACTGGTAGGAGCACAGTAATAATGATCGAACTAGATGGTCTACCTTAGGTTTTGCCTTGAACTTAGAATTTCAAGGTAAAAGAATATGAATATGAATAAAAAATCTTATGAAGAATACCGGCTTCTGCAGGTCTAAAACCTGATCTTTGACATGCAAAACTCCGATCTGACCGTAGGCCACCTCTAAATATCTTAACTGTCTCCCCCAGCTTTCATTTTTATTACAAACTACTATTTTTCAGAAAGATGCTAGGATACCTAGGTTATCAATAATTGGAAAAGAAGNAAAAAAAAAAAAAAAAAAAAAAAGGCAAGAAAAAGGAGGGATGCAATGTGTTAATTAGGGGAAACAATGTGTACTCCCAGTGAATAGCACTTTCTGTGATTATTATACTTTTAGTAGAGAGTGTTTGTGGATGCCTTATATTTAATGGTATCACACAGTCTGTGATGTAGTTTTCCATGTCACATACTCCAGCCACTAATCCAATTGACCTCCAGCCTTAGAGCCCTGCAGAGTCTGGAATTTGCCCATTTAAAGGACATCCACTTTTGAGAAGGATCCTATATATAATGATATTTTCCCTTTCATGTGCGGCAGAGGGTAATAGCATAATATGTGAGAATACAGGAACATATTTCATTCTGACTCAGAATATTTTTATTCTGATTCATATCTAACTCCTTTCAAATCTGAACACAGATCTCTTCTTTAGATTTCCATGTCAAGATATTTCTGAGCATTACCTCGTGCAGCATATTACCTCCTCAGTACAACTACTCATTCTCATGTCAGTTGATTTGCCTAATCAGGCTCTAGTTAAACAATGCGACTTGTCTCTTGTAAAAAGAGACAGCTACAATCGGTTGTGTTTGTAGTTTCCGTTTCAAAAGGAAAACAAAAAACTAACGTTAGCAGGATGCATTTCAAGACCAGCCTCTTAATTACATTAAAAAATAAAATTTAATTAGTGGGATGCAGGAAGAAAGCAAAATAATATGCACAGCTCTATGAACACAGTGATGTTACAGAGAGAGATACTAACTGTAAACACGTAAGGATGGGTTACATAGAAGAAATCTATAAAACCTTATGTAACAGGGAAAAAAGGCACGAAAGTATTAAATTGACTTAGCTTCCTTAGATTCTGAATCCACATGATTAAGAAGAGGTTGCCATATTACAAACCTGGGGTGTTGGGTTTGGCTTTTTAAAATTTCTTTCCATAGATTTACTTCTTTAACAATATATATACACACATTTACAGTGAGAGTTACCCACGGCAAGAAAAGAGACGCTGGACCATATCTCTGGGCTGAGATATGACTAACTTTGTTCCAGGCTTCTTAGCTTATGAGAAAACACATTTGCAGGAGAGCTTTCTGACAACCTACTGTGCTTGACTCATCCTTCATTATTGTCTTTTGCAGTGTCCGTTCCTGTTTGTTCCTTGGTGCGGAGAAACTTTGGGGGTTTTTGTTGGTTTTCTTTTCCTTTTTTTTGTGTGTGCATCCACATTACCTTCACCTTTTTTTTTTTTTTCTCCCCACCTGAGCACATTTTTAAGGACTATTTCTGGTCCCAGCTTCAACCATCCTTTAAAATGAAGAACAAACTGCTCCCGGAGTGATAATTCTACTTAGGAACGGATAGATTCTCACAAGCTTAAATCCTGAAAGGTACACGAAATGGTCTGCTTTAAACCACACGTTGCCATGGTTACATCCTTCTGTGTCTCAGATGGGGATGGGGGCCAATTATCAAGTTTTGTTTGCTTGATTTTAAGTAGTTTGTTACCTGGATACTCAACAAATAAGAAAACTGAAAAAAGACTTGTTTTCTTCTCCCTTAACTGAAGGAAAGAGAAAACAGTCATACCTGAATGTTAAAAAATCCAGCATTCAGATTCTTAGTTACACAGTGAAAGCAGTTCTGAACTATTTGCTTTGGAGAGGGTTGGAAAGAGGCCTGCGAACAGATTTTGCGTTAGCATCGTAACGTGAATTGTGGGAAAAGCAACAGATCACATAATATCACTGTAAATCGTGGGTGGTTGGAGAGATGGAGGTAAATGCTGCTATTTTTTTTATCATTATTTAGACAATAAGGGTGTTTTCCGCAAGAATTACTAGGATATCTAATTAATGAAAGAAAAGATCCTTTCTGCTGGGTTGCAGCATACCGATGAATGCTTCCCTGGTGCCACTCATATTCCTGCTTTTTAAAGACCTTCTGAGCATGTTGTGTACGGCACCCAGTTCCTGGGCTTAATCAGAAGCTTTGGTAACAAGCTGAAGATGGAAGAGTGAAGTTGGGTGGAGGAAGCGAGGGAGAACAGGACAAAATTAAAATACCATCCTGTCAGTGTCCCTAATAGTTTATATGGGCAATGACAGAACAGTACTTTAATTTTTATCTGGTCTCCTTTCTACTCATTTATTCCATCTCCTGCTTGTTATCGAAGTTTCAGATTAAACTTAAAGATATGAATGTATTGCCATAATAAATTTATAAGAGGATATTTAAAGAGCAAAGATTTGAATGACACAAATGAAGCTCAGTGTAGCAGAGCTGAAGAAAGGATTTGCAGAGAGATGCCACAGCAGTCAGAAATGACTGCTAGAATCTCCTTAATTAAAAAAAAAAAAAAAAAAAAAAAAAGGACTGGAATGCAATAGGCACAGAAGGTGTTTCATACAAATTTAGGCTTAACTTAAAATTATTGATGCTATTTTAAATAATCTTTAAAAAGGTTAAGAAAAACTACTTTAAAGAAGATTATTGAAATGTAAGCTAGCTATTTGGAATATGGAAAAAAATAAGATGTTAAAAAAAGGACATATATTTTTAATATGCACCTAAAATTTGAGTTGTTTTTGCTTCATCTCTATTGCACCAGTTATTTCTTCAAATGGTATGAAAAATGATGTTTAGACAGCGTGGCCTTCAGATTTGCTATTGTTTTTTCCTAGTGAATAGGACACATCTGTCTTAACAAAACAAGGAGCTGCCACTTTAAGGCAAAATCTTTTGGTTCTTGCTTTCTCAAATGAAAGATGGTCCTGTTTATGAATAACTAGTTTGCAATTTGTTTAAATTACAAAGAAGAATCAAAGAACGTGTCTTTTCTTTGCAAATTAAACAAAATTGATAACCACCAAGAACACTACTAGTACAAAGCAGAACTCTGAAAACACCAGAAGAGAGAGTGAGTGAAAAAGTGATAAAAAACATATGGGAGCAGTAGGATTCTGAAAACGTTACTTTTTCTCTGTAATCATGAATGGCAATTTACTTAAAAAAAAAATTACTGGTCCTAGCTTTGAAATCTTCCTTTTAGATAGGTAGAAGATGTTAGAGACAGAAAAATCTGTTAAAATGTTAATACAAACAGTTGCAGTTTGTGACTTGGAGTCAGGCTATTGCACAAGAGCCCTGTTAAGAGTGTGGGCATGGTGAGCAGAAAGGGAAGCTGAAAGTGAAGGAACGGGGAAAGGATATTTAAAATGGGCTTTCCAAGGGACCTGGAGCTGGTTAGAGTCAAAGTGGCTCCTGAAGGGAAGACGTAGGTACCTGGGGATGGGAATAGCCTCACCAAACTTAAGGGTCCATCAGCTGGTCCAACCAGCTCCGTCCCCCTGAGCTGATGGTGCAAGCCTGTCCGGTTTTTAACGGCTCTGGAAAGACAGGGAAGCTGTGTTTTCTAGAGCCTGGGGAAGGCACTAGGGAACAAAATGGGGAAGGAACCGTAAAAGGGACTGCATTTTTGGTGGGAAGTTTAAATCTTCCACGGGATGATGGAATGCGATGCCACATTATATCTATGGATGCTCACATTGCCTGGACACATATTAATACATGTGTATTACACGTACACATACATAGAGTGGGTGATTGAGACTGGGAACAATCACACCATTTATTTAATAAATTGCTTCTTGTTGCTACTTTGGTGTGAACGTTTTCCCAGAAAAACATTTCATTTTTTCTTTACCTGCATGTCATCTGTCTTTTGAAGAGAAGATATAAGCAGTATGTATGTTCAAACTCTACAGCTGCAGGAAGGAGAGACGGAAGCAGAAGTCTTTCCTTCAGTTATATGTCCATTTTTCATACTGAATATTCAATGGCCCTTAGCTAGAGACTCTTATCACAAGATAAAGCAAGATTTTACATATGAATACTGCCCTGCAGCTATAATGATACTGGTGGTTTTCATGCCATATCACTAATAATAAACATAGAGGTGATATTAAGATTTATATAGTTAATATAATGTCTTCTTGCAAGGGATAAATATCTATCCTTTTTTTGATCTCACTGAAATCTGCTGCAAAACTCATTTTTGGGGCTAGAATTTTGCTTAGCAAGCTCAGACTCGGTTGTAAGACTTGAGGTATACTGCAGACAATGAAATTACAGAGCAAAGAACAAGGAGAGAGGAAAACACACAATAAAGAAGTGAACCAGAGGTATGGCTAGACACTTCATATCCAGATGACCTCCTCCTGCCAGCCAGGCTTATAAGAAGTGGAAATACACAGCTCACTCTTCCATTTAATAACAAGCAAACAAGCAATTAAAAAAACACCAAAAACCCAAACCATGCTGCCAGGGCAGGTATTTGGCTTTGCAAGAAGAGGTGCTTGTGGACCCGAGTTATTTTTGCAAAGGAGCAAGAGTCAAGTGTTTGCAGAGCCCTAAGCCTGGGTAATTTTGTCCATCCTCCTGCCTGACACTGTTGAGTGGTGATGGGCAGCCACCCCAGGGTGAAGGGAATGGGGGGGACCCACCAAAATCCTACCCCGGGGCTGGTGGCTCGGGGCTGGACCTGACAGGGACGAGAAGAAACCAAGCTGGAAATAAAAAAAAAAACCCCACTTCGGCAGCGGAGCCTGCAGCCAGGAACTGGCAGCTGTCTCCAGGCTTTTCCAAGGTCGTAGAGCAATCCCAGTGCATTCCTGGGGACTGCAGCTCTGGGCTGAGGGCAGGAGCCTCGTGCCTAAATATTTTCTGTGGCTTGGCTGTTTCTTGGCTTATAGAATTTAGTCAGATCCTTGGCTTGCTCTGGATTAGCTTTACCTTTAAAGTTGGCTTGGACGCCAGTGGAGAAAAACAGATGTAACTTGTAACAGCATAAAAAGGCCAGGAACTCTGCAAATACGTAATTTTCTTGAAAAAACTAACAAAACCTGTTTTCCATAAAAATAATTTTAGAAAATACTATTTACCTTAAAAAAATAGAAGAAAAAAGGTATTAATTTTCTAGGATGTAATTAGCAAGTGATGGGCCAAATTGACCCCTGGGGTAGTGTCATTTAAACTGATTGTGTTTGCACCATGGTCTGATTTAAGCCAGAGTGCTTGATAGCTGGATACGTATGGTAATCATACTGCTCCTGAGGAAAAGGATGCGGCAATCATATACACACATAATGCTTTTTTAATTTCTAGGTTTACTTCCTGTATATTATGCTTACACGTCGACCAAGGGGTTAGTTGACTGAGGATCTTAACGAAACTGTAGTTCGATTTGATGTCTACTAAACATGCTCAGATTTAAGCTCTAAAAATTAAAATGAAAGCCTAGACAAACCAACTTTCCCATTTTGGATATAAGGGCTGGTTGACTGCTCAGGAGCACTGCTGTACCTAGCTCCTCACTGACTAAAACACGCCGTACACATAGTATACACATTTTTAAATTAACTGAGCCATATGGATACTGTCGTCCATTCATCTGGGCCTCAGAGACACACCAGCACCCCTTACATCCCTCTGGTCTGTGAAAGACACTTCAAGACTTGTTGTGAGTGCCTCACCTATTTCAGAAAGTAGTTAATCACTGCAGTTAATCTATAGTGATTTTGTTTGCTGCACTGCTCTTTGCAAGGCCAATTCTTGCTTCTGACATAACATTTCTCAGATAAACAAGGTATAACTGAATAGGTATGGCATTTCAAAGCCAGCTGTTAGAGGCCCACAAGGCGGAGCAAGGCAGTAGAAAACTCAGCCAGAAGGAAAACGGTTAATGCCCTCTGTTTACAGACAAACCCTTACTTCTGTAATGCAGCACTCCCGACTGACCGAAATTATGGTTGTTGTTTTACTTCGTTTGCTATCCAAATGCAAAGCTAAACAGAGCAGAGCAATTGCTTGACTGCAAAATTAACTCTGAAAAAGCTTCTGTAATACAAGTACATATCATTATCTGTATTAACAAAATTACTGGCCCACAATACCACTACTCTTGACACTGAATTAGTATACCTTCTTGCATGACCTCGAAAAGGGGCAGAAGGGCTTATAAAAAGCTCTTTTAACAGATGTTTGTGACTTTGTGGTAGGCATTCATATATTGATGCCCAACATGAAGAAGACGCTTTCATATGTTGTTGGAGAGTGACTGTAAAAGACAAGGCTTTTGAACATCTGTAAGTAGGGTGAGGCAAATAGATTCGTATTTAGGAGCCAAACCTAAAGATTTTCAGAATTACTGCTCAAGTCCCCAGACACCTACTTCCTCATAATTTCAAGTCATTCTGCTTTCACTATGTAAAAGCGTCCAGTGTGTCACATGGTAGGACTATTCCTGAGTTGTAAGTGCTAGTCAATGGTGTATTATTAGGGCAAGCTTTTATTTTTAGGGAAAAAGGTCTATATTCCACTATAGTTGAGTTCCCTAGGCAGCATCACCTCCAGCGGATGTGGATTGGGGGTGATATCAACATGAGAGAAAGGCTGAAAGTTTAAAATGTCAGCAATAACAGCAGAAAAAGAAAGGACTTCTATTTTTGGGAGATGTCTCCACCAGAAGCAGAAAAACAGAACAAACGTACCCAAGAAATTGGTGCTGGTGGCTCTGAAATCTCCTGAAGATCTGAGATATGTACAGCATTTTCAGAATGTGACTGCTCAGTCCCAGTGTGCTGTCCTCGTATTGCATCCTGTAGCTTCACTAGTCTTGATGGTTTGCTGTTACCATCACGTCAATGACCATGGCAGCCGGGGCTGGTGTCATTTTCTGAGGAAGTGACGGAAAGACATCAGTCACTGCCCTTGCTACAAAGATAAATTTCACAGTTTTATACGTTTCTAATGCCCCTTTATGTTTTATAACGCCCCTCAACCTAGTATTAAAAATGTGTTACACTAGATAGTTAATCCCACTCTTGTGAGACGCACAAGATGTCGCACAGATGCTGGAGCGTAGCTGGCAGCTATCAAAACTGCGCACAAAGAAGCTTAGCATGGAGTGACCCTTCTTTCAGCACAGTTTTTGAGATTTTGGATGTATTTTCTGAAAGCTCCGTTCCCAAACCCTGTCTTAGGATGTCTCCCTTCTTCAAGCCAGGGTTACAAGGCATGCGTAATGTGGAGGTTAGCCAGCTGGAGGGGCACGGGAACTGGGGGCTCCTCCTCTGTGCCGCCTCTCATCCCTCACAGGGAATTACCCTGCTAAATGCATCCCTGTTTGCTGTTGCTGTGAACTGCAATTTTTTCCCCGTGTAGCCTTTCTGTGCCTTCCATGGAGCTGGGAGGTGGGAAACCGGTTTACCTTTCCGTGTCTGGTCTGTGCCACAGACTAGATCCTCTGCCTGCCCTGGACTCAGGTCGAGGAGGAATACCATGTTTCGGGCTTTAGGAGGAGGTAATTGCTCTGTTTGTACGACCGCATTCAGTCCTGGAGACTGAATGTGCGTTAAGAGTTTAGTACGATTAAAAAATGGCTGTCAGCCAAACTGCTGCATTAACAGGCGCTACCACATTTGCGATATTTTCTCCTCTTCAACAGGAAGGCAAACACGACTGTGAGGTGTCACGAGGATTCGGTTACGGAAGGTGCACGTTGCACAATCCACAGAGTTAGGGTTTATAGCGATGCTGCAAGAGCTTTTCGGCATGTGGAGAGTGAAAGCTGATTTATATAGACTACATTTTGGGGCAAGTTTTTCAAAATTTGCCAGGGAATGTAGCTACCAAAGCCCACCTTTGGGCACTTATTTTTCCTTCATATAGATGCAGAGTCTTAAATTTAGGTGCTTCTGAGAACCCTACTCTGTCCCTGTGCATTTTTAACTGTTCTGGAGGAAAAACAGCGCTATCAAACACCCTGTAGCTTCATCTGAGTTTCTGAAATGTAACAGCACTCGCTTCTTGTCACAGCATGAACTTCAGCCCAGCTGGGTAGTGCTTCTTCAAGCAACACAAATGCCTGAATATCAGAAATACCTTCAAGTATTAAACCCTGTGCCTTTAAGGGGGGCGCATTTGGCATTAAACAGACTTTCCAGCTAATGAATTTCTCAAGTTACAAGAATAATGGCCTTTTTAATCTTAGCAAGAGTAATTAAACAGACATTTGTTATTAATGATGTTGTTAATGGCAGTAGATATTGAATTTTCGCTGTAGATACCATACAGTTGTATAGTGATTTTTTGGAGGTTTTTATTAACTTGATTGGGCTGTGAAGCTAAAATGTACAATACTTTTTTTTTTTCCTTCTTCTGGAGGTATTGATTTTCTCCCCATCTCTAGAAGCAACTTCTTTGCCTTAATTTTATTCTTAGTGGAGATCCTCACCTTTGTCATCCTTTGTCAGCCAATCTGACAGCAGAACCACCAGATCCTGCCTTCTGCCACCCCTGAATTGCCCGGAATGATTTTTGCAGAAAGGGGTGTGGGTAGCATTGGCTGCTTCTGCAGCCCTCTTACAAGGCTTGCTGGGGGTTCCCATCTGTGTTTCATCCCAGGGAAATATCAGTTTTTTATGCATCCACCTACAAAACCCGACTTTCTAGCTCAGATTAAAGAAATTCACACTTTTTAACTCTTTTTTACTTTTGCATCCAGAGACAGCCAAGACAGCAGGCAGAGTAGCTTCCCTCTTTTTCTTTTCTAGTACATTATGCTCTTTTCCTTGTCTTTTCAGTCCTGTGCAAGGTATGGAGAGGGACAATAGACTTAAGTCTGAAGATCAGGTCTCTTGTGTTGGACCATTAATGAAGCCTCTGCTTGTAATCATTGCTTTGAATTGGTGACCATGCAGGTCTGTGGTCTCCTCTGAGGGCGTACAAACCCTCCCAGGGTGCACTGCATCCTCCATCAAACTGTTGCTCAATGCCGTGGAGCAGTTCACAGCTGTGGAGACATCCCTGTGGAGGAGATGCCTTCCTTCTTTTCTTACACATGCGTTTTCAGTGTTATAGCTTCAGATAACCCTGTGTTAGATCTACTCCTCGCCTTACGTAGCTTTTTCGTGGTTTATAGCAGTCGCTTACCAGAAGTTATTGAAATCACAACATCTCATGTTATTTCTTACCATCCTTTACTAGTCCTAGGAGCAATGCTGACTAAACTGTGGGTTTATTACCATGTGGGATTCTCAGCCCTTCCTGATGGGAAGACAGATTAATCAGAATAATTTTTTCCACGAAATGAAGGACTTCCCTGACCAGGCTTAGAAACAACTTTTGCAGTGACATGGGACCCTGCTTGACTCCTTGTGCCTTTCACATCTTAATTTCTCCTGAGAAAAATGCTTGACAAAAAGCTTTAAAAAATGCCCTGAACTCTAGAGACCAGGATTTGTCTGCTTTTGGATTGTGTCTGTCAGTGGATGCTTTCCAAGCCCTCATGTTTCTGTGAATTCCAGTTTACACCTTTTAAAAGTGCTTCTTCTGGCTTGGCTTACTCTGCTCCTGAGCTTGGTCTCAGCTCTGAGCCTGTTTCAATCACATGGTTAACCTGCCTTTGCTGCCTCTTCCAAGTATTGCTTTACACTAAAAAGCAGGGGAAAAAACCCCAAACAAAACAAAAAGCCCTGGCATCAGTTGCTAATTTCCCTTCCTCTGTCAAGATTACGCTAGTAGCTCTGAGTAATTTGGTCTCCTTTTCTCAAGGGAGTAGGACTGAAATAATCCAATGTTTATTTTTATACAAATTCTCACAGTGCTACAATGTTTCAGAGACTTCCTGGGATGTTTCTAGTTTTTTCACAGGCTAAAAGGCCATTCTCAGAGGTAGCTCCTTCATGTAAACCTAAAAATGGCACTTTCCCACAATACAGCTTATCAGGAAGTTTAAAGTTCAATAGTCTCTCTCTTGCTCTCTCTCCCTGTCTCACACACATGAAAGTAAGAAATAAAAAATGAAGGGGCTGTTCAAGATCTGCTGAGAGTTGCCTTTCAATCATTTCATTTCGGTGTGCTGACAGATTGTAATAGTATGATGGGACCCATGATGGTCTAAAGACAGTGGTGAGGCAAAATTTGTGCGCAAAAAGAGCAGCTTTTATTGAATAAATTTTGATTTATCCATGCAGTAGCTGGCAAGGGGAAGCGAGATGCTCTCAGCACTCCTCATGCTTTGGATTTATGGACATACCCCTGTATGGGCATAAGCACTAAATTAATTTCTGTACCAAGACATTAAAACTGGAATGGCTTGATTCTGCTATCTCTAAAATGTCTGGGATGTTTTAAATAAGAGCAACTGGATGAAACACTGCGTAACTTGGGTACTCTGAGGATGGGATTTCCCAGACTGTTTGGTTTGGCTTTAATTCTGATGACTTTCTTTTAACTCCAGAGTGATTGCCAATAAAATTCATGAATTTGAAGACAACCAAGTTAGTGCTGGCCATGTTTGAAAACCTTGGGTAGAGCCTTGGCCTTCCCATCTCTCCTTTCTCATGTCGAGGGATAAATTTCCTCATGTGAAATACAGATTAGTTGCACAAGTGTCGGTTTCAGGATCGGAGAAAGAGAAGCTTCATTCCTTTCCTGGTGCTTTGTGCAAGGTCTCATTATACTGCAGACACGTTGGAAAGAGATGGCTCCTTGCTTTCTCAAAGTTTCAGCCCTGGTTTGTTGCTTGATTACTTATTTCCGCCCCAGGGACCCTTGCTGTTAGGACTGTTGTTAAACAAAACTGCCTTGCTGGCATTGTGTTCTGACAAACAATTTACACCTCTGTAAACTGATTAGTGCAGTGGTTTTATCTTGACAGCTAATCCTTGTGTCACATTTTAAAGAACAGCTGAGGAGGGCTTTTCTGTGCCCAAAGAAACAGGTCTGCCCTGAGAAACGAAGGAAGCTGGAAAAAAAATTACATAGAATGGAAAAGGTCTTGGGTTTGCAATCATTTAAGACATCTAAAAGCCTGCAGACCACCTAAGTCTAGAAACAAATTGTCTTAATTCAAATATCTCTTGTAAAACAGAACCAGCAGAATGAAAGCAGCAACACAGTATTTTTTCTCCAGTAGACTACAGCACTTTGTTTGGAAGAGGGGAGAGAGACCACACGGGTAGTTTAAGCTCTGGACATCATTGAAAGGGGACATGGCAATGATGGGGCATTCCAAACCTCTGGCAGCCACCGTCCAGCACCAGGATGAGCAGGTGCTGTCAGGGTGCTGGTGTTGCAGTAGCCGAAACCGGGAAGATCTAACCTTGACAGAGGTGAGGCACGCCATGTGAAACTGAGTTTGCCAGTGGTAATCCATACTGGGAAGGGAAAAGGGAGTAAAACCCACACAGCAAAAAGCAGAAGCCTGTAAACCCCAAGTTTGCTCCAGTTACATTGCTTGTTCCAGATGGAGACAGAAAAGGGAAAACCGCAGGGTAACTGGCCACAGTAGGAATAGGGGGAAAATATCACAAAGCGCCTTGGCACAATGACAGGACAATAAAAACAAAAGGGAGGATTTTACCTGCTAAATTGGCATTTAATAGAGGAAGTAACTATGCCTAGATTGCCTTTGGAAAGTAGATGAAAGCTGCCATTTTGGTGTCTCTAAACAGCCAAGAAAATGGAGTATTAGCTTCAGACACTGTGAATAAAACTAAATTCAGGACACAAATTCATCAGAAATTCTATTTTTTTAGCATTCTGAGTACAAAGCACTAAACTGGACAACCAAAGGGAGATAAGCAACACTAGGTAGCGTGCCTAATCTCTTCTAATTTCGGACAGTTTTTCTGTGTTTAAGAATAGGATTTATCTTGCTAAATTGTAGCTCTCTTGAAGCTGTGTGTGCATTTAGTATCAGTAAATCATGCAGGTCTTTCCACAGCTGGGGAGAGGCAAAGGCATCTTCACAGGTTGATTCTTCCACAGGCCCACCTTGGCTGAGATGAAACCCACCAGAACTATTGTACTTCCTTTTGGTGAGTCGAAATGTCTTTGCAGTGGTAACTACAAAACAAAGGAATGTACTCTGCTCGGTTTTAGCCACTCAGTGGAAAACTTCAAAATAATAAAAAAAACCCCTCAAGTGAAAAACAGACTTTCAAAATGTCCTCCTGAATAAGTCCACAGGTCTTTGTAGCAAGAAATGCTATTTTGTTCAATACTTTCAAAACATTTCGTCCTGAACTTTCCCAAAGTCTTGGCAAACTCCAGATGTGGCACCTTCAGTGTCTGGGTTTCCAGGTCTGGCCAGCCTGCGTTTGAGAGCCTGGGACTTGAGGGAGCTCAATCTCTTTAGCAGTATATCAGGTGAACAGGCAGCAAGTCAGCAAGTCACATAGGATAATTTTAGAACCCTCCCTGAGCAAGAGACTTTCAAAACTGGCACAGCTGCCAGTTTCCTTGGCTTCAACCAGAACTTCATTAAAATCATTCTGTTCCCATGCAGCAGCTACATTTTGACAAATCAGCATTTTCCAGTGGGAAGAAGAAAAACAAAAACATTCGGTTGGCACAGTTGCAGTCATTTCCAGTAACAATCAAATGTGAGATGATAAACTGGAGAACAGCTTTAGCAGTAGACATGCATCACAGCACTGCTGAACACCATGACCTACCACGTCAGGTGCAGTCCACCCAGCTCTTGTGTGGATGCTTATCTGTTGTCTCCACCAAAATACTTGCATGAAACAGAAAGGAAATATTCCTTTGCTTGTCAGTGGCATTCATTTCCATGTACTATGTAGATTTCATAAAAAAACGTAAACTTGTAGGTTATAGGGAGAGCCCATCTTCTTCATCCCTTTCTTAGTACTTTTTGGTGCATTGAAATGTCATACACATGACATTGATGGGATGTACAAAATTCCTACCTAGAGTCGCTTCATACACTCAGTGCCCTTGTACTTTATTTGATGAAAACAGAACTACTCATCAAGCCAGAAAAGTAGCATACACTTCTAAAAAATATTTTGGGAAATAGGAGTCAGTCAGTCTCTGGAGATGAGGAGGTAAAATAAAGCAGACACTTCTCCTTAGAAAGTTGAAAAAGGAGCCATTTTCAGCTGTTCTCTTAGCTGAGGCTCTTGATCAGTAATCTTCTTAGAGATAATTATGATACATTCAAAGGTAATTATAGCAGAAACCCATTTTATGTGTAAGCAGTTGCCCTTATGGTAGTGTAAGAGACTTTGGATCAGTCTGAATTTGACCTCAAGCTGCTGTTATTTCAAAAGGGAAAAAAGCCATCAGAGACCCCGGGCATTTCCACACATGCCCACCGCTTTCAGACTTTTATTTCCTGTACCCAAGAAAGTAGCCCTGCTTTGGGAGCAAAACTGAATTTTTGACTAAACTGTCATCCATTGCTCTCTCCTGTCAGCTCTGTCAGGGAAGGTATTCTCCACTTTTAACCTCTCATTATGTCTTAGCATATTTGGCAATAAGAAAAAGGAAGTTCCCCTTAGGAAGTCTGGATGCAAAATGGTGTATCAAATTCACTGATATAGAAAAGATGCTTGAGCTGGTATTTACATCCTGTTCTCTCAAGGTTATTGCTATGAGCATCTACATAGAAAAGTCTTTCTCTCTTTTCCTTCCTTCCTTCCTTCCTTCCTTCCTTCCTTCCTTCCTTCCTTTCTTTCTTTCTTTCTTTCTTTCTTTCTTTCTTTCTTTCTTTCTTTCTTTCTTTCTTTCTTTCTTTCTTTCTTTCTTTCTTTCTTTCTTTCTTTCTTTCTTTTTCTTTCTTTCTTTCTTTCTTTCTTTCTTTCTTTCTTTCTTTCCTCATGACTTAAAAGACAATCACATTTACAACTATTTGTATTCTGGTAGTATGTTTGATTCTTCCTCATAAAATCAGAGGTCTATCATATCAGAGAAGCAGATAGTCCCAACAGTTAAGCTGCTGCAAGTGAAAAACATAGGCAAAAGTGTGGGAGAAGGGGATACTGTATTATTGCGTATCATGCTATTACAAACAGGGAGCTGAGGTATAAAGGGATGGAATAAATTGACCAAAGCTGCACAGGAAGTCTGTGATAGACACAAGAATTAAACACAGATCTCCCAACCCTCACTATGTTTCTTCAGTCGTGAAGCTATTGTTCCTCTCTCCCTTGTCTCCTAATCGGATCCATAGGCACCTTCTATCACTGACTTCTGCTAAGAATTGTGCCTCTAGGTAAAGCCCCCACGCTTTTGTTTTAGTGCTGATACTAAACTTTAATAACTAGGGCATTCTTCCACTTTTTTTTTTCCTAGTGCCTGACAATAATGGCTCAGTAATCACTGAACTAATGTTATCAATTCCAACAGATATCACATTTATTAAACAGAAAATGCTATGTTGCTGTTCATCAGTTAGGAATGTGTATAATTGAAACATGAAAATGAAGTCTGTACGAATATGTGTGATTCATCATGAATTCTGCAAGCCCTACGCTAACTCTTCTTTTCTTAATTAAGCTGTCAAATGGAAAACTTATAATTAATGCAACAGCATATTTTGTAGGAGTTCTTTTCTACCCCCATATAAAGCTCAATTCAGCAGAAACATTACAAGAATTACATGCATGGATCGGGCACCATTGTCTTATTAAGCAAAAAATTTTGCTTTCCTGCATGACTATTTTTAGTCCGTTCTGCCAGGATCTTCCACAAAAAACGAAGATTGGATTGAGCCTCACTCATTATTTTCTTCTGTCCCTTTCTATTCACAAATAGTGATTCACTTGCTATGAGAAACTCACGTTACAGATTGACTAGGGTATTTAGTCCTGTAAATTAGGACTATGGTCACAGACATAGCAACAGCACAGTTTCTTAACTGCCCTGCGCAGAATGAGTATTTTGGTTTCCAACCTGGACCAGGACTGATGCTCACAGTCAGGCTCACCTTAGGACATCCACACTCACGACAACTCAGGGGTCTGGGCATTGATTTTAAAACATCTAGACCTCCTTGAACCAGGCAGTTCCAGGCTTGTCTCTGCTTTTCATTCTTGCATGACAGTTAAAATGAGCTCTTCACTTGCTGCACGTCTTTCTCAGGTGGGATCACAGACGCCAGAGTGAAGACCCATCTGCTCTGCATGTACAGCAAAGATAACACAGCCCTTGCCCTGCGCAGGGTTTCCACACTGCGTTTCACTGCTGCTTGTTTGTAGGCAGTTTATGAAGCACCTTGCTGCGCTTATGCCCCTGCTCGTTATAAAAGATAGTGCTTATAAAAGTAAATCTCTTTGGCCTTTCATGCAAGAACCTGAGTGTTTTACTGAATATTTACATTTTCCACTGTAAAATAGTAACCCCCAGTATGCCATTGTCCAGACAGGGAAAGCTCAGCAGGGTTTGGGAGGACAGCTCAACCTCCTAAACCCATCCAGGCAGCCTCGCCTGCGGGAGTGAAGAGCCTCTAGCCAGGGATGCTGTGGTCAGCTGTGCATTTGCCTCCTCCCGCTCCATCACCAACCTCTGGGTGTGGTTATTTTGCGTGTAATTTCTTATAATAGCCCCAGATTACGCAGAGAAATGCCATTTTTCGTCGACTGGGGTGGGGCAGTGGGCATAACGTAGGAAGAGACTTCTCTCCTTTTCCAACATCAAAGCCACAAGATTTCCACGTGCCTTTTTTTTTGCCTTTTTTTTTTTTTTTATACTTTACATCTGATTACAACTGTTTTCACTTTAGTGCCAAAAGAGAATACCTAAAACAGTGTAGAAGAGGAAGACACAGGGGTTTGTGGGCACTTGCAGCTGCCAAATAGAGCAGCTGTAATGCTGCGGGTGCTTGGGAAATCAATTAGAAACACATGGAGTGACAAAAAAATGTATGTAACATAAGATTAGCACAGTGAATGCAGCCACACTGTGTGAAACTTAGGCAAGCTAAGGCTGGCTGGCACCAAGGATCAGTGAAAGTAAAATGCAGTTATGATGCCTCAAAAAGAAATTGAACATTAGTGCTGGGAAATAGGGAAAAATTCTCACTGTGATCCTAACTGTGGCTTAAGTACATGGATACATCAATGTCAAGAAAATTGTTTTTAAAAGTTAAGTATGTTAAAAGCAAGTCTAGTGTTCACAACTGGGTTCTGTGGGAAAACTGTTACCTTATAGGATGCCCTGACTTTTCGTGTGGCACGGGTAAGGAGCTGTGATTCCAGGCAGAATATCTTTCTTTTAACCTTTGCTAAGCAATGGATCAGACAAACTGAAGGAAGGTGTCGAGACAAACATGAGACAGGTCCTCTTAAACAAGATTAAAAAAAAAAAATGTCAAGATCCGAAGGGTCCTATATGTTCATTAGCTAGCAGTGTATTTTCAGGCACTCATTTAGAGATATATTTTTTTAATCCATGAGAAATGGTCAAGTTAGGCATCAGTTTATTCAGTTACATAGTGTTGCAGAGGAAAGTTGTGCTTTTCACTGTCTTCATCACTTGTCTATCATCAAGAAGAGAAGGAAATTAAGGCGGAAATTTTCTCTCTGCAAGTAGCAGTTGGCAATCCAAGATTTTTGCTCCAGGAATGAAGCCCTGGAGACGATAAAAGTCCTAGGATTTTTTATTTTTTTCCCCCCAGAGACACAGAATGGAGAATTTTTGCTGACGGTGGTCCAAAACTTGTAAGGTAAGTATTGTGAGGATTGAATGGCAATGTAATCTTCTAACGCATTTACTTGGTGACAGACCAGAAATGCAGGTTACAGAAAACTGATTACTCAAAGGAATAACTGGAATGATAGGAACATGGACTCCTGGGTGGAAACATGGATGACATACTTTGTTATTGAAGTCCATCCAGCAGTTATCACATTCCAATAAACAGGTTTGGGGTTTTTTTCTCTACCAAGATATTGCACAAATATACAGAAGAAATTTCCAGAGCCTTATTTCATAAACTTTTCAGCAATTGTTGACAGTTTTATTTTTCTTCTCAGGGAAAAAAGAAAAGCCCAAGCCTCTCCTAAGTGTTTGCCCTCCTGTAAATCTAGTATGGCCAAGCATAATACATGTCCTTCATCAGGCCCAAAACTTATTATTTTGTGGGGGGTGAACAGAAAGGAGTTATACACCCTACATATACTTAGTGAAATGGTTGAAGCCCCTTATTTATTAAGCCAGCTGTGTAAGCTTTGTCTTTGTCCTCCATCCTGCATGTCCACGGCGCGTGGTTTAAGTATGTAGGACACTTAACTGCTGTTAGCAGAAAATGAGCAGGGAGAACAGTCTGCATTTATCTTCGCCAACTGCAGAATAATAATTATTAAGGAACAAAATTTGTAAGATTTTCACAGTCTTGAAAATTGTCTCCACCTCTACTGCCAGCAGAAAGCATGCTGCATTCAAGACTGACAAGTAAGGGTGAGAGCTTTGCTGAGCAGAATAGAGATTTCAGTAATTTGCCTGTTCTGGAGAATGGAAAAGATAAGCGGAGGAAAGAGACAGCACTATGGCCCATCTGTGCAAACCAAAAATGCTGCTAGTAGGTCAGAACGAGCTGTACAACTGCCCCCGATAATTAAATCTATGGCCTCCATAAAGCTTCTTAATGAGAGCGCTTTACTGGCTTGGCCTTATATCGCTAGTAACAATTAATTTGCATTTTAGAATGCTTCTATTTATCTACTGTTTGCAATTTTAATATTTGTCTTTACAGAGTGAGGTGCAAAAGTCTGATTTGTTTGCTCAGGATTTACTTCTCTAATTTTGACTACCCAGATGGAATAACAACATTTGAATGAGAATTTTTGTAATATTTCAAAAAGAACAAAAAATATTTTCCTTGGCACAATTTAAAATGGTGTTTGAGTCTGTACTCCACAGAACTTTGAAAAACATGCTGATTTTTTGATAGCCTTGTTTTGAAAACCTCACCCTTTGGTATTTCTACCTAAAAAAAAAATAGCCCTTGCATCTCAAGTCTATTCTGTGCAGGACGTGCTGAAGATGCGTTCCTGATCCAGTGAGCTAGATCCAAAACAAAACCACTTTGTTCGGAACAGCGGAGCAACTTCTAAATGGCAAAGTACAAAAGCTTATCCTCAGAATTTTACTTTCTTTAAAAAAAACAACAACAGCAACAAAAATCAGAATACCAGATGCGGATGTTTGCTCAGACATTTGTAGAAGTGAGAATGCGTCTGGCTGTTTGGAGCATTATTTCTGCATCGTGATGTCTTTTGTGCCATGGAACCTGCTGTGAAACCTGCTCTCTGTGTAACAGCTCATATGGAAAGATCAAGGGTGCACTGCTTTGCTGGCATGGCTGCAGGATAAACAGTTCTTAACCAGACTATCACACACTGCTAGAGTTTCTGAACAAGAAGTTATGAAGTTAAAGACATTGGGTTTTGCCCTCATTTAAAAATAAAATACTGACTGGAAGAGCTGAGGCTGGGGAGGAAAGAGAAGGGGTTGAAATCCCCATCTGAACCTGGAAGCAATTTTTCCCAGTACTGCCTTGCTCTCTAACCAGTTTAAAAACCTGCACTAGCCAAACATCATCAAATATTTTGGCAAGAATGATCCACAATCAGGGCACAATCTGGATAAGGGTTCCGCGGAGTCCCTTTCTGGTCAGGCTTTCATAGTGGTATCACTTTCAGCTATGGCTGAACAGAGGAGCTCTGTTTTCCAGACTAGGAGTTCAAGTCTTCTTGCTGGAGGGATTACAGCTTGTTGGGTGCAGATCTTGTTTCACACTGTCTATAGTAAATTAACCTGTAAATTCAGAATTATGTTCTGGTTTAAGGATCAATTTTACAGGTGGGAAGACCAAGGTGGAGAGGTTATTAATGTTATTTGCTTTTAAAAAAACAGTGATAAGGAACATAACAGAAAACATTAAATCTGCTATGGATTGACTTGTAGATTTGTCCATGAGCTGCAATAAGTTTGGGTAGTGACTTCTAAATAATCCCTGTTTAACTTCTACAGCACTTTACTGGTCCCAGACCAGCAGATGCTCTTGTATACACATATTTCCCATGAATTCTGAGATGGGCAGTATAAAAGTCTCAGACCTGAAATAGGTTCAAGATGTCACTTCTTTTGCTTGTTCGTATCCTTGCTCAGAAATGCCACATGTTCTCTAAGCCCATGTTTTTAGACACATTTCCTCCACACTTTGCACAAAGTTCCACCATTAATCCTCCTCTGCTGAAGAAAGATGATAATACGACAAAAGCCTGGGACGCCTCCCAGAATACACCAAGACCTGCCTTTCCCTGCTACCCATGGTCTTGTGAAGTAGGCACTTGACTATGAATTATGGGGAAGACGCATCTTCTGATGATAAGGTTGGGTGATAAATGTCCAAAGCCAGCATGGGACACTTCAGAGGAAGTGCCATAAATTTACCGCTGGATCAGATCTAAGGAGGAGAGCTGGGGCTAAAGAATCACAGCTGTCATTTGGCTGTGGGAAACAGTTCAGGGATCATTAGTATTGGTCATTCCCACGAACTTGAGGTTCACAGTGGGGAATGCCGGGAGGTGACATCGCAATCTGTGCAGATCTCGAATCCCAAAGATGAAAGATTGCCTGTTGTTAATAAACAGGTTACATTTCATGTTCAAAATCGAATGCATTTCCCAGTTCTTAGTTTTGCTCTGCTTCCTGTACAAATAGCAAAATTTAAAAATTTAAAAAATTGGTTAAAAAGTGGGTGGGTGGGGGGGGAAGGGAAGGCTAGTAATCGAAGTTTTCACCTTAAACTTACTTTAGTACAATGTAATTTTTTGTATAACAATAGCTGGTAGTTGGAAAATGCTGCAGCACCGTCAGGCTTTTAATATTTTATACTACATATCAAGATAGGTCAGAGCTTTTTGGTCAAATGACTTTTAAGAGAAATCTCTTTTCCCCCTTCTTCTCTCCCAAATGATACTGTAGAGAGAAAGATGAAGCAACACAAATATCATCTTGCTGGAAAGCAGCAGAATGGTGTATAACAGATCTCTGACTTGTATAATTTCTACCTCTATGTGGTTGACGTCATTAGTATTTTGACTGCATAGTTTATAGATAGCAGCACAAAAAATACACTTTACCCTGCCATGGTTGATTTTGATAGTATTCTTTCCAAGTTTGACTCTAATTGTGCCTCAAAACAGAATGGGCATGGCTGCTAGTAACTAGGACAGATCCATCAAGTACCAGGGCTGAGGTGCTGCTGCGGAGCGAGCCGTGTTTTTGTGGGACAGAGTTAGTTACTCCATCCCAGGGAGCTGTGTGGGTCTAACTGGGACAGAGATAAACCCTTTGGGCGCTTCATTTCTGCTGTCACCCCAGCAGAAGGACAGCCTGTGGGAAAGCTGCATCCTGGGGGAAGAAAAGTAAAATATCTCAGTCTTCTTGTCAGTACAGGTGATGGACTGTTATTATTATTATTTTATAATAAAAAAAAGCAGCGAGGAAAGAGGAGAGAAGGACTATATGAAGGACAAAGCTGGGAATCATTCAGTAGCACCATAACAGATGATTTGATCTCACTTTGTTTGCAAGTAAAATGTGTCAGGGTTTTTGGTTTAATGCTTTTCTCTTAGTGTGGAATAGGGTTTCTCTTTTTTGCTGTAAAAATACAGAAACCATTTCCAGAGTAATACATGTTTCCTTGTAAAAAGCTGAGGCAAACCACAGGAGAAGGCCAGCATCTCAGTCCCCAGGTATCAGTTTCCCACCTCTGTAATCCTACTGCAGCCTGAGCACTACGATCTGGACATGCGCTGTGATTCGGAAAGAGGCTCAGAGGCACTGACAGCCAAGTTATTTAAACATATACCTGTGTTCTTAAACACGTCTGAGAGTCAGGATCTGAGTGACCTGTTCCCACTTTTGAAAGTAGCCCAGGCACTTTGTGTTTGAGAGTCTCTTTGAAAATAAACAGCACGTGGGTTTCTGGGTGTTGCAATCACTTCTCATTCCACACGCAACTTTCTGGCTTTCCTGAATGAAACTAGAATAGGGCCTTCGGCAAAAAAGCTGACTCAAAAGCACTGAAGAGGCAGAATTGCTGGTGTAACTTCCTTATTTTAATGAAGGCTTCTGCTTAAAAACACATTTCATGGTACCTCTGGAGTTTAATCTAAATGTTATAATTAATCCTTACCCTTAGAGACAATAGACTGGATAAAATATTGAGTCTGTGGTTTTGGAACTGGGGTTCATTTTTTTTTTTTTTTAAAGATTTTTATTTAAATTAAACTAAGGGGAACAAAGTAAAAGCTTCCTTCTTTATCCCTCCATAGAGCTGTTAAAAAGTAGGATATCTGCCTTTCAAGAAATCCTTGTATTTTGACACTTGTTTTCGTACTGGGACAAGAACCTGAAACATTGAAACTTTTCACTGGTTCAGGTAGTAATATTTTCCAAAAGGACTTCATTTTTTTTTTCTTTCCTTTTTTTTTTTTTTATTTCATTCACAGCCTATTGACCACCTCAACATTTGAGCTAGTTTCAATGTAGTCTGAGAATGAAACGGCGCCAGCTGACCTCAGAAACGTAGCCTTGGACTTCCACTTCATCCTAAGTGAGCAGCCTCCTGTGCTTGGATGGTGAACCACAAAACTTGCTGAACTAATGGATTTGAAGGCAGCAGTAGTTTCAGGGGGCAAGAAACCAGGCTAATTGTTCCACGCCATGGTGGGATGAGCAGTAGTCCTAGCCTGCTAGTGGTGCAAGCATTTATTAAGGGATTGCAAACAGAAAGGTGCACTGCTTTCGTCCCTGCCAGGCTAAATCACAAATTCCTACCAGCTTTGCCTGGATCACCCGGTCTAAGGGAATTATAGAACAAATATTGCTTTTGTGTTTTATACAGCAGAAGGGGTGAGGAGGTCAATGGCAAAACCTGTCCGCAATTGCAATACTGGCTTTACACGATGAAAAAAACCCACCCTCAAGCATTTGTTTCTACCTAAACTACTCTTACTAAAACTTATTTACAAATATTATTCGGTGCTAAAATTATTTTAAACTGTATTATTTATTAAACATTTGTAATTTGTTTTATAACAAACAGTCTAGGTGCCAACATATCAAACAAATACAAAACTCCTGTGCATCAGAAAAGAGCCCAGGTATTAAAAAAATGCTTCAATTTCTCTTTTAAATGCTGTAATCTCAACATATGAATTGTTATGGCATCTATCAAAACAAGCAAGCAAACAAATAAGAGAAAAAAGAAAAAGATGAAAAATTCAAAGTCAACAGGTAACAAGAAGCATGGAAAATAAAATAGACAGCAATTGAAATAGATGGAAGGTGTAGATAGCTCCTGTCTTTAATCCAGGTTTCCTACAGGCATCCTCATCCTGCCACTTCTGGAAAAAATATCCCAATAGACTAATTTCCTCCTGTGCTTTTCTGCTTTTTGTGTGTGATCCTTGCCTTTAGCAGAAAGGCCTGCAAATGACTACATGCCACGCCTTAGGAAAGAGGCTAAAAGATGGCATGCTATTTTTCCCATGCATGAGAACCATCCTTCTTTCGTGCATAGATCCTTTGATAATCTCCTTTGGTACAATGACAGTCTATAATTGTTGGGTATTTGATCCACTAACAAAACATCTGTTTTGAGGATCGGTGGATTTTCTAGAATCAATCTAATTATTCTTTTTAAGACATTTAAAATAATAATTTATGGTGCGGATGCAGTTGGTTTTTCTTCTTTGACTCCTTTAGTGTTGACATTGGTGATAATTTTTAGTAGAAACTTGTTTCTGTGCTTTGCAGCCCAAAGAGGATGCACTTCTCCTGAACAAGACATAGTCACACGCAGTATGGGATAATTATTGGCAAGTCTTTTGCTGAATTTTCACTCTGTTGCAGCTATAACTCTACTGTGGATAGGAGAAAAAGTCTCTAATAGTGGTATTTACAAGGACCTCTTCCAGTTCCTTTTCCAACTCTGGGTTTATTTTCCTTGCCTGGTGCTTGAAGGTCTGCATGTAATGATTACTGATTTGTCTAATTAGGGAAGGATAATTTGGTCCTTGCCGAATGAAGGGCAATGGGCAAACCTGCATATGGTTGCAGTGAAGTTGGAAGAGGAGCCAGACTTTCCCCTGCACATGAGCTGAGTTTACCATGCAGTTGCTTAGCTCGACATTTAAGTCTGTCCTAACAGATGGAGAGGTTTTTGTTTGCTACTCCGCGGTGTTGATCTACAGTATATTGCCGTGACGCACTCATAGCTGTTGCGTGGTGAGGACCGGGGATATCTGCTGCTCCTAGACCTTCTTCATCATGATATCTCTACTAGTCTGTGAGCTTCTGAGGCCTCAGCATTCAGCCAGGAGGCTCCAGGGATTTGCAGAAGTGTAGTTAGTAAAAGGATCTGAATGGCTTGAATGGATTCAGTTTCCTCCCTCCCTTCAAAGTCATCAGTGGACACTGATGTCTGCTATGAGGAGACCTTTCATGGGTGAGGAGCTCATTCCTGTTGGTAGCTTTTGTAAAGAGATTGTCCACCTGTGGAAATACTCTGGAAAAAAATAAAAGAAAATATCTAATAATTTTTTTTTTGGGGGGGTGGCAGTGACAGCAACGTGAAAATGGCCAGATGAGAGATGAAATGCTGAGCTCAAACACTTTATTGCTGCTGAAAGAAACCCCTCAGTTCCCTGCTTGGTGCTGCGTGCTCCCACCTTCCCCAGTGTCATCTCGTCCCAGCGACCTGCCAGACTCACCAGGCTGGCAAAATGCAGAAAGGTAACATTCTGCAAATTTAGGAAGCTGAATTTGCTCTGGTAAAGGGTCAGGTCAGCACAGGAGGGGTAAGGCAGTCTAACCGGGCAGGGGCAGGGATGGAGGGAGAAGGTTCTCCCTTTTCAGGACTGAGTAGTTAAACAGGCTGAGCTATTTCATCCGTGCTGTCTGGAGATGGTGTAACCAAGCTGAATTTTGCATTATGCACTGATAGTGTAATCAGCGGAATTACTGTTTTTTTTCTGAGAACCCCTTTTTTTTGGGCTGAAACGTAGTGATACTCTACATGCTTTACATGAGAAATATAAGCAAAAGTTGTTTTTTCCTATGGACAAGCTAGCTTTGATGGGGAAAACTCTGGCTAACTTCAGCCTTCACCTATATTTTGCCTCCCTGGGAAGAAAATAGGCTCTTAAGATGACATAATCCAAAGCATGGAAGATCCTGACTGGACTTTAAGGTACTATCTGCAACTGCATGACTGTTAGCGTTGCAGAGCAGCAGAGAAGAGCTGTTGTTCAGCTTTTGCTATATTATTTAAGCATAATTCAAAATGCTGTGTGATATTTTTGTGATCATGCATTGGAGAGTAACTAGCTTCTCCAGCCCTTAACAGGTTACTCACCCTGCAAGGCAGCAGTTTGAGATGCTAGCCATTGACTCCTTAATGGTACCTCTCTTACCCTTTTGCCCTTAAAACCTCTGTGTCTGCCCTGCAGCTGGAAAGATGGAGAGATTTTTCTGAGACTGTAGCTGTGCTAAACATACCGCTGTCTTTGTCATATACTGGTGAAAGCTGGTGCTGTGAGCTGTAACATCCAAAGTTGGAGGAAACTATAGCCTTTATGGTGTTCCTAAGTCAAGGAGCAAGAAGGGTTTGGGTTTTTTTTTTCCTCACCTTTTTTTTTTCTTCTTTTTTTCCCCCCCGCCCCACTGTTAAACTAGTCTTGGAAATCAAAACACACTGTTGATATTTTGGGAAAGGGTTCATTAAAAATGAATTCAGTGACCATAAATCAAGTTCTGCACAAGTATTCGGCTGTGTATAGGTTTGCTGAATCCACATGATAAACAGTTACAAGACACAAGATTGCTACAGAAGGGTATGTGGTTAGGGTACAGGGGAGTGTGGACAACTGCACAAGAAAATCAATTACGGGCAGTGTACACCCCTTTCATTCTCACTCATAAGGCCAGAACACATGTTCACAGTGAGCATTACACAGGGCTGTATTTATTAAGACACACAATTCTTTCATTTGGCTGGTCCCTGTAGCAAAACCACAATGCCACCGCAGAAGAGACGGGCCCAATCGTGCTCACCTCGGCTGCCCTTTCAGCCACCACAAGCCCTGCTTCCCTTGAACAAAAAGGCAAAAATGTTGTTGTTTGCATAGCCTAAAAACAGATTGTGCCTTAGGAAAATAGCCAGAGAAAAAACTACTTCAGAAATACTGAGAAAAGGCTAAAAGATGTTATGTAGCCTTCAGCTATGCGCTCCCTGTAGAAAAGATTTTTGTTTGAAAGATACATGTAAATCCATAGTATGTTTATACAGCTACTGCTGCTTGAAATTTAATTCTCCTGTGCATGTTGTTGTATGTGGGGATTTTGTTTTACATAGCCTATGGCTGCAGTAGGTAGCCGGATGTTGGTATTGTAATTGTGGTCAATGCTGCAGCATTTCAGTCAATAGACCATGGTACTGCTTAGGCATGCTGAGAGGATTAAGAGACAAATGCCATGGATTATCTGTTACAGGAGGGCTGTTTTGAAAAACACATGGAACAGTAGGACTTTCGCGGCAGAATTTCTCCTGAGTTCTCGTTTCCTTTGCACTTAGCCAGCCTTCTTTTCTGCCTGTGTTTCTCCCCAATTTTTCTTTCTTGTCTCACATTGCCTTTCCCCTTGCTCTGTTTCAGCTACATAATTACTCTTTTTTTTCTTTGTCAGCTCTCCCTTTTTTCCTGTTTACTGCGTTTGATTCATTTTCAGAGGTGGGATGCTAGACGTCCATTAAATCTAGACAATTCTTGGAGACCTTTTTCAGGAGTTTGCTCCAGAGCTAGATACCCCAACTGTGAAGGTCACCGAACAACTGGATGACCTCAGAGGGGCAACACCCATATGTTGATGGCAGACAGCGTGCTAAATGTAGCCTACCATGCTCGGTGGTGTGGTGTCCCTTTTACTTTGGCTCCACCTATGTCTATGGTTCCATAGAGACAGTGAGTTACCATAAAAACAGTCCTAAAATGGTGCAGTCCCACAGCCAGTAGCAGAGATTTGACTCTGCAGCTTTGTGCATGTACATTACATTGCTCCAGATCATAGTTCAGCTAATCTGAATGGCGGTTCAGAAGAGTTTAACTGTAAAGCCTTGAATTAGCAGTTCTTATCAAATACGACTATTGTTGAAATGCATTTCTACATTTTAAAAATATTTAGCCTACATAATAAATCTCTGTTTAAAGTTCTGCTAAACTCCCTTTTCTGCCTTTCATTCTAATAATAAATAAATTGTTTGCCTAACATTTGGGGAGATGTTTATTTTTTTCCATTGCAGAAGAAATTCTCATGGAAAACACATTAGCAGCCTTGGAACAAAAGGCGCAGAATGGGGAATTTCCCAGTGCATTCCACCGCCTGATTGTTCTGCTCTGTGTTGAGAACCAGTTGGTGTGCTCATTTATAACTACATGTTTTTGTAGACAGTCATCGGGCTGCTGACTGGAAAACACAACAAGAGCTTGCATGAGCAAAGAGCATCTTGAGAAGAGCCGAGATGAGTGATTGGATCACACGCTTGTTTAGTGGTCCCTGTGTGGATTTAGCATGTCCTGGAAGCACTGAGGGCTGGGATACGTGCCCTTGCGGCAGGTATTTGGTCATTACAGCCCAGCACAGGAAGGCATGGGGGGAAGGATATGTTTTTCAGGTCACCGTAATTCCTGTGTTTCTTAGGTTGACTGAGATGCCACATTTCATTGAGTCATTCACATAACTGTTAGGAAAAGAGACCCCAGGTTTCATCTAGAAGCAGATGGAGAGATCTGTCCTAGTCTGAGTGGAATGGGTCCTTTCTGGCTGCCACGGTAAGAGCTACCAGACCTGTGTTAGCGTACCTCAACTACTTTTGCCAAGTTAGAAAGCCACCCAGAGCTTAGGAGGATGAGAGGTTGCATCTCTCCTGTCCTCATGGCAATTATTTCGCCCTCGTGCCCCTGTCCCTTGATGGAGAGGGCAGTGTACGGTGATGGCAGGGATGTCAGAGGAAGCACAGCTGCGGAGTGAATGAGGTTACTGAGACTGCAAGCTTCTGAGTACTCGTTCTATGGGGTCAGTTGTTGTGAGCAGTTTATGCCAACACATAGTTAGATTTGGCGTATCTAAAGCCTCAGTGATGTGGATATAGTCATGCACACTATCATCTCTGAAAGTTTCTGTAGAAAAAGTGCAATTACTTCTTCTAGAAAGCTGGTTAGGATACCTCTGTAGATACCTATGAAGAGCTTTCTGCACCCTTTGTCCTCTGGCAGTGGTACATCTCAGGGGGTGAAAGCACGAGCTGCAGTCGCTTTAGTCATTTCAGTCATTCCTTTTTTTTGGCACGGCTGGTGTTTGAATTCTTTCTTCTACGTTATCTTCTACCCGTGATCTTGTGTGTGTTCGGTGCTGTAACGCCGCAGTGTATGCAGCAGCTTCTCTTCCCACCCTGGCGGTGTGTGACGGTTGTCATCTCCCTGTAGACTTGGAGCCTTTGCGTGTGAATGTGTTCCTGCAGCCCCGTGAGTCAACTTCTGGCGACGCTTCCTGAGGCAGAGACGGAGTCGATGTTACGCGTGCGAAGGAGCACGACCGACTCCTGTCATCTCTCCATCAGGACCATACGCAGCCATTGCATCCCGCTGGGTGGGTGCAGGGGACGTGCCGAGCTCTAGCAGTGGCACTGGGGCAGGTGTCCATCTTTCAGGAGGCGTTCGCAGGAGCAGAGCCACAGTAAGCAATTATGTCTATATTTCAGAATAAACATGCTCTGAATGCTGATGAATGAACCGAACAGCTGAACTGTGTAATTTGGAAACATGGCTACTATACCCCTTCAGCAATTAATTTGCTCGTGCACCCTGTGCCAAGTTCCCAAGCACAAGGAGAGCTTTCTGACTGCTGCAAGGTGTGGCTGGACTGTGACTCTCTGTACCACAGATTCCTTGGCCAGTTAGTGCCCTTTAAGGAAATTTACCCGAGTGATTCCGCAGTGCTTTCTGCACGGCGAGGATGCTGCAAAGGGGAGGGATGAGCACGAAGCCTTCATTGCCCAGAGAAGGAGAGAAGACTTCACCCACTGCCTGAGCCTTCTGCCCTGTGACTGCCTTTGCTTGGGCATGTAGCAGGGTGGGAAGATAAAACACAGACCCTGCAGTCAGCCAGGTGGCAAACCATCACCTGCCCGCTTTCTGCTAACTTCGTTTTCTTGCTGCAAGCGGGTTAGAATAGGGTCATGGGAAACCCGGCTGCACCGAGAAGCCTGATGAAAAATGGAAGAGGGGTATTTTTCACCTGGGAAAGGAAGTCGGAAAGAGTGAAGGGCACAAAGGCGGGCTGGAGGGGCACACGGCAGTGTCCTGGCAGCCCAGCAGCTTAGCTCTGTGTGCGCCGGGGGCCAGAGACGCAGGTCTGAAAAAAAACCAAGCTGGCAGGAGGTATTTCTTTGGCAAGGTCTCCGGGCCAAATCTTTGGCAACAAAGCAGCATTGCCAAAAGTGACCTTACAGCTTAAGAGGGCAACTCCTGTGACTCGGAGACACTTCAGCTCAGTGTGGCCGGCTCTGTCAGTTTTCCTGACAGGCTCTAAATGCAGGGGGCAAAATGCCTGAGAGCATAAAGGAGACACCTTTTAGTGGGGAAGGAGCCTGACAGAGGTTTGATGGGAAAGGTCTGAAGTTCAATACATGCTCTGATGTCTGAGTGGTGCGCTCCTCAGGGGTCCAAACCTGCTGGTGTAAAGTAGAACATCTTTATAGCAGCTCTAATTTGTGCTGATGGCTGAGTTGGCCTCTGGCCAACGCAAAGTTGGGGCAAGCAGAAGGAAGGCTTGCAATCACCTCTTCCTCTCCACCAGAGCCGTCGCTGTGCCGAGCATAAGCTTGGCTCAGTGTGGGACTGTGTCACTGAATGCTTCATAACAGAACACATCGGGTCCAAAGCATGCATTCTGGTCTATCAGATAAGCAATATGCCTTTTTAAAATTGTCACCGGCACCTTTATACATGCCAATTCTGGTGATAATTGCTGAATTTCTACATTTAGAGGAAGCAAGCGCTTCATTAATACCACAATGTGCTATTGTTTATTGCACGTGTTCTGTTCCTTCTAAATATAGAATTTAGGTAATTATCACTGTGGCTATTTATTTACTCGTTACAGTTCAAATGTAGATACATAAGATCTTGCTGTGATATTTATTTTTAAAAGTTTGGAATCTCTGAAAAATCTCTCCTTTAGATGGGTTCAGCTCTTAGCTTCCTATAAAAATTTCATATCGCATTTTTGGATGGCCATCTGGTTTGTTGAAGCCTGGAAAATCTGCCTTACACCAACGCAGAAATTTTGCTTAACAAAAAAAAAAGAAAAAAAAAAAAGCCACAACACCCAACCCTCAAAGAAATCAAAGGGCTTTTTGCTGCATTCGTAGCAATTAAAATAACTTTGTCTCTATCTTTTGTTAGTGTTTAGTACTGAAGGATTGCAAGCACTTCACAAAACTAATGTGTAGAAAAGAGTCCGGGATATTTTTCTGGACCAATAGTCCAATATTTTTCTGTTGTGTTAGTCATGAGAATATCCTTGGGTTTTTTTGACTAAAATACTGAGGAAACTCACACTTGGTCTACCACAAGCTTCAGTTGCCCCGTGCAAGTCATGCTAGCCATACTTGTACTTACAAGATCTGGGTGGTCAGGAGTTGACTAGAAAGGCAAAAGGCTCCCAAAATCTGAGTTTTGGACTACCTGTATGTTCTGTTTTATTCTTGCAGCAGACATTGTTGGGTTTTTCTAACAACAACTCATCTCTCGGTCTGAGAGAGTATGTCTTGCACCATGTTGTTGCTGGAGAAAATGGTAGATAAAACCCATTGTGTGTAAAGCTCTGGAACCAAGTTGATGTGCAAAGCAGAAAGAACCATTTGAGATTTCCCTGTACGTCCCACTTGGCTGAGTCCCTGGTGACTGCAAAGATGCTGTCAAGGAAACATGGAGAATGACAGATGACACTGTCACCTTAGGGTGTTTGTGTCTTTATCTTCTATCAGTAAAGCACACCATTTGCATTACTGAGGTGTTTGGGGCTCTAGTCATTGGATAGCATCTTCTTCTATTAGACTAAACCAATGTCAAAACAAGTTCTTCCTGCAATGAGATTGCACTTGGTCATCTACTTTAAAAAAGCCACTGCCTAGTAGGCAGAATGAACATGAGGTGCTGTGTTGTCTTTAGAGTTGATGCCCCTTATAGGTCAATTAAGAAGCATAATTCCAGCCTCTGAACCCTTCATTGCTGTAAAAAGGGGAGGTCCTGAACAGCAGCATATTGACAGTGGCATCCTAGTTGCTGCTTGTGCCTCTGAAAATCAGTGAAAATTGGTGAAAAATTTTGTTCCAGAAGGTACCATTTAATACACATATCACAAAGGAAAAGCAAGACAGCAGAAAGCAAGCCAGAACACATCTTTTTTGAGAGGCTGCCTGAAGTATAGCCTTTAGTAATTTTCCACTTCTGGTGATAGATCACTGTCTTCACTTTTTCGGCAGGTATAATAATAATTAATTACTGTCAATTATTTATATGGCTCCAGAGAATTGCAAAGACTTTCTTGCAAAAATTACAGGTCAATGGCCCAAGGAACATTAAGATCCACACCACCATTAACATAGAAGCTATTACCAATCCCAGCCCGTGGTACCCTGGGGTCCATTAGAAATAGTGTGGCCAGCAGGTCGAGGGAGGTGACCCTCCCCATTTACCCTGCCCTGGTGAGGCGCCATCTGGAGCATCATGTCCAGTTTAAGAAAGACAAGGAATTGCTAGAGAGAGGCTATGTTGAGGGCTATAAAGAGGATCAAGGGAATGAAGCACATCTCTGATGAGGAAAGGCTGAGAGACCTGGGTCTCTTTAAACTGGAGGAGAGAAGACCGAGAGGGATCTCATCAATGCTTATCAATATCTAAAGGGCAGGTGTCAAGAGGATGTGGTACCACTCTTTTCAGTGGTGCCCAGCAACAGGACAAGGGGCAATAGGCACATACTGTAACACAGGAAATTCCACCTCAACAAGGGGAGGGAATTCTTTACTCTGAGAGTGACAGAACACTGGCACCAGCTGCCTAGAGAGGTGGTGGAGTCTCCGACTCTGGAGACATTCCTAACTCGCCTGGACGCCATCCTGTGCAACCTGCTCTAGATGATCCTGCTCTGGAAGCAGGGTTGGACTAGATGATCTCCAAAGGTCCTTTCCAAACACTGCCATTCTGCGATGCTGTGATTCCGTGATTACACTGAGCAAAGGGTCAAGGGGAAAACTGTGGATTCCTGGAAAAAAAGTTTATGGTAGTCTTGCTGTTAGCTGATGTGGCTCTGCTTTTGCAGTCAAGATATGGTCAAGACCATGCCTGCTCTTCATGAAGAGAGTTTCTGAACATCCCCCACGTGTGTGTTGATAGGACATCCTCCAATGTCTTTAAAGACTAAGCATGCTCAGTGATTTCCCATGCTTCTGGGCAAGTACATAGATGGGGAGCACGCAATATTCTCATCTACTGTCTCAAAGACTGATGCAGATTAAATCCAACAAGGCTTGGTAATGGCTTTGGGATTTGCCTACAAAGAACAACTAATTAGGCCTCACCTCATGTTCGCTTACCTTTCATCAAAAAAGAGATTTGAAAGCAATGCCCAAATAAGTGTTAATTGTGCTTTAAAAATACATTTCCTTTGTTTAGACTTTTAACAGGTTTGTGCTGATTAATCTTTATTATTTTTTTTTGCTACTGTACTGACTGATCAGGTCATCAGACTGTTACAAGGTATGCGGTGCTTTTTTTCTTTTTTGTTCTTGTTTTTAGTGCTGAAATGATTATTGTTCTATTATTCATTGACTTAGGTACATATAGAGAAATAAGCATTCCTGTGAGGCATTGCCTGTTCATGCTGTGGTAGTGTGTTTTGCCTTTCTTTGATGTATGGCATTTAAATTGTTTGCTCACCTCTCTTTTCCCTCCTGCCAACCTCCCATTACCATGTGCTTGTCCTACATTTGTTGGAACATGCTCAATTAGAAACCCTCTTGCTCTTTTTTCTCTGCTCTGTACAATTTCGAGTGTTTCTTTTGCATATCCCTTCTTGTGGTGGCGTTATCAGCACTTTTCTCGTTCCTCAAAATTGCAGAGAGCGCAGTTATCCTTGGTATAAAAAGAGTCTGCATCTATTCGAAATTATTTTTCCCTCCTACAACTCCTTTCTCTTCAGTTTTATAAGGGAAGACAAGATTTTTCATTTCAGTTTTCTAATTTAACAAATAGTTTGGGAACAGTTGTTGGGTTTGTGGTTTTTTTTCACACTGGTTGCCTGTTTTGTAATAAAGCAGCCAACTCTCTGGCTAGCAGAGAGGCACTAAGAGACCCATTAATTGTAATAGATGTACATCACAAACACAGTGAGGTTTTTGACAGTTCCTTACAATTGATCTAAACTAAAGCACCAGGGAGAAAGTAAAAATCTATTTGCAAAATGACACTCAAAGTGGTTATCAACGGATTTCTGTCAAAATGAGTTTCTGTAAGGATCACTCCTGCTTTGCTATTAACAAAAACTCTGAAATCCTGGATGACCACATGTTGTGTTCATCAGCTTTGTGCATGACACAGGAGATTGGACAAGTCCTGGAGCCTGGAGTTCAGAAGTGAAAAGAGTCTTGGCAAATTTGCAACACCAAGACTCTTGTTGATGCAATTCAATGAGAACAAGCACAAATGCCTATGTTAGGCAAGACTAAATATCTGTACATGCCTTCTGTCTGAAGAGAATGAGATACAGGGTTGTGGGGTCAGTCGCAGCAGGAATGAGTTGCCTGCATTATCTTGTTATGAAAAAAAAAAAATGAAAAAAGAAAAGGCAAATCTATACTGAAACAAAGCTTGTCTATAAGAGATGAGGAAACCATTCTACTCTGTCCGATGACATCATAGTTGAAGGACAGTCCAATTATTTCTGCCTTACTGCAAGAAAGTTTGGATTCATGGCTTTTACTCTAGCTGTTTACAGAGACAGTGATTAGAGATACAGAAAAATGACCCGCTAGGAAAGAGTGAATGAATTTGGCTCATGCAGCTTTGAAGGATATTATGGTGGCAGTGAAGGGTTTAATAAGACACTAGTTCTGCAGCAAGAAAGGTGTCAAGTTTTCCCTGTGCCCAATGAGTAGGTCAAAAAAATAAACATTTTTCCACATCAAGGAAAACTGCTTGCTAGGGTTGCAACAGCAAGAAAGAGAAACATTGGAAAAGATTTCATGGTCTTTCCAGGCAGTGTCCTTCATCAAAGACCTTTAGGTGGGAAATTTGGCACAAGTGCCGGTGTAATGAGGGAGAAGTAGGCTTGTACTGGAGTGGGAGGACTGACCTGCCACCGGTCCTACTGCTGTTACAGTTTTAATAGCAAAACTACATAGCTGTCACTTACTGACTTGACACCGCTGTATTCAGATGTTTTAAATTCAACCTTATGAGTGTAGCTATATTTTTCCTACTGGCTGGTTGAAGATGCCTCCACAGTATGTGCCTTAATGCAGCCTGATTTGCACCTTTAGGGGACTTTAGAGGGACCTAATATGTCAGAGTGTGTAGTCGATGGGATTGGTCTGCTGAAGTACTTTCCTGAGGGCCTGTTGACATTCAGACCTCCTTCTCAGGGGTAAGCGAAATTCACCTGCACCGTGAATTTCACCTAAACATCTTACAGTGGAATAAATTACTCTGCTGTGACTAAAGTAGGATAGCTTTGACATGTGGGTACAAATTCTGGTAGCAAGTGGAATTATCTTAGATTAACATCAGTTGGAGTAATTAGGTGAAAAATATAGAAAAGTTAAGAAGTAAGGAGTGGTGGTCTTATAAACAGTGTTCAATGTCCAGGTGTTTCTTGGTGAAGATTCACATTTGTCACTGGGGTTTTTTTTAAGTTAAAGATTTTTGTCACTGACATTCTTTAAACTGAAAGTGAAGTCTGTTTAGGATCAAAAAAAGCTGGTTTAAAATGTTTTTTTAAAAGGAAAGGTGTTCAGAAAAAAAAATTAAATGTAAATAGATGCATAAATTTGAAAGTTGGAAATGTTGAACAGTTGTATTTGTGATTTTGCCAGTCTGCTTCCTTTCCCGTATATCAAATTTATTTTCATCACCCACCAGCCTTTGCCCTTTGCTATTGTGATTATTACCTTAGAAGGTAATACATTTTTACATTTTAAAGAAGATTTAAAATTAAGATCAGTGTGTCTCAATTGCCTATTAAAGATTAAAATACTAAGACAAGTTTTCAGTGAACAGTGTTAAAAATGAACAAATACTTTCAGTCTGATCAAGTGCACCCTTCCTTACCTCTCTATTTCAGTATCAAACAAGGTTCTGTGATCTGTACGATTAAATTAAACTTCTGCCAATAATGGTCTTCAAGTAATGAATTTTATTAGTTTTGGGATAAGGTTGTGCAAGGAAATGCACCCTATCAGATTAGAAATTCTGATTTCACTGACTATTTTTTCCATTGGTAGGTTACTGGAATAAAAAAATGCTTTGTTAACATGAAAACAAATATCAGAGCTTTCACAATGGAGTATTAGGATTTTGGTTGGCAATTTGAAAGTAAATATTTTCCTTTTTCCAAACTGAACAAATTCAGTATGTGTGCACTGAGATCAATACTTTTCTATTTGCAGAGTAGAATTAGGCTTCTAGGTTTTACATGGGTATAATTAATATATTAATACTTTTTTTTTTCTCTTCATGGATATTGGGACTACATTTGGTGTCACTGGAATATTTCGGGGCAGAATCTCAGCCTTTGCTTCTCGTATTTTTTATAGATAGTAGTAAGAATAAAATGACAGTATTTGAGTGTGGTAACCTTATTTAATACACTGTGTGCTGTTAACAGGCACAAGAATTATTACCCTTACAGACCCTTTCTCATACAGAGGCACAGCCTCCGTCTCCGTTTTAAATTACCAGTTCACAGAGCTGGTTGCTAGTTCAGTAAGAAACTGCTTAGATGAGGCTAGATAATATGAACGTTCTTTATTCTCTGTTGTGTTCGCAAATTTAAGTGCCATTAGTATTTAGGGTTAGTAAACTCAGGGGGCAGCTTGTACTCAGGGTGTTTGCTCCCAAGCTACAGCGCTATTACAGCTCAGGATCTTTACGCACAAGTTTATTCTGGATGGGGTTAAATTAGCGACTTTGTTTACAAAAATACCAGCCCTCCCTGATCAAGAGAAAGCACACGCCAAATCACAAGTGTGTCTTAGTCTTTTCTGTTGACCTTAATGAGGCTTCAAAATTAATCCAGGAAGCATATGGTATTTTTGTTCTTTTAAATAGCCTTTTACCAGCACTCCTCCACACAAAATGTTCCCACAATAACAGGTAATAGAGACTTAAAAATTAATCCTTAAAAGTGCAGTAATATCACGGTGGGGGACGGTGTGGGGAGGAGGGAGCTGCTAGACTAGGATTGGAGACCTCTGCTTTGTTCTTGGCTCTGCCACCGAAGCGCTACATCACAGAGGCAAGTTCCTTATCTGTCGTATTTGGTCTCTCTGTGCCGCAAAACTTCCAGATGGCTTTTTTCCGTAGCACCTAGCGCGGCGGTCCTGTAACCTCGGCGAGAACGCATTTGACGAATTATGCGGCACCTTCTCCCCTTGAATCCGCAAACCCACTCAAGGGGAGGTTCTACTGACCATGGGCCAGAACTGGGTCACGGGTGCTCAGAACTGCTTTATCTTCTGAGGTCTCTCTCACGGTCTTCCGACGCCCAGATTTAGCACAATTTATAGTTTTGAATGCACCAGATCTACTTCATGGCACCGTACGTTGCAATCAATTTTTCGGGAGAAAGCAGTTAATGTTTACCTGCTGCAACCTGTGTATTTGAATTCAAAGTGCAATATTCTTTGTATGTTCAAAGATGAAAGCCCTAACTTTGCTGATATGAAAAATACCTTGCTACAAAATCAAATTCTTTCCTTTGGAAGCACTGCAGTAGAAACACAAATTCTAGATCTGTGTTCAGATTCCTTATTTTGTCTAGATTCCTTATTTTATTTTGGCCCGTTTGCTTTTCCTTCTTCTCATTTGATTGCGTTTGACCCGTCTTTTCATCTGATAAAAGTGGTTGAATGCTTCAGAACTGGCACCCAGAAGCAAGAACTAATCCTCAGGGATGCAAGGCTCTCTGTCGCAACACGCAATCTGCTTCGTGCCACTAATGACAATATAAGACTATTAGAGGTGAACGGAGCTGCTGAAGAATAGTCTTTGAGTTGGGGTAAGGAGACTGTCGCTCTGCTGGCAGCCCTGCGGAGCCTCACATATCAAAGCTACCACACTGACCTAATACTGCACTTATCCCACAGCTATTCCAATGTCCCATATGCACTCGCTGTGTGTAGGGTGGATGTGTGTGCACAACGGGAGCTGACAACGTGCGAGAAGGAGCTGTAGGAGAGGAAATGGATTTAACTTCTATCTCTACTTTTTTTGCAATAAATAACCCTTATATATATATATACCAGTCTTTGCTTTCTTTCCTTTTTTTGTTCTCTTGTTTTTTTGTTGTTGTTGTTGCCACTGAGTAATTAAAAGTGGAAAGAAAATTTTATGTTTTAATATGTTTAACGAGAAATCAGGGGAAAAATTGTTAAAAAGTAGGAATGGTGTCCTAAGCAGCTGCCTCAAAACCGAGTAGTATTGCTCTTTCGGTCATGACTATTGAAATTAAAAGTGTTTTCTGAGCTACTCTAACGGGTTTTTTTCTCCCTAGATCACAGAGGAATAATGATTTTGGTTTACATTTTGTCAACACATACAGCAAGGATGGGCTGGTAAAAGAATCTAAGAATAAAAGAGAAGAGAAGAGGTTGAACGTGTGACGCCTGTGATACCGATAGCAACTTGGTAAATTCTTGAGCCTAACTTGTAAAGTATGTGAAGTTTGAATATTTTGGATGCAAACCATCTAAAGAAATGCGACCATGTGGCTGTGTGTGGTGAGGATCTGGGAGATGTCTGGTACAGCTGCTGCGGTGTGTACCCCATTTCTCAAAGGGTGGAAGGTCCTTACAAGCTCACTTACAGCCAAAATTTGTCCCTGTGCAAGTGTCAGGCTTTGGTGTGTGCAAAGCTGTGTGTGCAGTTCCCATATGCTCTTGCAGGTTTTAAAATCCTACGATTAATTTAAAAAAAAAATAATTTACCCATTATAAGTTATATCTGAGATCTAAGATTTTTTTTTCTCAAGCAATGCGGTATGGCTGGTTTATTTTTAAACCCTCAAATAGCTGGGAAAAAAACCAAGGACATCCAGAATAAATTCATATAATCTAGATTTCTAATTTTACCATTTACCTTAAAGGAAATATTTTAAAGACAACCAGTACCCGGGCTCGAACACATATAATGGGTGAGGGGTTTTTTGTGAGAGGAAACCTTTGAGAGAATTTAAGAGTTTTACAGACAGTGTTAATTAGATTAAACCAAACTAAAATGGTGCAACGCTGGCCTCTGTGAAAAAATCAGCCTGTCTCTGCTCTCTGTGACACGCTGAAAAATCTTTGTCTAGTGTTTTTGTTCCTATTAATAGTTGTATAAGGAAGACTGATTTTTTTTTTTTGCCTTTTTTTTTTTTTTTT